>JZKD02S1794622.1:618458-632749 GCA_000966675.3 Picea glauca | reverse complement strand
TTTTGTAAAGATGAATTTCCAGCTGAAGGTCTCTTTGAAGATTGTTGTGATGAATTTGATAAGCATGTTCAGCAGGAAGTAGTCTTTTCTTCTGTTTGTCAAGATGAAAATTATGCTGTTAAGGAAGATCTTCATGATACAAATAAGAATTGCATAGCTGTAAATGCATCAGACCTTATCTCTATTACACCTGTTGCCTTTGATTTACATGAATAAACAGTTAGAGAAGGAGTTTTTTCTACACTTTTTCAAGAGGTTGCCTACGATATGTTTTCACCTGTGATTGGGGAGAAGGATCTAAAGATTGTTTGTCTTTCTTTGTAAGATTCAGGAGTTTTTTTGCTCACCTATTGTTGATAAGTATGCAGATGTAGTAGAGTAGACCCTTACTTCAAAGGATGTTGATTTAAGTAGCAGCCAGCCCATATATGACATTTATGAATCTGATTTCGACGAGCCTTTTTCTTTGCCCATAAAGGAATGACATCATGTTGTAATCAGCCATTCCATGTCTGCATAAGACATTGAATATGATGAGTTTAATCTAGTCGAATATTTCAGGTCTTATCTTCTGTTTATAACGCCTCATGAACAGAAAATTGAAATCACCTACGAAGAAGATATAAAAAAGAAGGCATTAACAATCCAATCTACTCACAACTATTTTCAAATTTGCAGGAACTAGTCTATGGCAACCATATATTAGAAGTCGAAGAAATTCTTGAACAACAAGCAGAGGTAACTGTGTTTAATTATCAATCTATTTCTTCTTTCTATGATCCAGTGGCCATCTACATGGAGATGTTTTTTATGGGAGTTTTCAGTTGTGCAATTTTTAGAATTAAAGTAGATGGTGATTGTAAATATGTATTGCAAGTTGAAATTCTGCTACACATAATGAAGTTTCCTCTGAATTTTATCTGCATGCAAAGGATTCTTGTAATTAGTCTGATGTTATCATGGCTTCATTGGAAGCATGATGTCACATGATGAGCCAGTTTTTACTGGTTAAGAGTAGGAGTAGGTAGAGAATAAACTCGCCATCCAGCATGGTTCTTTCAGTGTGTTCGTTTGCAACAATGAGTTTGTATTCAGTAATGTATTTTCCGAGTTTGAATAAAGATTGCAGAGATCTAGTGATGTCATTAAATGACTCCATAGCCCAATGGACTAGACACATTACAAAATTGAATATTGTGAATATTTGCACAGATCAAGGTTGTGGGGTTTTTGCTGAGTAGGTTGCAGGGTTTTCAAGTTAAATGAACAGGCACGGGTTTGCTTGTTTTTGAAACCTCAAAATCAGGCTACAGGTTTGCAGGGGATCAGTTGTGAAGGCCAGATGACTCCATAGCCCAATGGTAAAGGCGACTGGAACTACTAGGTTCTTGGAAACCTCGCAGGGAGGTCTCCATCCCAGTTGGAGCCAGATGTTAGCGATAAAAAATGCATTGGTATTTTTTTGGAGTGTCTTCTCAATTTTTATTCAATACGCTCATTTCTAAAGTTTTCTAGCCAGTATTTTAACTTCCAGATCTTCATCAAATCTCTGTGTGATTGTTTTTCACCTACGTTTCAAAGCATCGCCAGTGCTTCATAAACACTAGTTTTTGTGGCTTCTTTATACTTTGAAATGAAATGTATATTGTATTTCTAAAATTCGTAAGCAAAAAGTGATGTTTGCACTTAAGTGTTTTATTCCTAAACTATCCTAAGCCTAAGCCATATCACACCAAAAACCATATGCCAAATTCTTAGTCTACATGTCGAATGCCTAGTCTCCATATAACCACGAAGCCAAATCTGAGTCCACAAACCTAACCACGAGTCAAACTCAAGTCAACGCAAAGCGCAACACAACACCGAACGTTGTTCCATATGACTCATCGATCATATTCGAGGGTATTGGCACTTAGATATAGTGTGAAGGTTACAAGTTGCAGCTTGTTTTTAACTATCAGAACATTTCAGACAGGTGCCAAAAAAGAATTGCAGGCAGATTACTTTAAAATACCATGGTGCCATAGTGAGGCCAACTGCCAGATCCAGTTAAAAGTGTAAGGGCATATGAACAATGCATCCTGTGTGATTTTCAATGCACGCCAAGACATCATTGTTTCCAATTCAGAAGACAGAGTATCAGAGTTTGGGATGTATCCAAGCGTATAGGTGTCCAAATAATTCATAGAGAGCACGATCGCTTATGGACCCTTGCAACACATCTTGATATAAATCTTCTTGCCGCTGGACATAACAGTGGGATGACTGTTTTCAATTCAGAACGAGAAAGACCCGCCTTTGTTATTTATGAAGGTGCCCTGCACTACATCAAATACCAATTTCTACGGGCTTATGAATTTACAACTCAAAAGACACTCAACTTATACAAATAAGAAGGCATGGATCCACAAAAATGAATCAAGGGCCAAGATCATTGTCTTATAGTCTTTTGGAAAATGTTGTTATGGTATGTTCAGATGTTGAAAGTGGGTCATATGAATTTTATCTCTTTCCAAAGGATAGTGTTGACAGAAATGAGACGACACATGAAGCAAAGAGAGGATTTGGAGGATCTGCTATCTTTGTTGCTCGTAATCGATTTGCAATCCTTGATAAGAGTCATAACCAAGTGATGATAAAAATCTTAGAAATAAGGTCACTAAGAAGTGTAGTCTTCCAGTAACTGTGGATGCAATCTTCTATGCAGGAACAAGAAACCTTCTTTATAGGTCAGAAGATAGAATAGTCCTCTTGATTTGCGACAGAGGTTTGTACTCGGAGAACTCTATACTCTGTTTGTGAAATACATTGTCCGGTCAAATGACATGGACAACATAGCCTTGTTGAGCAAGCATGCAATCATCATTGCAAGCAAGAAACTTGTACATAGGTGCACTCTGCTCTGCATGAGACTACTTGTGTTAAGAATGGTGCTTGGAATGATAATGGTGTTTTATTTATACAACCTTGAATCACATTAAGTATTGCCTTCTAAATGAATATAGTAGCATCATCAGAACACTTGATGTTCCTGTTTTAGATGTGCAACAGGAATGTGTTTGCAGAGGAGGTCATCAAATCGAGAGAGCTCTTTGATCCATATGTGGAATTGATGTCAAGAAAACAACTATATTTTACAGGGAAGGAAACTCTCATTTAACTATAAGAAAATCACAACACTTGCTGATAATAAAGAGTTTTCACCGGCACAGGAAGCATATTTACAACCAGTTAGCCGTTGAAAAGTAGAACTTTCAATGGCTAACTAGCAAATTTCAAGTCAGAAGAGCTGGTGAAACCGCAGAGGAGGACAGAATGGCATTATTTTTTCATAGATTTATGTTTTATCATTCTAAAGGGCACGAGGATGGTTTTAAAGTGAAAATTATAATTAAGAAGATCTGTTTCAGCGCTCTGTTTCATTTTTTCAAGCTGCCAGCAAGGTGAAAGAGATCAAGCAAATCACCTATTTTTGGCCAAAAATCACTTTTTCAACCATCAAAAGTTCCTAATAAATTGCCCCTATAACCTACTAGTCTCAACACACTTTTTGGGCGGTTTACTTGCTTTTTTGTGGGTTGAAATTTTATGATGTAGCAATAGTATGCTACAATGACAAGGATGATAATATATATTTTAAATACTTGTTTATAACAACCTTATCTTCGTGCTAAATTCTTTTGCTTTCATACTTGAGGTATACTAGTGATTGCTAGCTTATCTCTTGCATCATTTACTTGACTTTTAGCATCTTGTTAGCAACTTTAACAATTATTTTCTTGCTGATATATATCTATTTTGATTGTTGCAAATAGGGACATCAAGCTTAACTTGCTTGTCCACTTAACATTAAGCTTGCATATTCATCTTTTCTTGTGTCTCGGGAAGGTACAATCATCTTCCATAGGTACTCAAGTTCCTTGGAAACTATTAACCACTTTCAAGACTCCTTTCCAAGTCATCTTCCACTTAGTATCTTGAGCTATAGGGGCATCACTTCCATCATCTCACTTTTCGTCTCATTTCCCCCTAGCGTCACCCAAGACTCCCCCCTTTTGTTGGATTCTTTGTTCACTAAAGCGAGGGGAGGGTTTATCTACGGTGACAGTGGGTAAAATCTGCCACCGTTATCACCATCTTGTGGATTGGGTCGGGCTTTGCCCAACCTATAGTTTGTGAAATAAAATTTTGGTGTCATTGTCGGGGAGGATTTTGAATCCTCTTTTCTGCCTTATTGACACTTTGGCAAGCTACCATCCCAAGGCCTTTACCCTTAGCTTTCCTGGAAACTCCACTTGAAGGATGTTCCCCTTCCATCCTTAATGAGCTCTTCATGAAGCCCATCTGGTGACTCCACCTTCCTAGAATTCATCTTCCCTCAAGAATTTTCCCCCTTGGAGATTCAAGTCTTCTAAGGTTTACCGAAGAAGGGCTCCTCTCAAGTCTCCCATTGTCAAAACCCTTTTCCAAGGTACCCTTTCCCTTACTCGAATGGATCACCCTTGGGAAAAGGACCTTTATAAACCCTTGAACATGGCCACCATCCCAGAATACCCCAATACAATGACAAAAGAGTCTCACAAATGGTTTCCAAAGTTTCCAAGAAATAATGTGATCATTGTTGATGATCATCTTTATGCCATGGGTCGAGACATGGAAAATACAGAAGTAGAACATGAGGATGTAGCAATGAATCTACTAGCCTCATCATTGATTGAAGATGCTTAGAAATGGTTCATAGGACTTCCTGATAATCACATAGCATCTTATGAATACTTTTCCAAGATATTCAAGAACATATGGACATCGAAGAAAGACAACGAAATGATTATAACTCAATTCAATCAGATAAAGAAGAAGGAGAATGATACAATGAGTGAATTTAACGACAGGTTTGATAGGTTGTACAATGAAATCCTGATAGATCTACACCCTACATATGCAGTTGTTCGTCTCCTTTACATGAATGATTTCGATGGCCAATTTCGTTTCATCCTGAAGGACAAGAAGCCCACCACCTAAAAATTGAAGAGAAATTTCTTGACTTGAAGGTTGATCCCTTTCAATATCCTCATGCCAAGACAAAAGAAAAGAATAAAGCTTCCAGTAGCAGTGCTCCAGACCCAATTTCTCTCTTAAATCATAAAATAGATCAGATGAGCACTCAGATTGTCCAATATCAGAATCAAATCATGGGTTGATTAACCACCATGGAAAGAAATCAATCTGCCTCCAGACCTTAGTTTGCTAGATAGCAGAGATATCCCACAGGGTGAAGCCAAGGCCTCAACAAGAGGCAAAATTTCCTGACATGTTGAACCCGGTTGGAATGGTCAACACAGAAGAGACACCGTGGTGTTGTCCATGCCAAGAACCTCATCAAGAGTATGAATGTCCCTGATGAGATGAAGACTCTCCTGAAAGTATGAAGTTCATGGGGATGATCTGTAACTTCCAAGAAGGAGAAGTCACGCAGGAACAAATTGATGAAGCCAAAAGAAAAGGAGCAAGAGAGGGACGACTCCGGGTATTAAACCAGTTAACAGATGATCAAAGAAAGGAGTTGAGGAAGAAGGATTTTTTGATGTACACATAAGACTTCAGTTCCTCCTTCGCAACCATCCACTCTACTTCAGCCAAAAGCAACACTTTCCCCTCCATCTACAAAGAGGGTGGTCCCACCATTTCCACCCCCAATATATGAGTTGCTTTCGAAGCCAACTTCATCAAAAAATGAGATTCAATTGAATAGAGACATTGCAACCATGTTTGGAAAGATGAATATGACAGTCCCTGTGACAGAAATGTGCAAGATCCCTTCCGTAAGGAGGGAAGTCTTGAAGTTATTAAACATGCCAATAAAGAAGGAGTACCCTCTGATCATCTTGAACACTATGTATCTTGATCGACAAAAGGATAGTAGGATAGTAACCCTCTGTTTTATGTTTCTTTTGGAATGAATATCCTCCACTTGAATAATTGTAAGCTTGACTATAGGGCCTCAACAAATGTCATGTCCTTGAAAGTGATGGAGAAACTTGGCTTAAAGATGACGAGACATATATAAATGTTTGTGGAATCAATTCTAAAAGGGTCAAGGTTTATGGGATATGTGAAGTTGTTGAAGTTTACCTAATTGACTTCCCTCATATCAACCTCATCATGAATATAGTAGTGATTGACGTTCCAGATGCTTGGGGAATGCTTCTATCAAGAAGTTGGTTAGACACTCTTGGAGGTTTTATCAGTATGGATCTTACCCACACACATATCCCTATGGGAGATGGCACTTTTGAGATCTTATATAGTCGAGAGCAGGCATACATGCATGTGATGGACCCCAATGGTCGTGATTACATGAGTGAGTGCGACTTTGGTGTACCTTGTAAGAATATTGAGTATGATCCTTGGGACCTTACTTTTGCACAAGAAGATTACATAGATACACTGCTCCCAAGGACAAATGAGTACGAGGATAAGCTTGCAAAGTTCCAAGGTAAAGAGCCAAGGTCCATCCAAATATTAAAGAAAGAAGATGAAGAGAACAAAGAACGTGATAAAGCCATTGAAAATGCAGTTAATACAGAGGCTCCTTCCTATCCTTACATCGATAATGTACCTTACATCAACTACATTATAAGAAACATTGCATTCATGTGGGACAAGAGGAAGGGAAAACCTAAATACGACCAAAATGATAACATTTCTTTGCTTGGCCCTTATATCATCAAGAAGAAGTCCGAGAAAGAGAAGTACTACTTGACAGCTTTGGATGGGAGAAAGATGCCATTACCAGTGGATAGGTCTCTTCTCTGACCCTACATTCAAAACACTTGACTTCTTCAGGGTCCAGGCCCTAGGTAAGTAGGTAGGTCATCTTACTTTCATTGCATTTTCATCCTGATTGCTCATGTTGGTTTAGTTGCATTTCATTTTTCTCTACTTGCATATTGCTTTCATCATATTACATGTTCAATTTAGAATTTTTTTTTTAAATGCAAAATTTTCTTGTTAGATTAGTTGTTATTTTGAGATTTGATATATATGGACGAAGGGTGATAGAACCACCCTATATTTTACAAATTTATATTTCAATGTAGGCTCAGGTCCTCCATGAGATGTTGTGGTTCTCACGCACTCTACGATGAGTACATGTCCCCAACTAAGAGCCAGATGTTATCCCTAGTTCCTAGAGATAACTAAGGTGATGATGTCTTGAGGTCCTCAGGTTGCAGACATGGAGTACCGAAAGACAACTTAACCAGCAGTGTCCACTTTCACAGACAGAGACCCGCCTCGCCACCACAGTTCCAGGTTCATCATGAGGGTATCCACCACATCAACTGGCTTTCAGAAGACATTGGGTCTCTCTCCATGAGGTACAAGCCAGGTATTGTGGTGAGTGTCATTTCAATATTTGAGACATTTGAGTTTGTTGCATTTAAAATTGTTTTTGATTATGTAGCGTTTCTTGGACATTATGCTCTTTGCCTTATTTCACCTTGGTGGTTGAAATTGCGCCCTAGTAAGTGGGTCACCCTTAGGGATAGGGTTGCTACTAGGAGGTCCTCTTGACAAGTTATCATGCCACTTACGACCATACTTGTCACTTTCCACACTTCATCCCCTCATCTCCTTACCTTTTGGGATTTTGGGGTATACTGACCCAACAAGGGATTGTCCCTCATTTCATGGGAAGAAGGGGCTGAAGTTCCAGAGGCTTGTAGCTAGAAAAAGATAAAATCCAATCATGAACCTTCTAGATACTCGTCCATGGATCCCGAGGACAATGAAATGTCTCTCATAAAAAACTGATGGGACCCATGAAAAATAACTAATACAAAATGCCAACCAAAGTGGAGCATATGTGGGCAATGTTTTTTATGCTTGGCTAGAAACCCCACACATTGTTTTAAACTTAAGGAAGCATGATGTGACCAGAGTAGAGTCAAGGTGGGCACTTTTTTTCATACTTAGGTAAATGCCTCACCTTGGCTTTGTTATCATGCAATTTGTACTTTTCCAAAGCCAAAGGCAAGTGAATACTAAATTGGTGTAACAAGGAGGATGTCCTATCATTATCACCTTAATAAGACACCTCTTTCTATTTAGGAGTAGTACCCAGGGGAGACATCCCCGATGACCTAGGGGTTTGAGAAAGCTAAGGAAAAAGTATGAAGAAAGTCCCACCCCTGTCACAGGTCACTCTGATCAAAAGTTTCAAGGGTTTTAATGAGATGAAGCAAAATAATATTAAAGTGTACCTTCCCAGAACAAGACAACAAGAAAAGATGTTATTTTCAAGTACCATATGATGTTAGTGCTTCATAAAACCATAGACTTTTGATAAAATGAACATGCTGATATAAAAGCTGAAGCAATAGAAGTATTTATAACAACAATATATATTTAGCAACAACTACACAATTATGCCTCAGTAATGCTTCAAAAATGATAAGAAATGATAGCATAAAATTGACAAAATGATAGTAATTGTCAGAAGCAATGATGGCGATAGTAATTGTCAGAAGCAATGATAGCAATGTATTATAAGCTTTTAATCTTGCTTTTAAGATGAATTTGTTGTTGTTATAGATGGTTGTAGCAATATTTTGCAACAACAACAAATTAGTTAGTGAGTTAGTCTAATCCAAAGTTAGTAAGAGTTAGTAAAAATCTTAAGGAAGAAGGTTTAAGAGTTTGTTTTGTCTATCAATCACTTACAAGGTGTCAACTAATGCCTTTTAGGGTAATGGAGTCAAAGTTTACAACGACAATTCTTAGAGGAAAACAACAAATGATAATGGATGAACTAAAGGAAAGGTAATATGATTGAGGTGTTAGTAACCTAAGGCCTCAATGTATAAAACCCTAGAAGGAAAAAATGCTAGAAAGTAGGTAACCTTAGGCCCTAGCAATTTCCTTCTTCTTTAGATCAAGCTTGGAATAAAATGTGTGAAGCTAATGAAGCAATGCTACTAGAGTGCTACAAAGGTATAGTTCTAGTACATTCTTCAAGGGAGATGTTCTCTAGAAAAATCAAGTAGGTGAAAAGTTATAAAGAAAAGGACAATAACATGTGCTTTTCTCCTAGGGTTTCAAACTAGCAATTTCATAATCTTAGAAATGAATAAGAAAATGTACCATAACCATTCAAAATAAAGAATAATTGCATATTTTACTTACTTCATCAAGAATAATCTAGCCACAAAACCCTAGTTGAATACTTTCCACCATGAAAATGCCAAAATACACCAAAGATAGCCTCTCCAAGAAGTTGCACACTAGTTAATTTCAGCCAATCACCCTTAAAGAGGGCCAAATTTCAGAGCTCACAGTTGTGTGAGTGAAATATGATGAAAAAATGAGAGTCTTAATTCTTTATTTATACAATATGAATGACATTTAATTACATTTTAGGTCAAAAAAGGCCGACATGGCCAGTTTACATCAAAAATCTTATTTTACATAAAATTAATCACTTAAAAGCCTAATTTGTCTTTAGGGATGATGTCATGGCCCTCTTAGGTGACGTTAGGCCCCTTCATGGAACGCCAGGCCTCAAAAGTGAAAAGGCCTCAAAAGGCCTCAGAAGTTGCCACACGTGCCAACCAAGCCGTCCTCATGCCAAAACCCTAACTGGATGATGTCAAGGCTCAATATGATGACGTTGCAATGTCCCCCACCTCTTAATGAAGAGGTATGAAGAGACTTAGTGGTATATTCATCCCCACTAGACCATAGTCTCATGCAACATGGGGAAAAATTCAGCTAACTCAATGTTTTAATTTGAAGTTGACTTAAAAGGGTAAAAAGTAACTCACTGGAGGAATAGAGCGCTTGAGGTTGAGTTAGGAGTTGAACCTTAGGGTTAACTTAACTCAACAAGGAAATAGAAAGAGGTATAAACGAAATCCTAGGACGCACCTCTCAGGTCATCTTGGATCATATTGCATTTGGCGATTGAGCTCTTGAGCACACAGTTTTTAGGGTTTTGAGAGTACAAACCCTAGAGAACAACTCAGTGGTGAAATTCCACTCACCTTGTTCCACGCTTGGTCTCAGGGATGAAACAATCCACCCACACAATTCTATAGTATTCCCAAGTGCCATCATCTATTTAGGAGGGCAACAGGTCATACCCTTGAGGGTTTTCCAGTAGGGGCACATCATTCCTTGGAGAGGAGTTCGATCCAGCTTATTGACAAGGTGTATTGACATTCTAGCACCCGGGTACTACTTGTAGGGCCTTGTTCATCAAATTTGGAGTATTTTGGGAGGGTTACTCTTGCTAGATTATTATCTGGAGCTTTGGGACGTTTTTTAGGGAAGGAGGGTGCAACTGTGATTCATATATGTTCAATTTGGAGGGGTTATACCTCAGATCTGACCTTGAGACTTCTCCCAACAGCTTGTGGTGGACTGATCTATCTTTCTAAAGATTTTCAGGGTATTTGGGGGCTTCCTCCATCAGGGCCAAAATATTGAGCTTGACAGTCTTCAGGAGGGCGTAGCCTTGATTAGGGTTTCAGTAGTTTGGAGGGGTAGACCTTGGCATTTTGACTTGAGACTTCAGGGAGGGATTCTACTTGCCCTGATCTATATTTCTATGGATTTTGGTACTATTTGGAGATCTCCTTCAGATGGGCCGAAATATTGGTCTTCTTATCTCTTCAGCAGGACGTGCCATCAGCTAGGGGGGTTTCGACTTGACCCTGGTTCTTCTTGCATTGACCTTCATTGTATATCCAACCCTTAGAGGCTTGCATTGTCTTATCAGGAGCATTTTGTAGCAACTCATATATTATCTCTTGGAGCCATCTGATGTTATTCCAGATCTGCATCCACTTTGTATCAGGTTCTTTCTCTTCATAATAATAAAGGTTAGATCTATGCTATTTGGTTCCATATCTTGTGTACTGGTTAGATATTGTATTTTCATTGAGTATATCTTCGTATATGTGCTTAATAACTGAATATAACCCTAAGGCTGAAACTTGAGAGGCCAACCTACAAACACACACAAACAAACAAGTAAATCATTGGTCAGTTAGTGTTCCAAGCGAAAAAAAATTGGCTTGGGAACATTAGAGTGGTATCAGAGCTCTGATCCTCCCATCCTGTGAGGATTAATGCATGCAGAAATTCAGTGGCATTTATATGGGCAGAAGGAGGAAAGAGACAGAGGAAGCAGAGGCCGAAATGGAAGAATCATGTGAGGACAATGAGTCAGAAACACTAACAGGGGTTGCTAAGGAATTGCAACATTCCATACAGGTATCACATAGTGACCTTGTAAATCACCTGTAGGAAAACCAAGAGGCAACCCATAGGGGACATGCCGAAATATCAACGACCTTGAGAAAGGTAGATGAAAACCAAACGAAGATAACACAAATCTTGTTGGAGATGACTCATAAGGGGAAAGGCCCATAATCTTATGCCAACAAGGAAACTAGTGGATCTCATGGAGGGAACAAATATCAACATGAACATGTTCTCTATCATCATTCAGAGGGAAGCCATGGAGGGGGAGCACCACAAGGAAAAACAGGTAGCAGGACCATTCCCAGACCTTACTTTCCCTCCTTTATAGATGAACCAACACAATCCGACCACCCAGACAAGTTTGAGGATCAGTTTGAGCAGTGTGTTAGAGAGTACAACTCGCTAAGCCTACCAATTTAAAGGCAGATCACCTTAGATTAGTTCTATGGATTAAAATTCAGAAGCAATCCCATGTCGTACCACAAGAACAAGTATGATCTTGAGCACAGGGCTGGGAATATGGAGATCCCCTACTTTGATGGTTCGGCCAAGATGACTGCACATGCGTGGGTACAAAAACTAGACACTTACCTGTAGCTTAACCCTATGAGGGAGATGGATGCCATCAATTTTTCCACCATGTAATTGGATGGCAAAGCTCATGACTGGTGGTACCATGGGTTGACCACACTTGGCCACAATCAATTAGTGGCATACACAGAGTTTACTCAGAGGCTCATTGACAGGTTTGACCAGGGGGATCCAGAACTACATTTCAGGGAACTCACACAACTCAGATAGACATGAGCACCAGAGGCTAGCAATCATGATACAAGACGTGTCATAGTCTAGACTCATGATGCTCTTCACAGAGGGTTTGATGGAACTCTTAAAGGGTTGGGTTAAGGCTTTTAAGCCTACCAACTTACATGATGCTATAAAGAGGACGAGAGATCTAGGCCCAACTGCAAAACCGAAATTTGTGCCTAAACCACCTCTAAACACTGGAGGGAGAGACCAAAGACCTCCAAGAATCCAAGAGGAAGAGACCCTAGAGGGTTCGACAGGGGAAAAGGTAGGATGGATGAGAACACTAGAAGAGAACTAAGAAGAAAACAATTATCCTACACATGCAAAGAGCCGTGGAACCCATCCCGCAAGTGTATGGGTCGTGGCCACGTTCATTACATTGAGGTGACATCTGATAATGAAGAGGATGAGGATTTCGGCCACATCCAGAACATAGAGGCAAACACCACTGAAATTGCAAAAGAGGAGGCTACAGGTCAATGCAGTGCAACAGAGGAGAGGGCTACATTGGCATCCATCAGTGGGGTACCCAAGTACAACACCTTCAGGATGAGAGGAGTATTGCAAGGGAAAAAGGTGTCAGTGCTCATTGATGGGGGTGCTTCTCTCAACTTCATTGACTCAACATTGCTATAGAGGAGGCATATACCCACATTTGAGTTTTAAGGATTCAATGTGGAGGTGGCAGGAGGAAGCACCATGCCTTGTAATAGGTACATTCTAGGGATGAAGCTCACTCTGGGTAGGCATGATTTAACACAAGACTTTTATGTGATGGACCTCCCAGATACAAATATAATCCTTGGAGTACAGTGGATCAGTACATTGGGTCATATCACCACCAACTACAAGACCATGGAGATTTCTTTCACAGAGGACAGTGGAAGAAAGGTAGTCCTCAAAGGAATGATAGGAAACACAACCAGGGTAGTCACAACAAAGCGTATGGAGGCCATTTTCAGGAGAGAGGAGATTGTATATGTTGTTGAGTACAAGATTTCGGCACGTGTGGACAAAAAGGGGAAGGTTCACTATGCACCAGAGATCCAGAGGATCATTGACAAACACAGTACGATGTTTGGACCCATTCCACTTGGAGTGCCACCAGATAGAGGATTTGAGCATATCATTGAGTTGGAAGAGGGGGGAAATCCAGTCATCACCATGCCCTACAAACACCCAAATAAGTACAAGGATGAGATAGAGAAGGCCATCAAAGAACTCTTAGACATGGGTCACATTAGGCCAAGTTCCAGTCCTTTTGCCTCTTCAGTGGTACTGGTCAAGAAGAAGGATGGAACTATGCACATGTGCATTGATTTCAGAGCACTAAATAAGAAGACTATAAAAAACAAGTATCCCATTCAGAGGATTGATGAGCTATTGGACGAGCTCCATGGGGTTGTTTACTTCACAAAGATTGACTTGCGCTTTGGTTATCATCAGATCAAAATGAGGGAGGAGGACATTCCCAAAATTGCCTTCAGGTGTCACTACGACCACTATGAATTCTTAGTGATTCCATTCAGATTAGCCAATGCACCCGCCACATTTCAGTCCTGTATGAACCACGTCTTCAACAAGTAGTCGAGGAAGCATCTTCTTGTGTTCTTTGATGACTTTCTGATCTATAACAAGACTTGGGAGGAGCACCTTCAACACATGGAACATATTTTAACTATCATGGAGGAACAATCCTTGTATGCCAAGTAGTCCAGATGTGAATTTGGGATGACAAAGGTCCTCTACTTGGGACACATCATTTGAGTTAAAGGGGTACAAGTACACCAAGAGAAGATTCAAGCGATACTTGACTGGCCCACACCCAAGACTCTTACAAAGTTGAGGGGATTTCTCGGTATTTGCAGCTATTACAGGAGATTTGCCAAAGGGTTCTCACAACTTTGTGCAACTTTGACCGATTTGACTAAGAAGGGAGCTTTCAGTTGGAGTGAAGAGGCACAATCTACTTTCGACAAGATGAAAAAGATGATGAGCACATGCCTAATTTTAGCCTTACCAGATTTCAACCAACCTTTCATCTTAGAGTGTGATGCATCTGGGGAGGGCATTGGGGCTGTACTGATGCTGAATAGACATCCCCTTGCCTATGAGAGCCAAAATTTGAGGGGCCCTGATCTCCTTTAGACTATCTACAACAAGGAAATGTTGGCCATCATGCACACCTTTGTTTGACAGGATAAGTCAACTGA
>JZKD02S1794622.1:565735-601113 GCA_000966675.3 Picea glauca | reverse complement strand
AATTCATTGGTGAAGTTTTTTCTCATTGTGATTTTGTTTTCCTCTATTATCATATATGTTTGTCTTCTCCATTGTTTCAAAGAGATTTAAGATCAGGATTTGTGTAAAAACACCCAGTTCCCAGTTTAAAGCAATGTCAATGTTTTCCACTAAAAGTTAAACGCAAAATTCTTTACTGCTCTGTCTTTAACTTGACCTCTTAACAATTTCCCCCCTCTGCCATACCCAAAGCTTACGAAGAATCTAGTGATTTTCCTACCTTTCCCTGTAAGGCTGTCTGTAGGATTTTTTTTTTGATTAAATCTCAGATTGTGACTCCATTGCCCATGGTTCCTCTTCGCTGCACCTACCCAACTCAGAAACTTATCCTATTCTGCATAACTAGCCTAATATTCTCTTCAAACAAAGTTATATCAGAAAGAGAGATCCCTCTCTGAGTCTTGGAGGGATAGATCCAAGACTTGAAGTGGTTTTGATGTTGCCTCTGTGACTGCCATCACAACGTTGGGCAAATTACAGAGTGCTAACACCTCCATTAGGGACGGAATATTGAGCTTGACAATCTTCAGGAAGGCGCAACCTTGATTGGGGTTTCAATAGTTTTTAGGGGTATACTTGGCATCTTGAATTGAGACTTCAGGGAGGGATTCTAATTGCCCTGAACTATCTTTCTATGAAGTTTGGTACTATTTTGAGATCTCCTTCAGTTGGTCCGAAATATTGGTCTTCTTATCTCTTCAGCAGGATGTGCCATCAACAAGGGGAGTTTGGACTTGACCCTAGTTCTTTTGCATTGACCTTCATTGTATATCCAGCCCTTGGAGGTTTGGATTGTCTTATCATGAGCATTTTGTAGCAACTCATATATTATCTCTTGGAGCCATCTGATGTTATTACAGATCTTGCATCCACTTTGTATCAAGTTCTTTCTCTTCATAATAAAAAAGGTCAAATCTATGCTATTTGGTTCCATATCTTGTGTACTGGTTAGATCTTGTATTTTCATTGAGTATATCTTCAGATCTGTGCTTAATAACTGAATATAACCCCAAGGCCAAAACTTGAGAGGCCAACCTGCAAACACACACAAACAAACAAGTAAATCGGTGGTCAATTAGTGTTCGAAGCGAAAAAATTGGCTTGGGAACATTACAAACGTCATGGGCCTTCAAGGGCCAATGTCATGTTGGAAGGGAAAGACATGCCTAGGTCTAGGTCTGCCAAAGCATCTCTGATGGAACATCCTCCTTTTTCTCTGGTGAAAGCCTCTAGTATCCCTCTGTCCCTGGCTGGGGTCACAACATCCATCTGGTGGGATTTTATCCCCATGGAGGTCTGAACTAATCATCTCCCCATATGTACCTGTCCATCGGGCATGGTCCTGCAACAACAACAAGTACGCCCTCCATGGGCTCATAAGTCACAGGGATCATAGCAATGTCAATCACATCTAATAATCAAGTTACCCAAACATGTACATCAAAACCCCTTTTACCCAGACAAATGCTCAAAGATGTTATGCTATTTAACAAGCCCGATTTGGAGAGGGTCTCAGGATGTCCTATTGGGATAATCCTCCTTAGGTGTGGGTGTTTCTCAGGTGAAGACCAATCTAGGTCATGTAAATGCATGAGATGGTGTAGGGAATGTTTGGGAAAGAGGTGTAGTGATAACAGGGAAATGTAGGTCTTACATGTGGGTGCCTCTGTAGATGGCGAGCTGCACCTTGTCATGGATGCCACTATTTCCTATCCCATTCAATGCATTTTTCTCTTTGTCTTATTGATTTTTCTTTTCAAGAGAATAGATGGAGGACTCCGTACTGGTGTGGTGACCAGTGGTGACAGGGTTACCCATAAGCATTTCATAGAAATGAGAAAGCTGGCTCGTGATGAGACCCCCTTTCTCTTGGATATGCTACTAAGATCCACTACCCTGGTTTGGTGATCAGATGGATGGCAATGTCATACCACTACATTCTCATGTACCTAATAGGCCGTCTCGTGATGAGATCTCCTATCCACCAGCTAGACCTTGAGTTTTATTTTATCTTACGGGTCCCATTTTCTTGTTGAGAAGCTTTTTATTGCTTTCTTGGGAAACCTTGGGTGAAGCATCTCAAGGTTTCATCTTGGATTTTAACTTTTTCCAGCTAATTTTACCCTCTGGGCCTTTATCCCCTTCTTCCCACAAGGCAAGGTACAACCCTTACTAGCTTGGCAAACCCAATGCTCAAAACAATGTAGGGGAAAGATGAAAGGGATAATGATGAAAAGTGGTAAGTATGGAAGGAATGGACGATGACCTTTCATAGACCCACCCAGTGACAACTCATCCCTAAGGGAACCAACTTACTAGGGCACTATTTCATCCCCCCAAGGTATGGACAAGTTAAAGAGCATAATTTCCAAGCAAATGTCATGAAACAAAAGAGAATTGAGTGCACATATTCAAATATTTTGAGAATCAGAGTGACACATACCATGCTACCCAGACTCATTACCTCATGGAGAAAGAATCACTGCTACTTCAGAATCAGGCTGATGGGATGGATGTTGTTGTTGCTGATAGATAGGAGGTGCTGAAGAAAAGATGGGCCCTCTAGGGACAAGCTCAAGTCATATGGCTCTTGATACTTCATGTCTAGGAGCTATGGGCCTTGAGACATAATCTCCTTAGTTATCCCTAGGATAGGGGATAACATTTGGCTTCAACTCGGGGACATGTGCTCATTGTAGAGCGCATTAGAACCTCGACATCTCTGGCATGACCTGTGATCTGCTAGATCTCAACAAAAGCGATGAGTAATCTTTTGGGGTGATGATATCATCCCTCGCTCATATATGGTACAATGAAATGAAAGCAATCATATATATAGATGGAAATGAAATTACAACTACACTACTCTAACATGATACGCAGATGGTATATACAATGAATGTAAATGCCTACCTACTTACCTATACTCACCTGTGAAGTCAAGTCTTTTCCCCTTGATGGGGTTTGAGGAGGTGTCCACTAACTGGTAATGGACATCTTCTTCATTTCAACGTGGATAGATAGTATGCATCATCGACTGACTTCATTCCGACTCTAAAAGATCCAAGCCAAAACTGTGCATTCCCTTTAACATTAGTAGGCTCTCCCCTTTTTGTATCCCACATCTAGACCGTATCTCCCTCTTGGTAATCCTTTGTTTTGAATTTGGTTGTTTCTTGTACAACTCTAGTATATTTTTTTGAGAGAGGAGGGTGGGATTCTCCTGTGAAGGCTTCCTGTTGGGTTGGTTTGATCAATATGTCGTCATCTCCTTTCTGTAATAGCTTGACAGTCCCAACTTCTTTGTCCTTGTATTTATCTAGGAGTTGCTGGTATTCTTCCTTCTTTGGCCATTGTATTTGATCAAAGTCTTCCTATGAAGAGGAAGGCAAATCATTAGGGGAAAATACAGGAAGACTTTCTTTGATTGGCTCAAGTGTCTGGCTAGTCTCAACATTATCATCAATTTCCTGCATATGGACTTTGGCCATTGACACATTTGGGAGGCAACTTATTACTCGGTCATTCATAGGCATGTTAATGTAATTTAGATACATTCTAAGGTGCCTCCCAACATTGTATCAAACTTGCTGGACAACAACATTCCCCATACATCTGGGACATCCACTACCACAATATGCATGTGGATCACTCTCTCGGGGTATCTTCCAAGGTATACTTCAACGTTCTCAACTACCCCACGAGTGGGTATGGCACTGGATTCAAATCCACACACATTCCTGTAAGGCCATGTGGCCTTTAGGCCTAATTTCTCCATGAGCTTCAAAGACATCATGTTAGCACCTGCTCTTGAATCAAGCATACAATTGTTAAGGCATTTGTGATTAACCAATAATTTCATGAAGAAAGTGGGTGTCCATCATATTGAACCCTGAAATGGTATGCTTGTAACATGATAGGAGGGTCCATTGGCTCATTTGATACTTTGAAAAAAAAATTGAACCTTTCTTTTACAGATGGGACCTTGATGACTTCCCTTAGTGGAATGATTACGTGCATTTTTTCCAATGCACATTCAAAATCAAAATTCAGATCCACTTTACCAGTTTTGGGAGGGTTTTTAGGAAGAAGTATGTTCATGGGTGGAGGTCTTGTTTGTGAAATTACAGGCCCAATGGAGAGAGGTTGGTTCATTCGTTTTTGCCTAGTCTAAACTTGGAATTCTTGCTTCTTCAAATTTTCTCTCGACTCTTGGTCAAGGTTATTTATCACCTCCATCCTAGCCTTCCTGGTTGCTTCCTTTATGCCTTCATGATGTTCTTCAAGTGTGACATTAAGGAAATATTGAGGACTTTCAATGGGATGATCGAAAATGTTCACTTGGTCATGTTAACAATTGTTGAGGGGACACTCATGCTCCCAATGCGAGTCTATGCATTGCAAGCACCAAGGGTTTTCATCTACCATGTTTGCTGGGGCTAAGGTATTGGGAACCTCTTGATCATTTTTAGGTCTAAAAACTTGGTTTCCTTTTTGGAATTTCCCTTTGTAAGGAACCCTAGGAGCTTGTTGCTGAGCTCTTTCCAAATTTACAATTCTATTCATCATTAACTCTTGGGTTTTTACCATGCCATCTACAGTCAATTGTGGCTTTTCCAAGCTAGCACAAATATCCGAGGTAGGTTCAAAATTATGTACTATCTTAGATTTAACATCCACTTTGACTCTTAGGGTAGAGAAAGGCTCGATTCGAGATGATGATAGGTTATCTTCAATCCTTGTAGCTATCTCTTCGGCTTCTTGGATTGTTTTAGGGGATTTGTCTCTGAGGATATAGCCCATATGTCTTGTAAAGTCTTTGGTGTAAAGAAAGAGAAGGAAACTATCTGAAGAATGATGGCTCACTGGGATCTTTTGCATTAAGTTTTCAAATTTATCATGAAATTCTCTAACAATTTCATTCTCTTGTTTTGTGAGGTTATTCAGCCTTATCAACAACCTGTTGGGGTCTTCCTTAACACTCTATCATTTGAGGAATATTTCCTCTAATTTATCCATGGTTTTTATACTAGCATCGGGGAGACCATTGTACCAACGTCCTAGCACCATCATGGAGGGTAGCAGAGAATAATTTCATAGCTAAATCCTCAACATCATCACTGATGGGATGAAGCTGAAAGAAGGCCCATAAATTACTCATATGATCCTCGACACTGACTATATCATTACCAGTGAATTAAGGCAACCATTTCTCATACTTAGGGGGCATTTTCCTAGGGTATCCTGGTATGTTTTTCATGTCTAACGATTTGAAGAGCTTGGATGACCATTGTTTCTAGCTATTATCTTGATTTGGACTAACAGTCTGAGTTCCTACGCTAGACATTGTGTTTAAAGGAATATTACCTCTGAATAATGATTTTACTATAGGAGAGTTTTGGGGAGGTTTTTTTCTGAAGGACTTGGGAGGGTTGGTATACCTCCCTAAGCTTTGTGGAGTCACTAGATAATTTTCTTGAACTATCAAAAGGATGAGGGGATCAACCTCAGTGGAGTCGCCAAGTAAGCTTTGTAAAATAAAGGCTTTTGAGGAAAAGCTTATTGGAAAAGTGTTGTCTTTGAGGAGGATTGACTCAGTATTCCTCGACAATGGCGCCAAAATGTTATCATGCAATTTGTACTTAACCAAAGCCAAAGGAAAGTGAATACTAAATTGGTGTAACAAGGAGGATGTCCTATCATTGTCACCTTAATAAGACACCTCCTTCTATTTAGGAGTAGTACCCCAGGGGAGACGTCCCCAATGACCTAGGGGTTTGAGAAAGCTAAGGAAAAATTATTAAGAAAGTCCCACCCCTCTCACAGGTCACTTTGATCAAAAGTTCCAAGGGTTTTAATGAGATGAAGCAAAATAATATTAAGTGTACCTGCCAGAACAAGACAGCAAGAAAAGATGTTATTTGCAAGTACCATATGATGTTAGTGTTTCATAAAACCATAGACTTTTGATAAAATGAACAATCTGATATCAAAGCCGAAGGAATAGAAGTATTTATAAGACAAATATATATTTAGCAACAACTACACAATTATGCCTCAATAATGCTTAAAAAATGATAAGAAATGATAGCATAAAATTGACAAAATGATAGTAATTGTCATAAGCAATGATGGCAATGTATTATCAGCTTTTAATCTTGCTTTTAAGATGAATTGTTTGTTTTTATAGATGGTTGTAGAAATATTTTGCAACTACAACAAGTTAGTTAGTGAGTTAGTCTAATCCAAAGTTAGTAAGAGTTAGTAAAAATCTTAAGGATAAAGGTTTAAGAGTTTGTTAGGTCAATCAATCACTTGCAAGGTGTGAACTAGTGCCTTTTAGGGTAATGGAGTCAAAGTTTACAACATCAATTCTTAGAGGAAAACAAAAAATGATAATGGATGAACTAAAGGAAAGGTAAGATGATTGAGGTGTTAGTAACCTAAGGCCTCAATATCTAAAACCCTAAAAGGAAAAAATGCTAGAAAGTAGGTAACCCTAGGCCCTAGCGATTTCCTTCTTCTTTAGATCAAGCTTGGAATAAAATGTGTGAAGCTAATGAAGCAATGCTACTAGAGTGCTACAAAGGTAGGGATCTAGTACATTCTTCAAGGGAGTTGTTCTCTAGTAAAATCAAGTATGTGAAAAATTATAAAGAAAAGGACAATAACATGTGCTTTTCTCCTAAGGTTTCAAACTAGCAATTTCATAATCTCAAAAATGAATAAGAAAATGTACCATAACCATTTAAAATAAAGAAGAATTACACATTTTACTTACTTCATCAAGAATAATCCAGCCACAAAACCCTAGTTGAAGACTTTCCACCATGAAAATGCCAAAATACACCAAAGATAGCCTCTCCAAGAAGTTGCACACTAGTTAATTTCAACCAATCACTGAATTTTAGACCTCACACTTGTGTGAGTGAAAGACGTTGAAAAAATTATCCTAACTCTCTATTTATACAATACGAATGATCTTTAATTACATTTTAGGTCAAAAAAAGGTCAACATGGCCAATTTACATCAAAATTCTAGTTTTACATAAAATTAATCATTTAAAACCCTAATTTTTCTTTATGGATGATGTCATGCCCCTCTTAGGGCGACGTTAGGCCCCTTCATGGAATGCTAGGACTCAAAAGTGAAACATTAGGCCTCAAAATGCCTCAGAAGCTGCCACACATGCCAACCAATCTGTCCTCATGCAAAAACCCTAACTAGATGATGTCAAGGCTCAATATGATGACGTCATGGGCCTTCAAGGGCCAATGCCATGGTGGAAGGGAAAGACTCGCCCTAGGTCCAGACCTGCCAAAGCATCTCTGATGGAACATTCTCCTTTTTCTCTAGTACAAGCCTTTGGTATCCCTCTGCCCCTAGCTGGGGTCACAATGTCCATCTAGTGGGATTTTAGCCCCATGGAGGTTCGAACTAATCATCTCCCCATATGTACCTGTCCATTGGGCATGGAACTACAACAAAAACAAGTACGCCCTCCATGGGCTCATAAGTCACAGGGATAATAGCAATGTCAATCACATCTAATAATCAAGTTACCCAAACATAAACATCAAACCCCCCTTTACCTAGAAAAATTCTCAAATATGTTATGCTATTTAACAAGCTAGGTTTGGAGAGGGTCTCAGAATGTCCTATTGGGATAATCCTCCTTAGTTGTGGGGTTTTTCCTAGGTGAAGACCAATCTAGGTCATGTAAATGCATGAGATGGTGTAGGGAATGTTTGGGGAAAGGGTGCAATGATAACAGGGAAATGTAGGTCTTACATGTGGGTGCCTCTGTAGAGGGAAAGCTACACCTTGTCATGGATGTCGTTGTTTCCTATCCCAATCAATTCCTTTTACTCTTTGTCTTATTGCTTTTTATTTTCAAGAGAATTTCTGGAGGACATTATCTTGACGTGGTGACCAGTGGTGACAATGTTACCCACAATCATTTCACGAAAATGAGAAGGCTGGCTCATGATGATACCCCCTTTCTCTTGGCTATGCCACCAAGATCCACAACCCTGGTTTGTTGACAATATGGATGCAAGTGTCATACCACCACATGCCCATGGACCTAATAGGGCTCATTATGAGACCTACTATCTAGCAACTAGACCTTGAGTTTTATTTTATCTTACGAGTCCCCTTTTCTTGTTGAGAAGCCTTTTATTGCTTTCTTGGGAAACCCTGGGTGAAGAATCTCAAGGTTTCATCTTGGCTTTTAACTTTTTCCATCTACTTTTACCCTCTGGTCCTTTAGCCCCTTCTTTCCACAAGGCTAGGTACAACCCTTACTAGCTTGGCAAACCTAATGCCCGAAACAATGTAGGGGAAAGATGAAAGGGATAATGATGAAAAGTGGTAAGTATGGAAATAATGGATGATGACCTTTCATAGACCCACCCAGTGGCAACTCATCCCTAAGGGAACCAACTTACTAGGTTACTCTGTCATCCCCCCAAATTATGGAAAAGTTAAAGAGCATAATTTCCAAGAAAACGTCACGAAACAAAAGAGAATTCAATGCACATATTCAAATGTTTTGAGAATCAGAGTGACATATACTATGATACCCGGACTCATTATCTCATGGAGCAAGACCCACTACTACTTCAGAATTAGGTCGATGGGATGGATGCTACTGATGTTGATAGATAGGAGGTGTTGAAGAAAATATGGGCCCTCCAGGGCCAATATCAAGTCATATGGCTCTTGGTACTCCATGTCTAGGATCTGTGGGCCTCGATGTTGATGATTGGAACTATGTGAGACATTCTCCAGCTTACAAACCTAAGAGATGTTGGTGATTGCAACTATGTGAGACATTCTCCAGCTTACAAACCTAAGAGATGTTGGTGATTGCAACTATGTGAGACATTCTTCAGCTTACAAACCTGAGAGAAATCCACTGAGAGGGGTGTGTGGTTCCTATCTGAGAAAGAGCTGGAATGTAGAGATGGCCTCATCCTTACAGAAAGATGAGAAGTGCTCCATATGATTCTCTTGTGTAACGTAGTGAGAAAGGAGATCTGCAAAGTTGGATGTGCCTGTGGCTTAGCACAAGGTGAACGTGTGAAATCCCAAAGTGTTGGGTGCATCGTCATGAGAACATAAATGAAGATGAAATATTAGCCTCCTCTGAGCAGAATAATTGATGAGAAACTCCAGATGACTCTCCTATGTAATACAGTGGGAAAGAAGGCCAGTTGAGTGAACGTGCCTGTGGACGAGCACAGGTGAACGTGATCCTAGTGGTTGAGCACTAGTGAAGAAGTCGTTCTTCTGTGTAATGCAGTGAACCAAATATATGAACATCCCTATGGATGTGTCCCTAGTGGATGATCACTAGTGGGTGTATAAGATCCCTTGCTATATTTTTCAAGAGTCAGACCTGCCTGTAACCCTAATTGTAATGTAAAGGGTACAGGTCGGCCCCACCTTAATGTGTCTAGTAATTAATGTAAACGATAGTTAATCTGGTTAATATTAATTATGTTGTGAGTTAGTGAGGCGGCCTTGTTGTTCCAATAGACACTTCTATTGACAGGTTCAGGCTAGCATAAGTAAAGGTAAATTCCCCATTGAGGAATCATATCTTTCATGTGAGTTTGGAAATTTCAGCAAGTACACCTTGTTGGGAAAAGTGCGCACCTCTCTTGGGCATTAGTATTCTAGGGTTTGAGCACCCTCTTGTGTGCTAGGTTTTATTGGTGGTAAAGGTATTTCTCTTGAAGAATTTAACAAAGGATTTTGGATGGGTTTTCTTCCCTTGTTGAGAAGGGTTTCCCATGATACTTCTTGTGTTCTTGTGCATGGTGTTTCTTCTTGTGATTTTGGTTGCTGCAACATTAATGGTTATGGTCAAGTCAAATGCTAAAATGAAATGAACTTCATGCTTAACCTTGCTTATAGAAAAATCAAAATGGTATCAGAGCATAGGTCTTGACGAACCCATTGCTCAAACAACTTTTAGTCATCCTCTCTCTCTTCTGCTGAAAACTGTACGACCCTCCTAGGCTTCCTAGAAAATTCGTACGACCTGATATTATTAAGGTTTTCAACACTTGTCACTTGGACGCTAGGAGTAAAAAAGGGTATAGGAGTGTATAACCTCCTTTAGCGCACCTACAACTAGCTTCATATCAAAATTCTGAGCATTTTGAAATTTTGGCCCTAGGGTTTCTAGGGTTTCGCTAATTTCTGCAAAAATTTTTGTATTAGGGTTTCTGCAACTCATTGAAGGAGATCTTAAGCTCACCAGTGTTCTCCTATATTTCAAAGGATTATTGTTGGCATTCATAAGTCCAATAAAACCTAAAAGTGCTAGCCTAGTCTAGCCGTTAGGTTTTCTAACCCAGTTGACAAAGGGTTGTAAAGAATCTAAAATTATGATGATGGAAGATAAGATTGATGGATCAAGAAAATTCAAGCTCCTGGAAGAAAAGAATTCAAAAGAAGACTTATTGTGGGTGATAAAAAAAGGTATCACTGTGACATACCTCCTTCATGAAGATGTCAGAGGACAAAGATCAACCATGTGCCATTGGAGAAATCATATCAACACCCTCGGGTATGCACTTGTATATATATATATATTATTTGTATCATTGTCATGAGGGTAATTGAAGGACAGAGGAACCTTTTGCTGAAGTCTTGGATCTAGAGGGATCTCAGTGCATTCAGAGGAACAACACACTGGAAGTGAAAGACTCCAGGTTTGTTTGTTGTAATTTCCATTCCTCTAACCTATATTTCTAAAATTTGCTACATTACAAGTAGGTGTTGTAGCTGTGACAACAATCCTTAAATTATTTTGATTCTAGAGATGTACTCATTATTCTCTTTTAGGAAATATTCTTGTTTTGGTTCCTTTTGTTTTCTTGTTCCTGAGAGGTTAAGAACAAAGGAAGATGCTTATCCTTCAGAGGGAGTCACCTAACTTAGAGGGAGTCAAAACTATTTGAGAAAGAGGTAGAATAGAACCATCCTTGAGACAATCAATGCAATAATGCATGATCAAAATCTTTATATGATTCCATGGGAAGAAGCATGCATGACACATTATATGTTCAGAACAAGAGGCTTCACCAGACTTTGAAAAACATAACTCCCAAACCTTCACCGGAGTGAAGCTTGAGATTGAACACTTCAGGATATTTGGGTTCCCAATGTATTTTCATGTACCCAAAGAGAAGAAGTCCAAAGTAGACCCTTCAGGGAGAAAGGATACGTTTATGGGATAACAATGAATCTTTGAAGACATTCCATATCAACATCCCTGGTCAGAGAGAGATTGAGACAAGCAAATATGTTGTCCTTGAAGAAGAGATAGCCTTTCAAAGATCGAGAGAATCGCAGATGGAGATTGACAGTGAGACAATGCCTCCTCCCCTTTTGCAGTTCAGAGGGAGACACACATTATTCCAGCTAATCCAGTTGCTCCAGTTGATATATTCAGAGATATTGCAGTAGGGCATAAAATGTCTGCCTAGGATCACTCTGCAGGAGGCAGAGAGACATAAAAGCCTCTCAAGGCACATCTCGAGAGAGCAAAGGGATTTTTTGAGCTACTCTTAATCCATGAGCCACATCATTGATTATGAGCCCTCTTGTCATAGAGAAGCAACAGGAGAACAGGTATGGCAAGATGCCATAACATAAGAACACTGATATATCTTAAAAGAATGATGTATAAGATATTGATCAGAGACCAGAAGGGAAGTTTGTAATGAATTCCAAGTGGATCTATAAAGATCAATCATGCAACTGATAGAAGTTTTGAGAAATAGAAAGCGAGATATATAGCTAGAGGTTTCTCACAAACAGAGGGGGTTTTCTATGATGAAACATTTGATCCAGTAAACCCGATACACTTGCATCTGTACTACCATCCATGAGTTGGAATCTATATCAGATGGAGGGATTCTTGATGAGTCTGGGTTTCACCAAGAGTGTTGTTGTTCCAAACCTATATTATTACAATATTGGTGACGAGAGCCTGATTTTGATGACTTATTCAGAAAGCCTTGTTGTTGGATACAAGTAAGCTTTGACTCCTGATTCCGAGATGAAGGATACGAGTATGATGCACCACTTCTTAAAACAAGAAGTATGACAGAGGACCGATGAGATTTTTCCTAAGTCAAGGAAAACATACAGTGGGAATATTAAAAGAAGTTCAGTATGACAGAATGCAAAACCACCATGATGGATTTGAAGAAAATGAATGATGATGATTCAGACGAGATTGATCCATAGCTGATTGGATCATTGATGTATCTAGTTAACACCAGACCTGATTCATGCTATGCAGTGAATGTACTTAGTCAATCCATGAGTCAGCCGAGACAAACTCATTGGATAATAGTAAAGCATGTATTTAGATATATATGAGGCACAGTTGGATATGGCCTGAGATATACCTCCATTGTGAATTTGAGTTTGCAGGATATGTCAATACAAATTGAGCAAATAGTACAGTGGACCGGAAGATCACATCCGGTTGTTGTCTTACCTTGAATTTTTCCATGATTTTCTGATGCAACAAGAACAAAAACTCTGTGGCCTTGAGTACCACAGAAGCAGAGTATATAGCATCAAATGAGAGAAGCCATATGGATTCACAAACTTCTGACAGATTTACATGACCATGAGATGGATCCTATGTTGATAACCAAGAGTTGTGTGTAAATCTCTTTGAGAACTGAGTGTTTCATGATAGATCGAAACATGTTGAGATAAAACATCATTATATCAGAGATATGATGCAGAGGAAAATAGTACACAACCAATACCTTCCTACACATGAGAAAAGTGAAAACATCTTCACCAAATTAACTTGGTGAAAAATACATCCCTAGTTGAGAGGGAGTGTTGATGACTACAACCAAGAGAACGTTCAAAGTACATTTGTGTGAGACTTGGCATGATGAAGAATGCCTCCCTAGCTGAGAGGGAGTGTTTATGATTGCAACTGTGTGAGATATTCTCCAGCTTACAAACCTGTGAGATGTTGATCATTGCATCTATGTGAGACATTCTCCAGCTTACAACCTTGAGAGAAATCCCCTGAGAGGGGTGTGTGGTTCCTATCTGAGACAGATATGGAATGTAGAGATTTCATCCTCCTTACAAATATTTGAGAAGAACTCTAGATGATTCTTCTGTGTAACACAGTGAGAAAGGAGATATGCAGAGTTGGATGTGCCTGTGGCTGAGCACAAGGTGAACGTGTGAAATCCCAAAGTGTTGGGTGCATCGTCATGAGAACATAAATGAAGATGATGTATTAGGCTCCTCTGAGCAAAAGAGTTGATGAGAAACTCCAGATGACTCTCATGTGTAATGCAGTGGGAAAGAAGATCTGTTGAGTGGATGTGCCTGTGGACGAGCACAGGTGAATGTATCCTAGTGGTTGAGTACTAGAGAAGAAGTGGTTCTTCTATGTAATGCAGTGAGCTAGAGATATGGACATACCTATGGATGTGCCCCTAGTGGATGAGCACTAGTGGGTGTATAATATCCCTTGCTATATTGTTCAAGAGTCAGATCTGCCTATAACCCTAATTGTAATGTAAAGGGTACAGGTCGGCCCTACCTTAATGCGTCTAGTAATTAATGTAAAAGATAATTAATTTGGTTAATATTAATTAGATTGTGAGCTAGTGAGGTTGGCCATGTTGTGCCAATAGACACTTATGTTGACAGGTTTAGTCTAGTATAAGTAAAGGTAAATTCCCCATTGAGGAATCATATCTTTCATGTGAGTTTGGAAATTTCAGCAAGTACACCTTCTTGGTAAAAGTGCGCACCTCTCTTGGGAGTTAGTCTTCTAGGGTTTGAGCACCCTCTTGTGTGCTAGGCTTTATTGGTGGTGAAGGTATTTCTCTTGAAGAATATAGCAAAGGATTTTGGCTGGGTTTTCTTCCCTTGTTGAGAAAGGTTTCCCAAGATACTTCTTGTGTTCTTGTGCATGGTGTTTCTTCTTGTGATCTTGGTTGCTGCAACATTAATGGTTATGGTTAAGTCAAATGCTAAAATGAAATGAACTTCATGCTTTACCTTGATTATAGAAAAATCAATACTCGATACATAATCTCCTTAGTTATCCCTAGGATAGGGGATAACAAGCTTCAACCTGGAAACATCTTAAGAGAATAAAAGGAAATAAACGGGCTTCGAAAAAGGTTGCATTGAAAACGAAGGTGCAACACACCCTCTACAAAGGCACCCATAAATGAGATACTCCAATCCCTTGTATGTCATGAACCCCATGCCCAAGAGTCTTGTCCCCATCCATGTCACTTTGTCCACATGACCTAGAGAGGGGTCCACTTGGGAAACACTCTTTAAATTGAGGTACGATTCACCAAATAGGTTTCTTTGTCAACCCTCCAATACCCAAACTTGGAAAATTGAACATGGTCTTTGAGCATTTGTTTATTTTGATGAGGTGGTTTTGAATGCACATGCTTAGATAGATTTTTTATTGACTTGATTTAATCATCATGATGCATTTGAATTGAGATCCTTGGAGGGGATATTCATTGTCTTTGCAGGACCTTGCTTGGTGGGCAGATTTGGAAGAACAAGACTAGCTTGGGCTTCCTTGGGGCTTGAAGCCCACAGATTGGATACCATGGCCCACACACTGAATGATGATGATAGCCTTTGGAGGCTTGAGAGACACCTTGGAATACCTCACCCATGCCCCTACTATCCCAACGCTTTTCCTTTGGAGGCCAAAACGCCACACTTGGAGGGCTTGACGTTATGCATGGGTTAGGGTTTTGGTGGTGATGAGGACACATGGCATGATTTTTAAGAAAGACACCTTGGATCATGGAGGAGAGGCTTGGCATGAAAAAACTTAACCTTTGAAGGGCTAGCCCATTCATCCCCAACCCAACAATTTGCTTCAAAGTGCCAAAACATTCCCTAGGAGGGTGACATCGTACTTTTAGGGTTTCTTTCATATGCAAATTATGAATTAAATATCATTATTATGCAAAAGGGGAAAAACAAAGGAAAGTTTCACTCCTTACTTTTTGGTTTATTCTTCTATGTGGACAAATTATGTTTAGGAGGTTGATGTAAATATGTTGTTGTGTGAATGATTAAGTTGTATTCATGTTAATTTGGTATGCTTTAGATGCATCTATTTTATGGTTATGATTAGTTGCTAAATCTTTTTTAATTTCGTAGTTGTGAGCTATAGGAAATTGGTTCATTGTAAATGAAACTATTTAGTTAGTAGAAATTTCGTTTTTATATGTATTCCACACCGTAATGTCCCTCAATTGGGCTATGGGATGTTACATTATGGTATCAGAGCTTCTGGTTCAAACACCGGGCTTGTATGGGCCAAGATGGTTGTGAATTTGTGAAATTCATCGCTGCAGATTTTGTCTCTAATGGGTTTGGGCAAAAATGAAGATTTTAGAGAGAAATTCTCAATTCCTTGAGTGAAATATGAGTTGTAATGACTTCGGATGGCTTGAGAGGGTTAATTGGGTAGAGAGTTGTAGACTAAAATTCGACTTGGAATGGTCGATATTTGAGTTTAAATGACCGTCTATAGAGTTATAGGAAGTTGGTGGATCGACGACCGAGATCTCTTTTGAACTCAAAATTGATGGCTGGGATTCATCATGATAAATTTAAAAATTCCCAACGATTCAACCATTTGAAAGGTTGATAAGATCAATGGCCAAGATTAAACTGGGGGTTGTGAAAGGGATTAGATTAACGGTCTAGATCAATTAGAGAAAATTCAAATTTTTTCTAAGTGTTAAAGTTCACCAAGAGAAATCATTGACGGTCGATGGACGGATTGGACAAAATGACAAAAATTTTGGGTCTGCCATAAGACATCTTTGACCATCGATGGCTAATGGTAATGGGTTGGCCGAATTTGAAAGAGTATTTTCAATCGCCAACGAAAATCACTGATGGTCAATTGGTCGGTGGTCGAGCGTCGGTCGATTCTGTGAAGTGTTCAAATCAAGCAAGAGAAGTCACCGATGGTTCGACGTCGACTGAAGTCAGTGAGGTTTTCGCCATAGAAAATTTTAGGGGCGAATTTAAGGGGTATTGAATTTTGGTTGGGCGAATTATTTCTATAGAGTTTTTTTGAAGGATTTCAATATATATAGCCCCAAATTTATTTTAAAAATATTATATCAAAAATCCTTCACCCACTGGTATTTTTGAGAGGAGAGCAGGGAAATATATTTTCTCCCTATCAAATTCGAACTGGATCCTCCCTTCGCCCTAATTTTCTGAAGTATGGATTTTTTCAGAGGTATTTTTCCCTATTTTCTGGCCATGGGAATTTTCAGAGGTATTTCGCCCTTCTTTTATGGTATGTCCATGGTTTTTCACCAGGATCCCTCCTCTAGCTTGTGGCTGTGACTTATGTAACAAGTGCCATATGCATCTGGAGGAATTTTTTTTCGTTTACTTGGTTGGAGAAAACTCGAAAATGCTTGAGCTCCATAGAAAATAAAATGATTACCACCTACAAATATTTAGTACCCATGAATCTGATTTTCACAAACCTTCCATGAGCTGCAGATGCCTCTTTAATGGTGTGTTGTGACAGATGAAGTATGTATGATTCCTTATGCTTCAAATCTTCTCTTTCTGGGCGCCTTTTGTGATTGTTGGGCGCAAATAATTCAGAGAGGCAACATTATTCTACTTGTGGCCTCTGGTTGGGTGAGTATTGGGAGCACTGGGGAACGATTTGAGTTGTTGGCCAACAATTTATCATCATGCTAGGTGTATTTGTGACTGTTGGATGTTTGTATCAGACTTGGGGGTTGAATCTCACATTTGTTGGGTTTGTGGCTCTTATCTAGCCGAGTTTTCCTTATGCAGGGTCAAATTGTATATGTGGGGCAACAAATCTCACATATGCGCTGAGTTATCATCATCGATTGGGTTTATTCTTTGATGATGGGCGCAATACCCATTACCTGTAACTGATATCCCTGTTAGCAGGGCTAGTTTCCTATTAAGAAGAGGATGTATTCTTGGAAGAACATTCTTGTGGGATTGTAGGTGACAACCCAAACATTTCTGGCGGTGAAGAGGGGAATGATTCAACTTCTCAACAATTCTACAACAAACAAAATCTCTTATATCAGACCTGTTACAAAAATCATTAAGCAAGGTCAGATCTAAACAATTTGTAAGTTGACTGCTGTGTATGTATTCCCTCTTGAAACTAGCAATAAAAGATCAGTATGAGATATTGTTTTGTTGATATATATTAGGATATTAAATTTGTTGTCATTACTTCTTTACTGTTGTATAAACTATTGGCATCCAAAATATTGACAAATGGTTCATGAGGAAAAATTAAGGGAGAAATCAGAAAAAAATTGCACAGATATTTACATTTGCCAAGCAGGTGAAAGAAGGGTATTGTTATTACCCTACCAAGGTTTGATTCCCCCATGTGACATGTTCGCCTCTTGTGGGTTGGTGCATCCCCACAAGGGGTTTTTTGCTAAGAGGAAGCCATCATGGCCGTTAAGTTGGGCTGGAAGGTCACATGTCATAACAATATAAAACAATGCCTCACCTCTTGATAGGTGGCATCATTTAAGTAGAAAGGAAGCATCTTGCCATTCCTTTCCTTTATTATCTGGGAACAATTACATGCATATTACAACCAAACTATCAGTGCAGGCCATGCAATGAAACCTAGTGAGAGCACTCAAATCCAAACTAACAAATGTCTACATGTCTATCCCCATGACCAAACACATACTAAATGAACCCTTTACCCAAGAAACACGTGTCTAAAACACAAAATAAATAGGCTTTAAAGGGCCAACTTGATAACCACAATCATAACTCTATGGGCCACAATCACAATAGTTTTTGGTAAACAAGCTTTGTGATCTATGCTCAATGGAATTTTCTTAAGTAATCTCTATTGTAAATACATAGCCTTCGAGTGTACATAGTCAACAAATTCATCTACATGGAGCTGAAACGTTTGGGTTGCTTGGGACAGTTGGAGTTTCAAGTTTTTCTTGTGTACTTTTCTTGTATATATACATTTCTGTATATCAATGAAATGGAAGCACTTTCCGTTATTTGTGTTGTGCAAAAATTCATGTTTTCAATTGGGAAGCGTTGTTAAACATATATTTTTCTTGATGTAGTAGTTCTTGTCTCTACATTTGTTTTTTTAATTCCTATAACCATGCATAGATCTTTTCTTGTGTTGTGAGTCATGACTACATTCTCTAGTTTCTTACACAGTTTTAGATATGTAGGTAGTTTGTGTTGTATTTGAACTCTTATTTTGGATTCTCTGTGTCCCTGATAATAAAAAATTTGTCGAAGAGTTTAAAATATGGCTATGAGCATTGCTATAGAATCACAAAATCTGGTACGACAATTTGATGGCCATAAAATTAGCCTTTGCAAACTTTGATGGATACATTATTTTTGGACAAGGAGTTACTTGATAGTGTGAATGGGGACGAGGTGAAGCCAACCTCTACATGAAAAGATGAAGCCAAGAAATGGGAGATAAAGGATGGGCAGTCACAAGCCTATATTTCACCATCTAAGTGACAACATTATTTCAATTGCAAGTTAGGCCAGGACCTTGAAGGATGCACATGACAAGTTGGTTTATATTTATGAAAATAAGGATGTGAATTCTAAGCTTCATCTTGGAAAGAATTTTCTCTGAATGAAGATGCAAGAATCTAAGAGGACGAGAACATACAAATAAAATTTTGATAGCTCATGGAAGAATTGTTGGTGTGTAGTGCTCAAGTTTCTGATGGAGATTCCATCGTTACTCCCCTTGGAAGCATGCCTACATCGTATGAAGATACAATGCTGATACTGGGGTCTAAGGTCAAATTGAACTTTGAGGAAGCATGCTTCGACTTGCTGAAGGAAGAGATCAAGAAGGAGGGCGTTGTGTTAATCCTAGATGAGGAACCAACATTATTCTTCATCAATTATTAAAGGCACAAGAAAGAAGAAGAACAAGGGCCAACATAACAGGAAAAATGAAATTCCCAAAAGGAAAACTTAGAGGGAAAGAAGAAGAAGGTGAAATGCTACTACAACCATGAAATAACATACAAAAATGAGTGTTTGAATTTTATTGCCGAGGAAAGAAAGAAGAGTGATGAGGCCAATCTCTCTTTTTAACAATCCTCCTTGAACATCCATGTGTCTTCCTGACTTGACACTTCCTCTTGGGGCATGTGGAATTGAACTAAGGGCCGACTGTCCCATTCTACAACATATGGTGAATTTATGAAAAATAGGGCTGCAAAATCACTTCATATCTCCCAAACCATAATGACTGTGTAAAAAATAAGAGAGGTTTTTTTTATTGGGACTATTCTTGACAAAATCGTTTTTCGGTTTTTCAAAACACCTCTCCATAGACTCGTAATTTGTGCCCAAAGTTGATGACTAAAACAAGAAATTCCAAAATTTTCAAATTTAAAAAATGAGCTGTAAATATCTGTTTGTATCTCCCAAACAGTGACACCTGTGTAAAAACTGAGAGACACTTTTGTATATGAGCTCGTGTTTGAGAAAATCCTCTTTTTTTTTCACAAATTCCTCTTCATTTGGTCACAGACTAAGTTTGAACTTGACTGCAAAAACAATCATTTTAAGAAAATCCCCTGTTTTTAGCAGTCTGTTTTCTCCTTTTTCATACAAGACTGCTCCAAAACTCTTTGTTGATGATCACAAATGGTTTATGAAGGCTAAAACATGTTTAAATGCATCCCTAAGAATCACAAAACCATCTGCAAACCCCCTCTTCTTGTTATAAGGAAAAAAACAGAGCATATGATATTTCATGCCATTATGGCTTATCATTACCTTTTGCTTCCTCACTACTCATGTCATATGTGTATTTTAGGGTGTGGAATAATGTAATTATCATGTTTCACCATCAACCATCACAAAAAACCCAAAACTATGTCATTTTCTTGAAAACAGGTTGCTGCAGGAACTTCCTGTAGTGCCCTTTTCAAAATCGTAGTTTTAGATTTTAAAACCCCTCATATGACCTTAAGATGGACAAAAGGATGCTAAGAAGGCCCGATTATCAGTATGTAGGAAAAATATGATTTTTTTTAGAGAAAATTTGATGTTCGATTGATTGTGGAATTCAATGCAGTTGGAGGCAAGCTTAGGAACTTTCAGGAGAATGTTCTTTCAAATTCTTCAAATAAAATCAGTTTATCTGCTCCACGAAACTCAAAATTCAAAGATATTAAATTCTTAATTTTAAAGTGACCGGTACTTTAGTCCACCTGGAAGATATTGAGGAGGAAGAAAGACTTGCAAATGTGAAGATATTAGTCGGACATGATGAACATTTAATCCTACCAACCACAATCTTCCAAGAATCCTACCAACCACAATCTTCCAACACTGAATTTCGTGGGAAAAATCAACTTGACAACCATGCTGATTAAATGTTTATGGTGATGATTGGTTAATTTATTCAGGGATGATGGGATACCCCCCAACTTGAACTGACGATATTGGTCGTCTATTGGTGATGTGGAAGGGCGTGGAATAATCATTATTTCACAGTATCATGTCAAAGACATGTCACAATGACTGGTCATACCTGTAGGATGTAAACCACATACACGTACATACAGGCACTGACCGATGACCACCGGCAAGAAAAATATAAGCTAGTGATTACGTTCAACTTATCAATAACTTCCATTAATAGATACTTATTACTCACGACCATATATGAAAATGGTGGAGTAACTTTACCAGTTAGATATGATGGAATCGGTGGGGCCATGGTCCATAGTCTTCTTCATGCATGTTTCAACACAGTTTTTCAGCATGGTGTTTCAGGCTTCAACACTATCATATCTGCATTCATTCTTATTAATTCTACATAGTATTCTTTGTGCATGCAATGTGTTTCAACCAGATGTTTCAACACGATTTTTCAGCACCAAAATATCTTCATATATGTGCATCTTCGTGGTTTACAGGTATGACTGTGTAATTACCCAAATTAGGACTAAGGAAACATCATCCTAGTTTACAAGTTAACTATGAATTAATTTTTAACATAACACAATTTTGAATGAATAATGAATTATACTTGCTCTAGAATTGATGTTCTCATATGAAATGTAAACAATAGGGATGAATTAATACAAGAGAATGAGATGAAAATGACATGGAAATGATAAGGAAAAATGGGCAATTTTAACACCCAACAATGTCTCACTGAGTCACTTGAGTATATTAACATAGTGTTCTTCGTGTGTGTTTCAACACAGTGTTTCATCATGGTGTTTCAATACCAGCATACCTGCATTCATTGAACATTCCTATTAATTCTGCATAGTCTTCTTCATGTGTGCAACGTGTTTCAACCAGGTGTTTCAACACCAATATATATGCATTCATTCTTATTAATAATACATAGTCTTCTTCGTGCATGGAGTGTGTTTCATCCCGAGCCAAGTGTTTCAACACCAACATATTTGCATATATGTACATCTCTCTGGTTTACATGTATGATTGTGTAGTTACCCAAATTAGGAGTCAGAACTAAGGAAACATCATCCTAGTTTACAAGTAAAGTATGAATTAAGTTTTAACATAACACAATGTTGAATGAATAATAAATTGTACCTGCTTCGGGATTCATGTTCTCATAGGAAATATAAACAATAGGGATGAATTAATACAAGAGAATGAGATGAAAATGAGATGGAAATGATAAGGAAAAAGGGGAAATTTTAGCACCCAACAATGTCTCACTTGAGTATATTAACATAGTCTTCTTCGTGTGTGTTTCAACACTAACATCTCTGCATTCATTGAACATTCTTATTAATTCTGCATAGTGTTCTTCATGCATGCAACGCGTTTCGGCTAGGTGTTTCAGCACGATGTTTCAACACTAGCATATCTGCATTCATTCTTATTATTTCCACATAGTCTTCTTCGTGCTTGCAATGTGTTTCAGCCATGTGTTTCAACACGGTTTTTCAACACCACCATATATGCATATATGTACATCTCTGTGGTTTACAGGTATGACTATATAATTACCCAAATTAGGACTAAGGAAACATCATCCTAGTTTACAAGTTAACTATGACTTAAGTTTTAACATAACAAAATGTTGAATGAATAATGAATTGTACCTACTCTAAAATTGATGTTCTCATAGAAAATGTAAACAATAAGGATGAATTAATACAAGAGAATGAGATGAAAATGGCATGGAAATGATAAGGAAAAAGGGACAATTTTAACACCCAACAATGTCTCACTTGAGTATATTAACATAGTCTTCTTCGTGTGTGTTTCAACATGGTGTTTCAACACCAACATATATGCATTCATTGAACATTCTTATTAATTCTGCATAATGTTCTTCATGCGTGAAACGTGTTTCAATACCATATTTTCTTACAATACTTCGAAGATCGAACATTGATTCAAATTTATTTAAATTAATAGACTTTTAAAAGATTCACCAAGACTTTTAAAAAGTTTAATAATTATGTAAAAATTCGCCACAATTTCATAAGATTTTATAATTTCGTGAAAGATTCACCCAAATTTTACAAGATTATATAATTTGGTGAAAGATTTGCCAAAAAATTATATATTCATATTATGTTATTGATAAAATAACCTTCACACTCTCCCATGTGTCATGGGGATTCACCCATTTATTATACATATAAATTTAGAGGGGTTCTTAAAATTTTCCCTGGTTTTCGCATTGTCTAAGAGAATCGGTCAATGGCCGATGGGGAAAAGAGGATGATGACATTATCATCCACGTGTCATGCCACGTTAACATCCATGCGTCATGCCACGTCATCCAAGTTGACACCTCAAGATGATGTGGCATGCCATGCCAACATCCACATGTCATGCCCTGTTAGCCAACAAAAGTGGTCGATGGTCGATGATCAAATCAACCGATTTGGGAAAGCGTATTCGACAATCATCGAGGATCATTGATTGTCGATGGGACGATGGTTTGGCATCGACCAAAGTTGTTGAGAGTTCCATTCTCCAATGAAGGTTGTTAATGAACGACGACCAGGTCGACCGGTTGGGAGTTGTGTGCAAGTCGGTCGTCGGGGAGTTGGGTGGATGGCCGACGATCAAGTCAATAGTTTGGGGAAGTATTGTGCGTGCCAAAGGAGAACGACAATTGCCGATGGTCGATAGAGAGTAGATCAATGGTCTAGATTGATTTCGACCTAAGATCGACGGTGCAGATTGCACGTAGGAAAAATTGTTCCACAATTTCAAAAAAAGAGTCTGGAGCCATTTTCTTATGTGCAGATTGCACGTAGGAAAAATTGTTCCACTATTTAAAATAAATAAATTATGGAGCCATTTTTTATTTATTTTGGCCATAACTAGAGAAAATTACATCGGATTGGGATGAAAATTATGGGTTTTGTCTGTAGAGAGGAGGTCTACAAAAGCACTAGACACGACCCTTGTCCAACTATATTTGAATTTGGCAGAAATTACAAAATAATGGTTTTTAAAGATCTGGGTCCAAATCATTGAGAAAAGTCCAGATTAATCCAAAACTCTTGGGGAGAGTCGAAAAGTAGACATAGAAATAACCCACGAAGGAACTGAATAAATCCTATGGGGATTGGAATGGGGACACTAAAATAGGCCAAAATCCACTATTTCGGGCCACTTTTTGGGGATTTTTGATATTTTTGGAGGAAAAGTGACCTTAGATCACAAAACTAGAAAATTTTATCCAGTTGAATTTTTATATAATCATCAAGACATACAACTTTGGTTTATTGAATTTTTTCCAGAAATACACAGATTAAGAGATAGTCAGTTCTGCTAGGATTTCCAAGTCTGGAAAAATGAGAGCAAAAGGACAAAGTTGCAGATTCAAAATTGTTGTAGTTTTTGACTAGAACATTAGATTGAAATTATGAGAGTTTTTATGAACTCCCTATTGTTATTATTATCTATGTCTCATACAAAATTTTCTCGAGTTTCTAACAATTTTTTTTTTTTTTTGCAGTTGACAGAAGTTGGCATTTCAATAAAATTGCATCAGTAGAGAAAATGCACAAAAAGGGGTGAAAATGGCTTTTTCAAGAAGTCATAACTTTCATCTCTGATATCGGATTGGGACATGAGTAAATCCATTGGAAATCTATTTCAGAAGGAAATGTATCTAGGGAATCATAATGTGAATTGATGAAAGGTGTCCTTCATAAATTGATGAGGAAACAACATGTACTCTAATTAATGAAATGTTTTATAATACACATGTTCTAACAATGATTATTGCATGCACATTTCTTGTAGAATTAGAGGTACAAAAAGAAACTTTAGTTCTTATACGAGGACTGGAGTTATGGAATATGCTCAAGTATCTTACAACCATGAGGAAGATATCAGAGGTATGCATGTTAACATGGGGAATGATGAGACAAAGTCAAATGGAAGAAGAGATAGGAAAGAGCCTGTCACTATGAGAAATTTGCATAGGGAAGTACAGAGCTACAGAGCTGATAATGAAAGGATTATGAAGGCTCAAGAAGAGACACTTCAGATCTTGAACATGTTGCATAAGCAAGTTAACAAAGATTTTGGCACCAAGTTGTTGATGATTGCAGCTATGTGAGACATTCTCCAGCTTACAAACCTGTGAGATGTTGATGATTGCAACTTTGTGAGACATTCTCTAGCTTACAAACCTGAGAGAAATCCCCTGAGAAGGGTGTGTGGTTCCTATCTGAGACAGAGTTGGAACATAGAAATGACCTCCTACATATAGAGAGTTGAGAAGAACTCCAGATGATTCTCCTGTGTAACACAGTGAGAAAGGTGATGTGCAGAGTTGGATGTGCCTGTGGCTGAGCACAAGGTGAACGTGTGAAATCCCAAAGTGTTGGGTGCATTTTCATGAGAACAGAAATGAAGATGATGTATTAGCATGCTCTAAGCATAAGAGTTGATGAGAAACTCCAGATGACTCTCCTGTGTAATGCAGTGGGAAAGAAGATCTATTGAGTGGACATGCTTGTGGACAAGCACAGGTGAACATGATCCTAGTGGCTCAACACTAGTGAAGAAGTGGTTCTTTTGTGTAATGCATTGAGCCAGATATATGGGCATTCTTATGGATGTGCCCCTAGTGGATGAGCACTAGTGGGTGTATCATATCCCTTGCTATATTGTTCAAGAGTTAGACCTGCCTGTAACCCTAATTGTAATGTAAAGGGTACAGGTTGACGCCACCTTAATGTGACTGGTAATTAATGTAAAAGATAATTAATCTAGTTAATATTAATTATATTATAAGCTAGTGAGGTCGGCCCTGTTTTTCCAATAGACACTTATGTTGATAGGTTCAGTTTAGTATAAGTAAAGGTAAATTCCCCATTGAGGAATCATATCTTTCACATGAGTTTGGAAATTTCAGCAAGTAAACCTTCTTGGGAAAAGTACGCACCTCTCTTGGGTGCTAGTCTTCTAGGGTTTAAGCATTCTCTTGTGTGATAGGTCTTATTGGTGGTGAAGGTATTTCTATTGAAGAATATAGCAAAGGATTTGGCTAGATTTTCTTCCCTTGTTGAGAATACTTCTTGTGTTCTTGTGCATGGTGTTTCTTCTTGTGATCTTGGTTGCTGCAACATTATTGTTTATGGTTAAGACAAATGAAAAAATGGAATGACCTACATGCTTAACCTAGCTTATTGAAAAATCAACATGGTATCAAAGCATAGGTCTTGAAGAGCCCATTGCACAAACACTTTCCAACCATCCTCTCTCACTTCTGCAGAAATTGTATGACTCTCCTTGGGTTCCTAGAAAATCCGTATGACCTACTCTTCTAAGGGTTTCCAGCATTTGAAACTTGGATGTTGAGGCTAAAAAGGACATAGGTGTGTAAGGCCTCCTTCATCACACCTCCAACAACTCTCAAATTGTAATTTCGAGCATTTTGACTTTTTGGCCCTAGGGTTTCTAGGGTTTCGCCAAATTCTGTAGAAAATTTCAGAATTTTATTTCTACAACTCTTTGAAGAAGCTCTTCAGTTTACTAGGGCTATAAAAAATTCTCAAGGCTTATTGTTGGCAGTCATAAGTCCAACAAAACCTAAAAGTGTTAGCCTAGCCTAGCCGTTAGGTTTTCTAGCCTAGTTGACAATGGTTTGTGAAGAATCCAAAATGAGCAAAATCATGATGGGAAGCAAGTTTGATGACTCAAGCAAACTCAATTCCAAGAAGACAAAAACTCAAAGAAATGAAGACATCAAAATCTCAACACTCTCAGGTATGGTCCCTACCAATGATAATACTTGGTTAATTGATAGTGGTGCTTCAAAGCACATGGCCAGTCTTATAAATCACCTAACACATTTCATTGAGAAAGAGACACATCTACATGTTGTTCTTGGAGATGATACCAGATATAATGTGAGAGGAGTTGGAACTTCTACCTTCCAACTAGACTCAGATATGAAACTCAAATTAGAAGAAGTATTATATGTACCCGGAATAAAGAGAAATCTTGTCTCTATTTATGCCTTGGAAGACAAAGGCTACAAGATTACTTTCTCAGAAGGAAGATTCCTTGCATGACACAAAGACACTCATATAATCTCCACCAAGGTAATTGGTGTCCGAGAAAACAACTTGTACAGATTGACCATCAAACCAGTTCAAGCCTTGCTACATGACACTATCATCTTAAGTGAGCTATGGAATAGAAGACTTGCTCACATTCATTATAGAGCTCTTCTAGCTCTAGGGAAAATGGTAGCATGTCTACCAGAAATACAGATCCAACATAAATGTGTTTGCAAAGGTTGTTCTCTTGGAAAAAATGTTAAAGGATCATTCTCAAGTAGTGACAATAGATCTAAGGAAAGCTTGGACTTGATTTACTTAGATGTATATGGCCCCATGGCTATTGTATCTCTGAATGGGTACCTCTACTATGTACTCTTCACAGATGATCACTCCCAGAAAACTTGGATTTACTTTCTAAAGAACAAGGATGGAGTCCTTGCAAAATTTCAAGAATTCAAAGCTCAGGTTGAGAATCAAACCAAAATAAAAATCAAAATATTAAGATAAGATAGTGGAGGAGAATACACCTCAAAGGAATTCAATGTTTTTTTTATTGAAGCAGGGATTAGGAGGGAGTTCACAGTTCCTTACAACCCTCAATAAAATGGGGTTGTTGAAAGGAAAAATAGAACTATCATTGAGGCAAATGAAGCAATGATACATGATCAAAGTCTACCTATGACTCTATGGGCAGAAGCATGTATGACAACAGTATATGTTCAAAACCGAAGTCCTCATCAGATACTGAAGAACATTACTCCAAAAGAAGCCTTCACCAAAGTGAAGCCTGCGATCAGACACTTAATAATATTTCGATGTCCAATATATCTTCATGTATCCAAAGAAAAGAGATCCAAACTAAAACCTTCAGGAAGAAAGGGCACATTTGTAGGATACAGTGAATCCTCAAAAGCATATCGAATCTACATTCTAGGTCAGAGACAAATTGAAGTAAGCAGAGATGTTACTTTTGAAGAAGAAGTAGCCTTTCATAAATCTGGAGAAGCTCAGATGGAAATTGATAGTGAAACAATACCTTCTCCCCCTTCAACAGTTCAGAGGGAGACATATATTATTCCAGATGATCCAATATCTTCAGTTGATCCAATTCTCCCAGCAGATTCAGTTTCTCCAAGAAACATACCCAAGGACATTACAGTTGGACATAAAAAGCCTGCTTGGGCCTAAAAAACTCTACAAGAAGCAGAAGGGCATAAAACCCCACAGGGAACAACCAGAGAGACAAAGAGACCAAAGAGATTCTCAAGCTACCTTTCGGCCATGACTCACATTATTGACTCAAAGCCATCTTGTCATGGAGAAGCTTCAAGTGAGCAAGTACGGAAATATGCTATGATTGAAGAATACCAATCCATATTAAAAAATGATGTATGGGATGTTGTTCCAAGGCCAGAGGGAAAGTCTGTAGTGGCTTCCAAATGGATTTACAAAATTAAGCATGCTGTCGATGGAAGAATTGAAAAATACAAAGAAATATTTGTGGCCAGAGGGTTCTCATAAGTAGAGGGAGTTGACTATGACGAGACTTTCGCACCAGTGGCCCGATACACCTCCATCCGGTCTATCATTTCACTAGCTGCTTCCATGGGTTGGAAACTACATCAGATGGATGTAAAGACAACTTCTCAATGGTGAAATTGAGGAATAAGTTTTTATTGAGAAACCAGAAGGATTAATTGTACACAACAAAATATCTCATGTATGCAGGTTGAAGAAATCCCTATATGGCCTAAAGCAAGCACCACGTGCTTGGTGCGAGAAAATGGATGGATTTATGATGAGTTTGAGCTTCAACAAAAGTGTTGTTGATCCAAAATTATATTATCACATTGATGGCAATGAGTGTTTGATTTTAGTCCTATATGTGGATGACCTTTTCCTCACTGGTTCAAAGAGACTCACTGTTGAATGCAAACAAGCATTGACTGCAAAATTTGAAATGAAGGATTTGGGCTTGATGCACTACTTCTTGGGACTAGAAGTATGGCAGAGAAAAGATGAGATTTTCCATAGTCAATGAAAATATATTATGGAGATACTGAAAAAGTTTGGCATGACAGAATGGAGATCCATGCCCACTCCAATGGTAATGGATTTGAAGAAAATGAGTGATACTGATTTAGGGGATGTAGATCCACACTTACACTGACAATTGATTGGATCTATGATGTATCTGGTTAACACCAGACTGGACATTTGCTATGATGTAAATGTGCTTAGACAGTTTATGGGTCAACCAAGACAAACACACTGGATAGATGCAAAACATGTATTTAGATACTTACGAGGCACAATTGGTTATGGCCTAAGATATGCATTGAGTGTGGACTTGAACTTGCAAGGATATGCTGATGTAGATTGGGCAGGAAGCGCAATAGATAGAAAAATCACCTCCAGTTGTTACTTTACTTTAGGGTCTGCTATGGTTTCTTGGTGCAGTAGGAAATAAATCTCCGTAGCATTGAGCACCACAGAGGCAAAGTACATTGCATTGAGTGTGGCAGTTCGTGAAGCAGTGTGGCTTCAAAAACTTCTGACTGACTTGTTCAATCATGAGATGGATTCTACCACTATTCATTGTGATAACTAGAGCTATGTAAATCTCTCTGAGAACCCCGTGTTTGACAGATCAACACACATTGAAATAAAGTATCACTATATCAGAGACATGGTGCAGAGGAAGATAGTACAGATGTAATATCTTCCTACTCATGAACAGATTTCAGATATCTTCACCAAACCACTTGCTAAGACAAAGTTCGAGTATTTCCATGAGAGACTTGGCCTGGTGGAAAATGCCTCTCTAGCTGAGAGGGAGTGTTGATGATTGCAACTATGTGAGACATTATCTAGCTTACAAACCCGTGAGATGTTGATCATTGCAACTATGTGAGACATTCTCCAAATTACAAACCTGAGAGAAATCCCCTAAGAAGGGTGCGTGGTTCCTATCTGAGATAGAGCTGGAACATAGAGATGACCTCCTCCATACAGAGAGTTGAGAATAACTCTAGATGATTCTTCTGTGTAACGTAGTGAGAAAGGTGATCTGCAAAGTTGGGTGTGCCTGTGGCTGAGCACAAGGTGAACGTGTGAAATCCCAAAGTGTTGGGTGCATCGTCATGAGAACATAAATGAAGATGATGTATTGGCCTCCTTTGAGCAGAAGAGTTGACTCTTCAACATAAAATCTAGATGACTCTCCTGTGTAATGCAGTGGGAAAGAAGATCTGTTGAGTGGACATGCTTGTGGAAGAGCACAAGTGAAACGTGATCCTAGTGGCTGAGCACTAGTGGACAAGTGGTTCTTCTGTGTAATGTAGTGAGCCAGAGATATGGACATCCCTATGGATGTGCCCCTAGTGGATGAGCACTAGTGGGTGTATTAGATCCCTTTCTATATTGTTCAAGAGCCAGACCTTCCTGTAACCCTAATTGTAATATAAAGGGTACATGTCGACCCCACCTTAATGTGACTGGTAATTAATGTAAAATATAATTAATTTGGTTAATATTAATTATATTATAAGCTAGTGAGGTCGGCCCTGTTGTGCCAATAGACACTTTTGTTCACAGGTCCAGTTTAGTATAAGAAAAGGTAAATTCCCCATTGAGGAATCATATCGTTCACATGAGTTTGGAAATTTCAGCAAGTACACCTTCTTGGGAAAAGTGCACACCTCTCTTGGGCACTAGTCTTCTAGGGTTTAAGCACCCTCTTATGTGCTAGGTCTTATTGGTGGTGAAGGTCTTTCTCTTGAAGAATATAACAAAGGATTTGGCTGGGTTTTCTTCCCTTGTTGAGAAGGGTTTCCCAGGATACTTCTTGTGTTCTTGTGCATGGTGTTTCTTCTTGTGATATTGGTTGCTGCAACATTATTGTTTATGGTTAAGACAAATGCAAAAATGGAATGAACTACATGCTTAACCTAGTTTATTGAAAAATCAACACAAGCAAGCAGCTAGTGCTAAACAAGTATCAACATCTAGATCCCATAGCAAAAGGGATGATCACATAAATGATAGGAAGTCAAGAAGCGTGAGCATGCACCATCATTCTCCAATGCAGTTCACTAGAAAAACTCATGCAAGCTTAGAGCGAGGGAGCAGCCCAAGTGTGTCTCATATTCAGAGGCAAAGAAGAAGGCCTAAGGCAGACATATTGCAAGGTGAACTTAGGAAAATCAAGCTACCTAATTTCAATGGTGAAAACCGGAAGGGTGAAGAGGACGAGGCCTGGCTATTGGAAATGAAGAAATATTTCCAGCTGCATGATTACCCCTCCTAGGTAGAAGCTAGAATTTCCACCTACCACTTGCAAGGAAAGGTAGCCATGTGGTGGGATCAGTTTAAGAAATCTAAGAACCTTGATGAGAGGAGGATCTCATGGAGGCAGTTCAAAGGGTATTTCCAAGAGAAATATTTGTCCAAGAATTACTATGAAAGAAAGATGAAAGATTTCTTTGAACTCAAGTTGGGAACCCCGAAAATGGAGGAATATGAGAAAAGGTTCTTTGAATTGTTGAAGTATGTTGACTTTATCAAGGATGAGAAGGTTAAAATCCAATGGTTCCTAAGTGGGTTACCCTCCTCCTATAGTAAAAAAATTCAATATGATAATCCCAAGAATTTGGAGGAAACCATAAGGAGAGCAAGACACCTTTATGAGCAAAGAAAAGGAAGGCCAGTTTTCCAAAAGGCTTGGAATGACAAGATGAAAGGGAAAAAGGATAAAAGCGATAAATGTTTTAAGCCACCCTTTTTCAGAAATAACTCCCAAGCAAATCAACAAGGCCAGGCAGCCCAGAATGAGCAAAAGAATGCAGATTCATTTAGGAAAAGGCCAAGGAAGCAACCCGTTCAATGTTGAGGATGTGAGGGAAATCACTTATATAGGGACTACCCTTGCAAAGGAGAAAGAATGAGGACTTTCCACAACATTCCAAATGATGAAATAGTGAAAGACATGGGAGGGAGAATTCCAAGGATTTATGCAGCCTTGGACAACAAACAAGCAGAGTATCAATCCCCCATGATCGAAGTGGAAGGAAAGATTGATAACCATCTCGTAGCAATTTTAATTGATCTTGGAGCTATCCATAGTTACATAAATGATAACATTTTTGAAATATTTCACTTGCGAAGAAGTAAGCATAAGAAATCTTGGTTAGTTCAGTTAGCCACGGGGGCTAAGAGAATAATCAATGAGTTGGTTAAAGATTGCTCGATAGACATGAATGGAATTAGCATAAAGGTAGATGTAAACATCATACCATTGGGTTCATATGACTGTCTAATTGGCATGGATTGGTTGGAAAAAAATCATGTTGTCCTATATTGTTACAAAAAGATAATCACATGTCTTGATGAGGAAGGGTAACAAGGAAAGATTCAAGGCATTCCAATAGCTATAGCTGTTAGAGAGATTTCACCTATGCAGTTGAAGAAGAGCTTCAGGAAGGGATGTCAGATGTCTACAACCCATATGGAGGAGGTAGCCCAAGACAAAGTGGTAAGCATTGAAGACCATCCAATCTTGAGGGATTTCAAAGATGTTTTTAGAGAAATTCCAGTATTTCCACCAAAGAGAGACATTGATTTCTCTGTTGATTTGGTGCCAGGAGTTGCCCTAGTGTCTAAGACACCTTACAAAATGGGCACACCAAAACTAAAAGAGTTGCAGATGCAACTTGAATAACTTTTGAAGAAGGGGTATATACACCCAAGTGTGTCGCCTTGGGGAGCCTCAGTTCTTTTTGTGAAGAAGAAGGATGGAACCGTAAGGATGTGTATTGATTTAAGAAAACTTAATAAGGTTACCATAAATAATAAGTATCATTTTCCAAGAATTGATGATTTGTTTGATCAGCTAAAAGGTGCGAGAATATTTTCGAAGATTGACTTGAGATCAGACTATCATCAAGTAAGGATAAAGGAAGAATAAATCAACAAGACAACATTCAAAACAAGATATGGGCATTATGAATTCACGGTAGTGCCATTTGGACTATCAAATTCCCCAAAAATGTTTGTGTTTGATGAATGGAGTGTTCAGGGAGTACCTGGACAAGTTTGTGATTGTGTTCCTAGATGATATACTTGTCTACTCTAAATAAAAAGAGGAGCATGAGCAACATTTAAGAATGGTGTTGCAATTTTTAAGAGAGCATAGATTGTATGCTAAGATAAGTAAGTGCATCTTTTATCAAAAGAAGATTCATTACTTGGGGCATATATCCGCAACAGGGATAGAAGTTGATCCTACGAAGATAGAGGCCATTAGAGGATGACCAGTGCCAAAGAATGTGATAGAGGTCAGATCATTCATGGGTCTTGCCAATTATTACCGAAGGTTCATAAAAGGATTCTCAAAGATTGCAAGTCCAATCACTTCCTTACAAAAGAAGGTAGTGAAATTTGAATGGAATTCCAAGTGTAAAGAGAGTTTTCAATAGTTGAAGGGAATATTGGCAAGTGCACCAATATTGAAGATTGCAGATCCAAACGAAGATTCTGTTGTGCACAGATGCATACAAGAAATGACTCAGTGGAGTTCTCAGTCAAAGGGACCATGTGGTATGCTATGAGTCCAGAAAATTAAACGAGTATGAGAGGAATTATGCTACACATGACTTGGAGTTAACATCGATTGTACATGCATTGAAAATGTGGAAGCATTACCTTATGGGGAAGAAATTCAAGCTAAGGACATACCACTATGGTTTAAAGCATTTGTTCTGACAACCAACACTAAATGCTAGGAAAACTAGATGGTTGGAATTTCTAAGTGAATATGACTTTGAAATTAAGCATATAAAGGGAAAGGAAAATCAAGTGGATGATGATCTCAGCAGGAGAGTTCATGAAGTGCATATTGCATCCATCAGCATGTACAAAACATATATAAAAGATAAAATCATTGCAACAACAAATTCAGATCACCAATATGTAAAAATAAAAGAGATATTATAACAAAGTAAATTTTCAATAGAATTTTAATAATTATGAGCTTAAAGAAGACATAATTATCATGTATGAAGGTAAGGTGTATGTGTCGAATTCCAGTGAGCTGAAAAATGCAGTGTTGAAGGAGATGCATAATGTGCCATATGTTGGGAACCCAGGATATCAGAAGACAATTGCAGCGATGAGAAGCCAATGTTTTTGGCCAATAATGAAGAAAGAGGTGGCTAATTACATAACCAGATGTCTAGAATGCCAAAAAGTAAAGGCTGAACATAGACATCCAACATGTTTTCTAAAATCATTACCCATTCCAGAATGGAAGTGGGAAGTAGTTGTTGAAATATTTTAACTGCAAAGAACATTCTACTTATTATTGAGTTATTATCTTATAGATCAATCCCCTTTTGTGGATTGATCATGTCAAGACTTTTGTATGTCCAAATCCCCTTTTGTGGATTGGTCAAACCTTAAACAAATGCTGCTAATTGAGAAGTTGGCCCCTAAGCCTAATTAAAGTGGATTTAGCCACTAAGTGAAGAAGTCGGCCATGCTTGATGAAGAAACATCACCCTAGATCTCCTCAAATAGTATAAATAAGAGAGGCTAGTGCCTCATTCACTCACTCACTCACTCAAGTCACTCATCTAGTGCACAAGTTTGAAGGAAGTTGCAGTTGACAGAAGAAGGAAGAGAGAGGTGCATTAATCAGTGTTGGATATTCTCTTATGTTTGGTCTTTTATCTTGGCATTGTATTGACAATCTATATTAAGGAAGTTTTTGCTGGGTTTTCTCCCCCACGAGGGTTTCCCATGATAAATATTGTGTACCTTGTGATTGTGTATCTTTCAGTGATCCTGCTTATGCTATTATTGTCTAGTAAATTGAAAATAACTTAATAGTAGCTCTAAATTTAACATGGAATCGAAGCTTGACTGAATATAACACCTTTCACTGGGTAACCAAAAACGTCACTGTTGTCGTACAAGAAAATTAGGGCTTTTAATTGGAAGATAATTTTAACCTAAAAAAAATCTAGGGAAGTGTGCTCTAGCCTAGCGAACTCATTGGCAACTTGAGCACACCTTTTCAATGGTGAGAGCCTCCAGAAATTGAAACCCTAGTTTTCATTGGTACCAGAAAACCAGGAAAGTAGAACCAATACTAGAAGTATCAGTCCATATTTTCACAGGCCCCATTTCAAGGGGTAAAATTTGGAATTTCATAAGACATACTGCACCAGGATACTCGCCTCAGCCAAGCACACCTCCTTGTAATTTCTTATTTAATTTCTGAGCACTTTCAATTTTTGGTCATTTTCTCAGCTGCAGGTCAAGATGTCTGTTGTTCCAGAGTCTGTACTTAAGGCTTAGAAGTACAGTGTCTAGGCATCCGAAAGTAAGGGGTAGAGAAGGAAGAAATGTCAACCTTCGACAAGGGAAGCTAGGGTTGATTTCTAGATTGTTGTCTAGCTTCCAACTGTTCCTAGATGTTGATGTCCCTTTCAATCGCTGCCCACGAACGTTCCATTTCTACCCGAGTAGTGGCTGTTTTAAGAATAGTATAAAAAAGATTCAAGGCAATATGTGTTTGATCTGATAGTCCGGGTTCAATATTAGGCTGTCTTGTCACAAGGACAGTCATAGAGGAACAAAATAATAAGAAAATCTCAATACCTTTTAGATGTTGTCTCGATTTC
>JZKD02S1794622.1:552067-564897 GCA_000966675.3 Picea glauca | reverse complement strand
TATCAAAAAAGAACTCATTTGGAGGGAGCTCTTCCATCCTTATAGGTCTCAATTCTTCGTTGAAAATCCACCCTGCGTCTATGTTCCCTTGAGTTGACTGTAAGGGAGTAATGGAAGTGATGGGATCTCCGATTTGCTTCGCTGATTGGCCTGGAGTGGCAACTGGAGTCTGCTTTTTCGGCGGATCGAGAGTTTTCATTTCTGGTTTCGGGCTCCTAGTTTATTCTTCCCTGTCCTGGTGTTCTTCTTGTCTGGGTGCTGAATCTTTTGAGCCGTCGGCTTCTTTTTGCCGCACCTATGCTGTTATTGGATTCTCACCCCGCAATATTGGGGGAAGACAACTCCACCGATGCTCTTGGAGTTTTAAAACATTGGCCCTTTCTTCAGGCGACAGGGCTTGTATCCGAGCCAAAACCTCGGCATAAGATCTTGTGCCTCAGAAAATGTCATCCGAGGGTGAATTTTCGTGCTCAAACCTTTTAAGCCCGCAATTTTCTAAGTGGTTACTTATGACCCTATGTGGATTGTGCTTCTTGAATTCGACATGAACCGATTTCAGGTCTTCTAGGGCTACTGCCTCAGCTTTAGCATGCCCGAAATCTAACAAAGAATAGAAATTTAAATGAATAGGAAAAGGTGGCCATACCTTCTTAGAACATCCTTTCAGTTCCTTTCTTACGCCAATGATTACGGTTTGCCTAGCAATCTCACGACAAGCCATCCTATCGGGTATGAATAGTGGTAAGGCATTCAGAGGAACATAAGCGTCGAAAACCCTGAGATATGAAAATTCTGCTTCCACGTACCAATCGACTATACTGCTTAGATTTACCACAATACTGTTTGAGATCCTGGGTGGCGGGTGGCCGAAGATAGTGACATGCAATGGTACCATTACCCAGTTAAAGATTTCATATACAAAATTTGAAGCTTTGTCCTCCCACAACTTTGAATGGTAGACATGGATGGGCTCAATCTCCGATGGAGTCCAGCTCCAACTCATTAAGGGAAAAGGCGTCAGAAAACACATGACGTCCATGATATACGCAGACATAGAGAATGAAGCGATCTTTCTGCTCTCCTTCTGCTCTCGATACTTTGTAACTCGACTGGTTAAACTATCAGACAATAGTTTAGCCTAGTCGAAGGAACAACCTTCAACGACTGAATGGTTTAGAGGCACCCACTGAAGGAAAAAATGTGTGGTGTCCTCTCTCCCATATAATCTGCAGGTCATCATAGCTACATATTTAAACTGTGGTTCCAGAGAAGATATTGAATATATACCATTACTGTCCGCCATGAACTTCACAGGGTGTGAAAGCCAATCTTTGATTAAACTGGACATAGTCTTGTCATATTGCACACATTCCTTTTGTTTAAAATTCTCCAAGAATTTGACATTGTATGTAAGGTCTGACACAATTGGAAACTTGTACATAGCCTGCAATTGTTCGGGTCTGAAAGTTCCAATGGCGACCCTCTGCTCGCTGACGATGGTTCTGGTTGGTATATCCACATGGTCTAATGCCCACCGGACCATATCGTAGTAAGGGAGAAGACGTGGCCTAGCCTCTACTTTATGCATTTGAGCCTGGACGATGATATTATATTTGGTGATCAGGTCGTCTTTTTCATTTTCACTGGAATCATCTGAAACATCTACCAATTCAGACTGTAGAACCTCATAAATATACGACTAGGTCCTGATAGAGTCGACACTTCGAGGTGAAGTATCAGAAACGTTGTTTGAACCTTGTCCTGAAACCTCAACAGTGGCTTTAGACGCTTTCCGCGGGGCCATGGTGGGGGATTCTACTTTAGCTCTCCTGTGATAACAATATGCATACATACATAAATTAGTTCGCTCTAGAAAGGTTTTCTCTGCATAGAATAGGAATGAAATTTGTGACAACAAATAAAAGATCCATGCCTTCGACCATTTAAAACTAGGTCATCCTTAGGAACATAATGGTCAAATCATTCTTAAATATAAATTTAGCAATAAAAACCAAATCCTTACTTGTCGATTCGCCTCATTTCTAATTAATGTCCTAGATTTTGACAGTTCGTAATGCAAGTTGGCACAAGGAAAGTTTAAAATTTCCTCGGAGACTGTGCACATTAATTTTTGAATTAAAACACTGGAAATGCTGGCTTAGCTTAATTAATTAGGCCTTTTTAAATGTTAATTAATCTTTCGACGCTCTCCTTATCGGGAGCTTTCACTTTAACCCTTTGAACCTCTAAGACCCGAGATTGCGATAATTAGCTTTGGTTGATAAAAAACGTAACCATGATTACGCTTTTAATTAATTGCACTTTTATTTATATCGCCTCTTCGCGACTCGAAGCTTCGAAGGTATAGCTACCGGGAGGCTCGTATGCCGAGTTGAAAAATCACGAGATTGCGACTTCGCGACTCGAGGCTTCGAAGGTATAGGTTTTGAGGGAAAACATGCCGAGTTGCGAATCCCCGACTGAGCTTAACCGCGGCTGAACTTTTTACCTTTAACATTACCTTGGGTTACTTAAAACAAGAGTCTCGCGGTTTCGGCTATCGGGGTTATGACGGTAAGACTTTTGGAGCTAGCAAACACCGAGACACGAAATCTTGATGATGCTTAATTGTGGTTTAGAGTATCTTTACTCTCGATACTGATCTGGGTAAAATTTTTAAGATTATTTCGCTGTTTCGCCCCTCGAGATTTGTAAACTATGTGATCTATAACTTTCGACATGTGACATCCTGAGGTTAAAAAGTAGAGACTTGTTTAAACGATTAAAAAATAAATCTTGCCTTAAGAGTATGATAACTGTCACTGCTTGCGCGATGAGACTTCTGAGATTTTGGGGAAAAGAAATGAAAATACAAAACCAACTTTCGATTTCAAGCGTTAGGATATAAAATTTAAAAAAGGCTAAAAAAAACAAAGGCGACTCCAAAAATGTCTACAAGCACCAAGCTTCTTGACAAGTTAGAAGGCGTGGATAAATTTCATGCCTGGAAGTATAGGATTTCACTCATTCTTGAAGAGAATGACCTTGCAAGATTCATCAAGGAAAATGTAACAGAACTCAGATATACTACAACTAAAGAAAAGTACCATAAAGATATGGTTAGGTCCAAGAGAATCATTGCACACTCTATTAAAGACAACTTGATCCCTCAAATGTATTCTAAGAATAATCCAAAAGAAATGTTTGATTCCCTAACTAGAATGTATGAAGGAAGAAACATTAACTGAAAGATGAACTTGAGAACCCAACTTAAGAATACAAAGATGCAGAAAGGAGAAACCGTTCATGACTATTTCTCTAGGGTTTCTCAATTCAAGGAACAACTAGAAATAATTGGAGACAACCTAGATGAATATGAACTCATAATGACAACCCTTAATGGTCTCACAAGACCTTGGAATGCCTTTATCCAAACTAACTGTGCAAGAAAGGAGAAACTCCAATTTGACAGTAGTTGGGAAGAATGTGTTCAAAAATAAGCAAGAGTAGCTAACCGAGAAGCAATTATTTTAAGGGATGAAGATCAATCCCTAGATGCTCATGATAACTAAGGAAAGAGAAGGTCTCACTTGAAGGAGACCCACCTATATAAGGAATCTCACTCCCCAGAGAGATTCATCCATAAAGAATCTCACGCTCCAAGGATATTCCAAAAGTTTCAAAAAGGTCAAAGAAGAGAAAATGATTTCTCCTCTTATCAATGTTACCATTGTGACAAGATGGGACACATTGCCAACAATTTTCCAGCTAGAAGAGAAGAATACAAGAAGAGAAATAACAAAAGACACCATGCCCATGCAGTTGGAGATGATGAGCCACCCACAAAGATGATTAAAGTAAAGATTGAAGACTATGTCTTATTCTCTGCGCTCTGAGGATCAATGTTACCTAGAGAGGATACTTGGCTCATAGATAGTGATGCTTCTAAGCACATGACAGGTCAAAGAGACACGCTCTCTAGCCTTATAGAAAATAAATTTCCCTAGAAAGTTACACTTGGAGATGATTACCACTACCCTATCAAAGGAATGGGAGAATCCACCTACAAACTTGATTCAAGGACCCCAATGAAGATGAAGGATGTACTATATGTACCAGGTTTAACAAAGAATTTGATTTATATCTCATCTTTAGATAAGAAAGGCTTCATGGTTTCATTCATAGATGGTGAAGTCCTTATGTGGCCTAAAGGAAAAACCATAGAAGATGCAATTGTTATTGGAACAGAAGAAGGTGGCCTGTATAAATTAAAAGGTCACTCAGATGCAGCCTTGACTCACTCCACTGAGAGTCCATGTGAACTTTGGCATAGAAGACTAGATCACATCAATTACAAAACCTTACCATATGTGAGAAATGCAGTTACAGGTCTACTAGACTTCAAGGTTGATCATGAAGGCGTGTGCAAGGGATGTGCACAAGGAAAGAACATAAAGAATCCATTCCCAAAGAGCGACAGTAAAGCAGAAAGAGTCTTGGAGCTCATCCACTCATATGTATGTGGCCTGATGCCATCAACCTCTCTTAGTTTGTATGTATATTATGTGTCATTTATTGATGACAATTCTTGCAAGACTTGGGTTTACTTCTTGAAATCAAAAGATGAATTGTTTGGAAAATTCAAGGAATTCAAAGCCTTGATAAAGAATCTTTGTGAAAGAAAAATCAAGATACTCGGGTTAGATAATGGAGGAGAATACACCTCAAAATAATTTGTAAGATTTTGTAAAGATGTCAGGATTAAGAGGGAGCTCACCACTCCCTGCAATCCTCAACAAAATGGTTTAGAAAAAAGAAATAACATAACTATAATGAAATCAATGAAGACTATGATCCATGATCAAGATCTTCCAATGCACTTATGGGCTGAAGCAACAAGAACAACAATGTATGTTTAAAATATATTATCCCATAGTGCACTTAGGTTCAAAAACCCCGACGAAATTTTCTTCGAAAAGAAGCTATAAGTAAGCCATCTCAAGATATTTGGTTGTCCAGTGTTTGTACACGTTCCGAAAGAGAAGAGAACCAAGATGGACCCTTCAGGAAAGAAGGGAATATTTGTTGGACACTGTGAGGTGTCAAAGGCCTTCAAAATTTACATACCAAGTTACCATCATATTGATATTAACAGAGATGTAACCTTTGATGAAGATGTAGCACTCAAGAAATCAAGGAGATGCCATCTTGAATCATTATATGAAGAAGATCCTGTAGCTCCTAGAGTTGTAGAACTAGTGAGGGAAGTTACAAATACCCCTGATGATGAGATTCAAGAAGATCATGATATGATAGAATCTCAAGAACCTCCCCAGATGACGATCTCTCACAAGAGAAAGCCATCTTGGGAAAGGGAACTTATTCAAGATGGAGAGAAGTTTGGTGCCCTAAAAGGAACCATGAGACAAGTCAAGAAAACTAAGTCATTCTCCAGTTGTATGGATTTGATGTGTGATCTCATAGAAAAGGAGTCTACTTGCTTTGAAGAATCCATTTAGAAGAAAGAATGGGTAGATTCCATGACAGAAGAATACCAATCCATTATAAAGAATGATGTATGGGAAATAGTTCCTAGACCGAAGAACAAAGATGTGGTATCTTCCAAATGGTTATACAAAATAAAACATGTTGCTGATCGAAGTATTGAAAAACATAAAGCAAGGTTTGTAGCTCATGGATTTTCTCAAAATGAAAGAATTGATTATGAAGAGACATTTTCTCATGTAGCCAGATACACTTCTATCAGAACCATCATAGCTCTTGCAACCAAGATGAAGTGGAAGTTACACTAGATGGATGTGAAAACAACCTTCTTAATTGATGTTATTGAAAAATAAATGTATATAGAACAACCTCAAGGGTTTGAAGTTGAAGATAGAAAGACTCATGTCTGCAGGTTGAAGAAGGCGATGTATGGATTGAAGCAAGCTCCTAAAGCTTGGTATGGAAGAATTGATAGTTTTCGGGCGAGTTTGGGCTTTACCAAGAGTAAATATGATTCTAACTTTTACTTCAAGGTTATGAATGATGATCCAATTATACTGTTGTTGTATGTGGATGACTTCTTCTTAACTAGAGAAGAAAATCTCATCACTGATTGTAAGAAGAAGCTCACTGCAGAATTTGAGATGAAAGACTTAGGCTTGATGCACTGTTTCTTAGGTCTTGAGGTCTAACAGAGCCCAGAGAAGATATTCTTTAACCAAGGGAAGTACACAGTTGAAATACGGAAGAGGTTTGATATGTTGGAGTGTAAATCCATGAACACACCCATGGAAACAAAGTTGAAGCTCCTGGTTGATACTTCGTCAAAATCAGTTGATGCTAGGTTGTACAGACAAATCATTGGATCATTAATGTATCTGATGCATACCAGACCATATATATGTTTTGCTATGAACACCTTGAGTGAGTATCTGGTAGAGCCCAGATGTGTTCACTTTGTTGCTGCAAAACATGTGATGAGATACCTTAAGGGTACGTTGGACTTTGGTCTCTATTATAATGGATATCATGACTTCAGACTGATTGGTTATACCGATTCAGATTGGGCTAGAAGTGTTTCTGACAGAAAGAGCACTTCAAGATGTTGTTTCAGTCTGGGGTCAACCACGACTTCATGGAAAATTAGGAAGCAATCCGATATTTCTCTCAACACAATAGAAGTGGAATACATTGCTGGATGTTCCACCAGTTGTGAATCCATATGGCTTCAGAAGTTGTTGATAGGTCTATTTTACATGGAGATGGAAGCAACCGTGATTTTATGTGATAACCAGAGTTGCATAAAGATGACGAAGAAACCTATGTTCCATGACAAGTCAAAACACATAGATATCCAGTATCACTACATTCATGATATGGTGTAGAGGGGAGCTATAAAGCTCCAATATGTTGGCATAAATGAGCAGGTTGTAGATGTGTTGATCAAGCCTCTATATCATGTAAAGTTTGAGCACTTTCGAGACAAGCTTGGTATAGTCCGAAAAAAGATCCCTTGAAAGGAGGAGTGATGATGTTGATGCTATGGTATCCTGACCAATAACGGGTAGATCAGTTAGGATTTTATATCCTAGGGGACTGATCATCCCTGGATATATCCTGAAGGTATGGTAAGGACAGTCTGTCAGAGTACCTGTGCATGTATATGCTAGTTGTGGTCAATAGTGGTAGCTCTGTTAGGATTTTTATAATCCTAGGGAATCTTATGATTCTTGGCCAGATCTTGAAGGTCGAGTAAGGACGATCTGTCAAAGTGCCACGTGGTAGCTCCGTTAGGATTTTCTATTCTAGGGAATCTTATGATTTCTGGGCAGATCCCTAGGGACTGTTAGAGTACCACAAAATGTTGTTACACCTTCCTCATTATGTTTCCCTATGATGATGATGATGTTGTTGCTTCAACCTCGTGCTGTGATGATGTTGTTTCTCTAGCCTCATGCTGTTGATGATGATGTTGATGATGTTGTTGTTATAGATTTTATGGTAACTGATGTTGATGTTTCAGGTTCTAGCTCCATGCTCTGAATGATGATGATGATGCTATTCCAACTCTATGCTATGAATGATGATGAGAAAAACTTTCGATGATTTATAGATATGCTATTTTGTGTTCCGATGATGTTGATATTGTTTCCCTCTCTCTCTCTTGATGATGTTGTAGAATACCCTTCTTGTTAAGGGGGAGTGTTGAAATATTATAACTGCAAAGAATATTCTACATTTTATTGAGTTATTATCTTATACATGAATCCCCTTTTGTGGATTGATCATGTCGGGACTCTTATCTGACAAAATCCCCTTTTGTGGATTGGTCAAACCATAAAAAAATGCTGCTATTTGAGAAGTCGACCCTAGGCCTAATTAAAGTGGTTTTAGCCGCTAAGTGAAGAAGTCGGCCCTGCTTGATGAAGAGACACCACCCTAGCACTCCTCAGCTAGTATAAATAAGAGAGGTTAGTGCCTCATTCACTCACTCACTCAAGTCACTCATCTAGTGCACAATTTTGACAGAAGCTACAGTTTCTGGAAGAAGGAAGAGAGAGGCACATTGCTTAGTGTTGAATATTCTCTTGTGTTTGGTATTTTATCTTGGCATTGTATTGGAAATCTATATTAAGAAATCTTTTGTTGGGTTTTCTTCCCCATGAGGGTTTCCCAAGATAAATGTTGTGTACCTTGTGATTGTGTATCTTTCAGTGATCCTACTTATTCTATTATTGTCTAGTAAATTGAAAAGAACTTAATAAAAGCTCTAAATTTAACAATAGTTACAGTTGATTTTATTACTAAGCTGCCCATAACAGTGAATCAACATGATTCCATCATGGTGGTGGTGGATAAACTGACAAAGGAAACACATTTTATTCTAGTAAAGACCACGCACAAGGAAACAAATATTGCAGATATCTACCTGAAAGAAGTTTCTAGGCTACATGGGGTACCTAAAGCAATAGTTTTAGAGAGAGATCCAAAGTTTACTTCCAATTTTTGGAAGGGTTTGTTCAAGGGATTTGGAAAGAATTTAAATATTAATACATCATAACATACAAAATCAGATGGACAAACATAAATGACTAACAGAATAATTGAAGACATGCTTAGAATGTATGTGTTGGATCAACCATCAAAGTGGGAAGATTATATTCATTTAGTTAAATTTGCCTACAATAATGGGTATCAGGCCTCATTGAAAATGATTCTGTTTGAAGCATTGTATGGTAGAAAATGTAACACTCAAGTGAGTTGGGATAATCCAGTAGACAGAGCAGTTGTTGGGCCAGAAGTGTTAAAGGAAATGGAAGAGAAGATGGAAAAGATAAAGCATAATTTAAGGGTTGCCCAGGATAGGTAGAAAAGTTATGCAGACAAGAATAGAGTGTTTAGAGAATTTAAAGTGGGAGAACATGTGTTTTTGAAAGAGAAGTGAAAGATAAGTTCGCTAAGATTAAGAAACCGCCCGAAGTTGGCAGCAATATATTGTGGGACTTTTGAAATATTAGAAAAGATAGGGCCAATTGCATCCATGTTAGCTTTGCCTGCATCCATGAGAGTGCATAATGTATTTCACATGTCATTGTTAAAGAAATATATGCCTGATCCTAACCACATAATTGATTGAAATGTGATCCGAGTGGAGCATGAAGGGGATTTCTGGGTGGGACTAGTACGCATCTCGGACCAGAAAGTCAAAGAGCTCAGGAACAAATCCATAGGGTTGGTAAAGGTTCAATGGATCTGCTACGATCCTAAAGATGATACGTGAGAGCATGAAGAAAACATGCGGGCATAATACCAACATTTTTGATAGTTTTGAAGAAAACATAATGCAAGACTCCATTTTGAGCAACTAAAATTTAGGAACCACATCTCAGAGTCCTAGCCAAATGCATTGGGGACCTTGATAAACGAATGGCTCATTCCTTGGGTTATCCTTGATAAACAGATGGTAGATTCCTTGTGTTATCCCTGATAATAGTGTTGGACAACTGAGAGGGGGGGGTGAATCAGTTGTTACCGTGCTTAAACAATTATGCTTCTTTTAAAATCTTTACAAGGCACTCAATGATGATCACAATAATGTAGGGAAATAAACAACGACACATTCAAAATCAGTCACATATATGAGAAACACAGAGACATATATTTCCCAAGGAAACCCATACAGGGTAAAAACCTCTTCTTCTTTATATGATAAGTATTATTTACATTCTTTACATTATCGTACATATGAGCACCAACTCATTGTGAGGCTACAACATCTGTTTTGCAAGATGCAACTTGCTGAGAGCACCAACTCTCTGTTTTTCTCTAGCACCCACTAGAAGGAAGCACCAACTCCCTGGTTTCTCTAGCACCAACTAGAAGGAAGCACCAACTCCTTGTGTTCAAGCACCCACTTGAACCTCTGAGGACACCAGTCCTCCCTAGCACCTTCCAACCACCCTGGATTATGAATATGAAATACTGAAACCTATTACAGTGATATAGTGTTCAATAACAGCTTACTAGTCTCATCACTATTCTGCAAGATTTTGCTACTCAGAATTCCTCACTGTCTTCCAGCATGCATCCGCTGCCCATTCTGTTCTTCTGCTTTTTATGCTCTGTGCATCATATCCATTCATTGCACAATTCTTCTTCTGTTCTATTCAGTTGCTGCACTCTGCTCCTTCTTCACGCATGAATCACCTTTAACAACAACATCCATAGCAACGACAACCTCATCTCTTCTCTGTACCGTGTATATATGCTTCTATGCATCTTGTGCATGCAATATTCACCATTCCTCTGCATGCTCATACCGCGCCAATATCCTCCACATCTCAAGTGCTCTGCGTGATCATCATCGTGACTCTTCAACTTCTCTGGCAGTTCAACCCCTGTGTCTATCATCACTAGGTGTTATGCCGAGATTCCTTTTTCTCTCTTGCAGTTGAGACTCTTCATCTTCTCTGTTACAATCGAGCTCATCCTTTCTATTTCAGTTACAAGCTCCAACCCTCATCCAACTGTCAATTTCCTCCATGAATCGTCTTCATTCCACTGGTAGATTCCATGTAACTCTTCAGATCCTCTGGAAATCACACATAAGTCTCTTCGCATCCTCTGGTAGAAACCATAAATGGTTTCTAACAGTTACACTGTGAGGATCAACATTAGACCTCCGATCATGCTCATGTTCACCTCCATCATTGGATTAACTCTGATGGGTTCTTGCGTTATTTACCCGTTTCACAATTTCACAATTCGGAGATTCTACGATGAGACATCTTGAGTCTCCATGTCATGAGTTTCGAAACTCTGAAACAGATCTTTTCTGCACTATATCCTTCCTTTATATGACCATGGCTATGACCAAGCGCTTTTTCATAACGTTCTTTTCATGATTTCTCATTTCGCCTTTTCGTTAATTCCGTTGTGAAGTTTCTCGACTTTCCAAGTTGCGATCCCCGAAACACTGAAAAGGAGCTTATCTGCACGTACTCTTCTCTTCATCTCTTCGATGGTGTGACCACCGACTGAGACCACACACTTATGCATAAAGCGCTTTCGTGATTTCACATTTCGTGAATCTGGAGATGAAGCATCTCGACTCTCCAAGTCGCGATCCCCAAAACCCCGAAATGGAGCTTATTTGAACTGACTCCTCCCCTTCTCGTGACCACCGACGGTGACCATAGGCTGTGCCAAAAGGCGCTTCATATTTCGCGAGTTTCCAAACCATGCTTCGTTGACTCTAAGTCAGCGAAATTCCAATCGCTTGCCACTTGTCCTATGATTCGACGGTTCAGATCTGATCTTGATTCAACAACTCAGATCATATCGCGATTTCGCATATCATGATTTCGGCGTTCTTGTGGTTATGTTTCTTACCTCTCCAAGTCACGATTCGCGAAACTCCAAAATGGAGTCGGATCAACGGTCCAGATCACACCTTGATCTAACGGCTACGATTAAATCGCGATTTTGCATATTGCTATTCCTAAGATGGAGGTTCTTGTCACTCCAAGTCACGATAGGTGAAGCTCCGAGATGGAGCTCAGATCAACGATCCACGTTCTTGGTGATCCGACGGTCCTGATCTTTTCGCGATCTCGCATCTTGCTGATCCTTAGATGGAGATTCTTGTCACTCCAAGTCGCGATAGGCAAGATTCCAAGATGGAGCTCAGATCAACGATCCTCATTCTTGGTAATCTGACGGTCCTGATCTTTTCGTGATCTCGCATCTCACTGATCCTTAGATGGAGATTCTCATCACTCCAAGTCGCGATTCGCAAAACTCTGAAATGGAGTCTTTGACTAGCTCTGATCTTTCGCCATGCATCCTCTTGATCCAACGGTCCATGACTGTCCTTTCTGACGTGGTCTGCCATATTCACCTCCTGGATCTGATGGCCAATATCACACCTTGATCCAATGGCTAGGATCATTTTTCCATTTCACATATTGCCACTTCTCTAGTGAAGTGTTTCGACGCTTCAACTCCACTTCACGATTTCCCCACTTCGTGATTTCGCCACTTCGGTGGTGAAGTGTTTCGACACTTCAACTCCCGGTATCCTAAATTCTAAAATGGAGTTTACTCTTCCATTATCACTGTGCTGCTAATCATGCTGATCTTTGCCATCGCTATTCTTGCCATCAATGATAAGCTTACTCCCAACTGTAAACCTTCCAACAATCCCCCCCTTTGGCATTGATGGCAACCCTGAACGATTGCGCTAATCTGTTTGGACCTCCAACTGTAGCATCCGATCCAGACAACTCCTTTTCTCCCCCTTTGACATCAATGTCAAAGAAAACACGCCCCCCCTGAGATGTTGTAGTAATTTTATGAGGTATTAGATATGCAATCAATACAAGACTCCCCCTGATAGGATGGACTTTCTTACATGTGAGACGGGATAACACCCAACTTCTGTCTGAGATATTCAAATGGTGTCTTGGGTATAGGTTTAGTAAAAATGTCTGAAATTTGTTCTGTGGTTGGAATGTAATGGACCTGAACAATCTGATTGGAGACTTTCTCTCTCAGAAAATGATATTTTATGGGAATATGCTTGGTCTTGGAGTGGAATACAATATTTTTAGACACACTGATGGCACTAGTGTTATCACAATGAATTGAGATCGGTGCAGTGTATTTTACCTCCAAGTCTACAAGTGTCTGAATCATCCATAATACCTGAGTGCAACAGGTAGCAGCAACAATGTACTCTGCCTCTGTGGTTGATAAAGAAATGGAACCTTGCTTTTTACTAAGCTAGGCTACTAAGGAGTCACCCAAGAAGAATGCTCCTCCAC
>JZKD02S1794622.1:533480-549083 GCA_000966675.3 Picea glauca | reverse complement strand
GTTTTTCTCTAGCACCCACTAGAAGGAAGCACCAACTCCCTGGTTTCTCTAGCACCAACTAGAAGGAAGCACCAACTCTCTGTGTTCAAGCACCCACTTGAACCTCTGAGGACACTAGTCCTCCCTAGCACCTCCCAACCACCCTGGATTATGAATATGAAATATTGAAACCTATTATAGTGATATAGTGTTCAATAACAACTTACCAGTCTCATCACTGTTCTGCAAGATTTTGCTACTCAGACTTCCTCATTGTCTTCCAACATGCATCCGCTGCCCATTCTATTCTTCTACTTTTTATGCTATGTGCATCATATCCATTCACTGCACAGTTCTTCTTCTATTCTATTCAGCTGCTGCACTCTACTCCTTCTTCACACATGAATCACCTTTAACAACAACATCCATAGCAACTCCAGCAGCAACAAAAACCTCATCTCTTCTCTATACCGTGTATATATGCTTCTGTGCATCTTGTGCATGCAATATTTTCCATTCCTCTGCATGCTCATACCACACCAATCTCCTCCACATCTCAAGTGCTCTGCGTGATCATCATCACGACTCTTCAGCTTCTCTGGTAGTTCAACCCCTATGTCTATCATCACTAGGTGTTATGCTGAGATTCCTTTTTCTCTCTCGTAGTTGAGACTCTTCGTATTCTCTGTTACAGTCAAGCTCATCCTTTCTATTTCAGTTACGAGCTCCAACCCTCATCCAACTGTCAATTTCCTCCACGAATCGTCTTCATTCCACTGTCAGATTCCATGTAACTCTTCAGCTCCTCTGGAAATCACACAAAAGTTTCTTTGCATCCTCTGGTAGAAACCATCAATGGTTTCTAGTAGTTACACTGTGAGGATCAACATTAGCCCTTCGATCGTGCTCATGTTCACCTCCATCGTTGGATTAACTTTGATGGGTGCTTGCGTTATTTACCCGTTTCGCACTTTCGCAATTCGTAGATTTTGCGATGAGACATCTTGAGTCTCCATGTCACGAGTTCTAAAACTCTGAAACAAATATTTTCTGTGCTAGCTCCTTCCTTTATATGACCATGGCTATGACCAAGCGCTTGTTCATAACATGCTTTTCACTATTTCACATTTCGCCTTTTCGTTAATTCCGTTGTGAAGTTTCTCGACTTTCCAAGTCACGATCCCTGAAACGCCTAAAAGGAGCTTGTCTGCACGTACTCTTCTCTTCATCTCTTCGGTGGTGTGACCACTGGCTCAGACCATGCGCTTATGCATAAAGCACTTTCGAGATTTCACATTTTGTGAATCTGGAGATGAAGCATCTCAACTCTCCAAGTCGCGATCCTCGAAACCATGAAATGGAGCTTATCTGAACTGACTCCTTCCCTTCTCGTGACCACTGGCGGTGACCATAGGCTGTGCAAAAAGGCGCTTCATATTTCACGAGTTTCCACACCATGCTCCGTTGACTCCAAGTCAGCGAAATTCCAATCACTTGCCACTTGTCCTATGATTCGACGGTTCAGATCTGATCTTGATTCAATAGCTCAGATCATATCGCGATTTCACATATCGTGATTTCGGCATTCTTGTGGTTATGTTTCTTGCCTCTCCAAGTCACGATTCGCGAAACTCCGAAATGGAGTCAGATCAATGGTCCAGATTACACCTTGATCTGACGGCTATGATTAAATCACGATTTCACATATCGCTATTCCTAAGATGGAGGTTCTCGTCACTCCAAGTCGCGATAGGTGAAGCTCCGATATGGAGCTCAGATCAGTGGTCCACATTCTTAGTGATCCGACGGTCCTGATCTTTTCACGATCTCACATCTCACTGATCCTTAGATGGAGATTCTCGTCACTCCAAGTCACGATAGGCGAGATTCCGAGATGGAGCTCAGATTAACGATCCTCGTTCTTGGTGATCTAATGGTCCTGATCTTTTCGTGATCTCGCATCTCGCTGATCCTTAGATGGAGATTCTCGTCACTCCAAGTCGCGATTCACGAAACTACGAAATGGAGTCTTTGACTAGCTCTGATCTTTTGCCACGCGTCCTCTTTATCCAATGGTCCACGACTGTCCTTTCTGACATGGTCTGCCATATTCACCTCCTGGATCTGACGGCCCAAATCACACCTTGATCCAATGGGTAGGATTATTTCGCCATTTCACATTTCGCCACTTCTGTGGTGAAGTGTTTCGACGCTTCAACTCGACTTCACGATTTCCCCACTTCAAGATTTTGCCACTTCGGTGGTGAATTTCTTCGACACTTCAACTCCTGATACCCTAAATTCTAAAATGGAGTTTACTCTTCCATTATCACTGCACTGATCATGCTGATCTTTGCCATCGTTGTTCTTGCCATCAATGACAAGCTTACTCCCAACTGTAAACCTTCCAACAAACAGATGGTACATCCCTTGGGTTATCCTTGATAAACGAATGGTGCATTCCTTGGGTCGACAAATTGAGAGGAATAAGATATTGATGGTTGGAGTTGCTCCTGGAGTTGTTAATTTGCAAAATTGTATTTCTAGGTATTGTAATGTAAAATTGCATATATATATATATGCCAAAGCAATGTAATATGTTAATTTTATTTCAATGTTTTAATAATAAAATGTGATGCCAACTACTAAGGGGACATGGAAAAGAGATGGGGGTTAAACTAATCCACAAGAGAGGGGAGTGTCTAGAATAGTGGCCAAGAGGGGTTCAAGGGGGAAATACCCATGTATATTGATCTAACCCATTTTCCTAAATTTGCTAATTGTATATGAACCTTCCAATTTATGATTGAGTGTTCCCAAATCCAATCATTGAATACACATAAGAGGGTGGGTGTGAGTGGTCACATCCTAAATTATTGGGCACATGGGGGTTGAGTACAATCAACTTGGGGAAGAGTGTGAGTCAAGAAAGGAAAGCTGAAGAGAGAAAATGTGTATGGGTTGGGGACAACATTTTTACACATGGAGTTTTTGTGCAGGAGGAGAAAGGAAAGAGCAAGAAACAGAGCTTGAAGCTGATGCAACCATGGAGGGTGAATTCTAGAGCAAGATGGAGCGTAATTCGAGCAAATTGGAGCTGGAAAAATGAAGAGCCAGGTTTTCAGGCCTGAGGAGTGAACTCTTGTGTGAGTTGCACGAAAACAACAAGTGTTTGTTGTTGGTTTGTTGATAGTTTTCCTAGCAACAGTTTCCCTTGAGTTCCCATCTGAGAGATTCCTAGATACCTATGCTAGAGAGACCCTGATAAACGAATAGGATGCTCGAGGGACTGAGATCAGTGGGGTACATTCCTTGGGTTGGACATGCCAAGAGGAAGAGAGCTGGTGGAAAAATCGAGATAAATGTAGGAGAATATCAGTTGGGTTGAGAGTTTTATAAGTTGCAAGTGGACTGTGAGAGACCACCCTCTTTTGTGGATTTCTAGCCTCAGCTCGGGGGTTACTGGCTTTTGATATTTGGAACAATCAATGTATTTTTGGGTGGAACGTTTGTCTGAAGAAGTTGGTTGCACAATCCTTGTTAAAATATAAGTTTTTTATCTCGTTGTTGAGTTATTTACATGTGTTATTGTTGTGCATGAACTCTGTGTATTTGAAAATGATTTATATGCTGTTGTGTGAATAATTAAGTTGTATTCATGTTAATTTGGTATGCTTTAGATGCGTCTATTTTATGGTTATGAGTAGTAGCTAAATCTATTTTAATTTCGTAGTTGTGAGCTACAAGAAATCGGTTAACTATAAATGAATCTATTTAGTTAGTATAATTTTTTTTTTTATGTGTATTCCACACTGTAATGTTCCTCGGTTGGGTTGGGGGACGTTACACTATTGAATGGATGGATGATGCACTATCTCTAGTGGAGGTCTATTTCTTGCTTTATGTTGGATTTCCTTGGTTAGAAAGAGGTTTCTCTTGTTAACCTCTCCAAATATTTGTAGTAATTTTAAGCTAAAGACATTAGGGCTGCAACAAACCTCTCTCTACTTTGATTATAACTCATTTTTTCAACCCTCAAAAGTTGCTAATAAATTGCCCCTATAATCTACTAGTCTCAGCGCACTTTTAGGGTGGTTTACTTGCTTGTTTTGTGAGTTGAAATTTTCTGTTGTAGCAATAGTATGCTACAGCCATAAGGCCGATAAAATACCTCTGCAATAATTGTTTATAACAACCTTATCTTTTTGCTAAAGTCTTACACTTTCATACTTGAGGTATACTAGGGATTGCTAGCTTATCTCTTGCATCATTTACTTAACTTTTAACATCTTGTTAGCAGCTTTAAAAATCATTTGCTTGCTGATATATATCTCTGTTGACTACTGCAAATAGGGACAACAAGCTTAACTTGCTTGTCCACTTAACATTAATCTTGCATATTCGTCTTTTCTTGTGTCTCGGGCATATACAATCATCTTCTGCAAGTACTCACATTCCTTGGAAACTATTAACCACTTCTGAGACTCATTTCCAAGATATCTTCCACTTAGTATCTTGAACCATAGGGGAATCACTTCCATCATCTCCCTTTTTGTCTCATTTCCCTCTAGGGTCACCAAGGACTCCTCCCTTGTGTTGGATTCTCCCTTCACTAAAAGGAGGGGAGGGTTTATCTAAGGTGACAGTGGGTAAAATCTACCACATTTGTCACCATCTCGTGGATTGGGTTGGGATTTTCCCAAACTACAGTTTGCGTAATAACATTTTGGCGTCGTTGCCAGGGAGGATTTTGAATTCTCTTTCATGCCCTAATGACACTTTGGCAAGCTACCATCCCAATGCCTTTACCCCTAGATCTCCTAGTGAATCCACTTGAAGGAATTTCCCATTCCATCCTTGATGAGCTCTTCTTGAAGCCCATCTGGCGACTCCACCTTCCCAGAATTCGTCGTCCCTCAAGAATTTTCCCCCTTGGAGATTCAAGCCTTCTAAGGTTTACTGAATAAGGCCTCCTATCAAGTCTCCCATTGTCAAAAACATTTTCCAAGGTACCCTTCTCCTTACTCCAATGGCTCACCCTTGAGAAAAGGACCTTTATAAAACCTTGAACATGGCCACCATCCCCAGATACCCCAATACTATTCCAAAAGAGTCTCATAAATGGTTTCCAAAGTTTCCAGAAAATAATGTGGTCATTGGTGATGATCAACTCTATTGCATGGGCTGAGACATGGAAAATGAAGAAGTAGAACATGAGGATGTAGCAATGAAGCTACTAGCCTCGTCATTGATTGAAGTTGTTCAGATATTGTTTAGAGGACTTCCTAATCATCACATAACATCTTATGAAGACTTTTCCAAGATATTCAAGAACAGATGGAAAACAAAGAAAGATAATGAAATGCTTGTAGCTCAGTTCAATTAGATAAATAAGAAGGAGAATGAGACAATGAGTGATTTTGACAACATGTTTAACATGTTGTACAATCAAATCTCGACATATCTACGCACTACAGATGCAACTGTTTATCTCCTTTACATGAATGATTTTGATGGGAAATTTTGTTTCATCATGAAGGACAAGAAACCCACCCCCTTGGAACAAGCCAAAGAGTATAGTGCATAAATTTAAGAGAACCTTCTTGACTCGAAGGTTGATCCCTTTCAATATCCTCATGCCAAGACAAAAACAAAGACTAAAGCTTCCAGTAGCAGTGCTCCAGACCCAATTTATTTCTTAACTCAGAAGAAAGATCATATGAGCACTTAGTTTGTCTAAGCTCAGAATAAGATCATGGGTTGATTAACCATTGTGGAAATAAATCAATCTGCCTCCATACCTAAGTTTGCTAGAGAACAAAGAGATGCCATAAGGTAGAAGCCAAGGTCTCAACAAGAGGCAAAATCTCCTGACACATTGAACCTGATGGGAATGGTCAACATATAAGAGACACCATGGTGTTCTCCATGCTAAGAACCTCATCGAGAGGATGAATGTCCCCAACAAGATGAAGACTCTCTTGATAGTATGAAATTCATGGACATGATCTGTAACTTCCAAGAAGAAGACGTCACGAAGAATCAATTTGATGAAGCCAGAAGAAAAGCAACAAGAGAGGGACGACTTTGGGTATTAAACTAGTTAATAGATGATCAAAGAAAAGAGTTTAGGAAGAAGGAATTTTTGACGTACACTAGAAGAAATAATAATTCATGTCCTCCATCACAACCTTCCACTCTACTTCAACTAGAAGAAAAAATTTCCCCTCCATCTATAAAGAGGGTGGTTCCACCACTTCCACCCCCAGTAGATGAATTGCTTCCGAAGCCAACTTCGACAGAAAACAAGATTCAGTTGAACATAGACGTTGCAACCATGTTTGGAAAGATGAATATGATGGTCCCTGTGACAAAAATGTGCAATATCCCTTCGACGAGGAGGGAAGTCTTGAAGTTATTAAATGTGCCAACCAAGAAGGAGGACCCTCTGTTCATCTTGAACACTATGTATCTTGATCGACAGAAGGATAGTAACCCTCCATTTTATATTTCTTTGGGAATGAATGACCTCCGCTTGAATAATTGTATGCTGGACTTGGGGGCCTTAACAAATGTCATGTCCTTGAAGGTGATGGAGAAACTTGGCTTAAAGTGACCCGACCATATGGAAATGTTTGTGGCATTGATTCTAAAAGGGTCAAGGTTTATGGGAAATGTGAACGTGTATAAGTTTACCTAATTGACTTCCCTCATATAAGCCTCATCATGTATAGAGTAGTGATTGATGTTCCAGATGTTTGGGGAATTCTTCTATCAAGAAGTTGGTCCAATGCTCTTGGAGGTTTTCTCAATATGGATCTTACCCATGCACATATCCCTATGGGAGATGACACATTTGAGATCTTATATAGTTGAGAGCGGTTTGAAAAACATGTGACGGAAACCAATGGTCTTGATTATACGAGTGGGTGTGACTTTGGTGTACCTCGTTAGACTATTTAGTATGATAATTGGGACCTTCCTTTTGAGAAAGAAGATTGCATGGATACATTAATCCCAAGGACAAATGAGTACAAGGAGAATCTTGGAATGTTTCAAGGGAAAGAGCCAGGGTCCATCCATATATTAAAGAAAGAAGATGAAGAGAACAAAGAATGTGAGAAAACCATTGAAAATACAATTAATACAGAGGCTCCTTCCTATCCTTACATCGAGAATATACCTTACATCAACTATAGTGAAGGAAGCCTTGCGTTCATGTGGGACAAGAGGAAGGGAAATCCTAAATATGATAAAAAAGGATAACAATGCTTGGCTTGGCCCTTATATTGTCAAGAAGGAGTCCGAGAAAGAGAAGTACTAATTGACAACTTTAAACGAGAGAAAGATGCCATTACCAGTGGATGAGTCTCCTATCTGACCCTACATTCAAAAAAATTGACTTCTTTAGGCCCAGGCCCGAGGTAAGTAGGTAGGTCATCTTTCTTTCCTTTCATTTGCATCTTGATTGCTCATGCTAGTTTAGTTTCATTTCATTTTTATCTACTTGCATTTTGCTTTCATCATATTACATGTTCAATTTAGAAATTTTTGAAAAAATACAAAATTTTATTTCTAGATTAGTTGTTATTTTGAGATTTGAGATATATGGATGAAGGGTGATAGAACCACCCTAGATTTTGTTGAAATATTGTAACTGCAAAGAGTATTCTATTTATTATTGATGTATTATTCATTAGATCAATCCCCTTTTGTGGATTAATCATGTCGAGCATTGTAAATGACCAAATCCCCTTTTGCGGATTGGTTAAACCCTAATTGTAATAAGCAAAATGAGAATTCGACCCCAAAAATTAATTAAGGTGGTTCTAAACACCCAGAAAGAGAAGTCGACCCTACTAGTGAAAAGACACTTTGTTTTAGCTCCTGCCAGATTGTATAAATAAAGGAGGCTAGCACCTCATTTGTTCACTCACTCACTTGTTCATCAGAGTGCAAGTTTGGAGCTGCAGTTGAAGAAGAAGGAAGAGAGAGTGAGGCACATACTTGGGAGATGACTTTCTATGTTGTTTGGTTTATTCTCTTGGCATTGTATTGGCTATCTATGTTAATGAAGTTTTTGCTGGGTTTTCTCCCCCATGAGGGTTTCCTAGGATAAATGATGTGTCTCTTATGATTGTGTATTTCTTAGTGATCCTATCTATGCTATGATTATCTAGTGAATTGAAAAGAAACCTAATAATATCTTAAAATCTAACATGGTATCAGAGCTAAGCTGAAGAGAGCATCTTTCACAAAAAGAAGAAAAACGTCATTGTTGCCGTACATGAAAATTAGGGATTTTTATTGAAGAGGAATTTCATCCCAAGAGCCATCTAGAAAAGTGCGCCCTAGCCCAAGGAACTCTTTGGCACCTTCAGAGCACCTTTTCAATGGTTAGATCTCTCAGAAAGTGAAACCCTAGTTTTCTCTAGTACCAAAAGTACCAGAAAACCATAAGTACAAGAGTACCAAAAGTAACAGAAAACCATAAGTACAAGAGTACCAAAAGTACCAGAAAACCAGAAGTACCAAAAAACCAGAAGTACCATAAAACCAGAAGCACTAGTCCATAAATCTGTTGGTCAAGTTTGAAGAAGAAAAAGTTGGATTTTTTACACCATGCTACTCACTTCAGCCAAGCGCACCTCTTGGTAAGTTCAAAATTCAATTTTGCACACTTTCCTTTTTTGGTCATTTTTCTAGCTCCAGGTAAAAGATGTCTGCAAGCACTAAGCTTGTTGACAAGATAGAAGGTGTGGAAAACTTATGTGCCTGGAAGTATAGGATTGGACTCGTTCTTGAAGAGAATGAACTAGTAAGATTCGTTAAAGAATATGTACCAGAACCTGCCGATGCTGTAGCTAAAGAAAAACACCAAAAGGACACAATTAGGGCCAAAATAATCATTGCAGATTCTATCAAAGATCACTTGATTCCTCAAGTGTCATCAAAGAATACTCCAAAATAAATGTTTGATTCTCTAACCAAATTATATGAAGGAAAGAACATAAATCGGAAGATGAATCTAAGAACTCAACTCAAGAATACAAGGATGCAAAAGGAGAATCAATCCAGGAATATTTCTCCAGAATATCATAATTCAAAGAAAAAATAAAAATAATTGGAGATACTATAGATGAAGAGGAAATCATAATGACGACCCTTAATGGTCTAACAAGACCTTGGGATGCATTCATCCAAACTATTTGTGCCAGAAAGGAGAAACTACAATTTGAAAGTCTTTGGGAAGAATGTATTCAAGAAGAATCAAGGGTAGCTAACCAAGAAAATTTACTATCAAGAGATGAAGATCAAGCCCTAGCTACTCACACTAAAGGAGGATGAAAGAAGTCTTACTTGCAGAAAGAAACTCATAAAAAGTCTCAACCCCAAAACAAATTCATACATAAATAATATCAACCAAGGAGATTCCATAAGTTTAAGAAAGGACAAAGAAAAGGAAAAGATTTCTCATCCTACCAATGTTACCATTGTGACAAGATGGGACATATTGCGAGAAATTGTCCAGCTAGATAAGAAGAATACAAGAAGAAAAACAAGAGGTATCATGCCCATGCAGTTGAAGATGAAGAGCCACCCACAAAGATGATAAAAGAACGAATTGAAGACTATGTCTTAATCTCGACCCTCTCAAGATCAATATCACTTGGTGAGGACACATGGCTCATTGATAGTGGTGCTTCCAAGCACATGATGGGTCAAAGAGACATTCTCTCTTGCCTTTCAGAAAATAAGTTTTCTCATAAATTTACACTTAGAGATGATTATCAATACCCCATCAAGGGAGTAGGAGAATCAAATTACAAGATTAATTCAGGAACTCCAATGAAGATGAAGGATGTACTCTATGTACCAGGTTTAACAAAGAACTTACTCTCCATATCATATTTAGAAAAGAAAGGCTTCAGAGTTTCCTTTATAGATGGAGAAGTTCTTATGTGGGCCAAAGGAAAAACAATGGAAGAAGCAATTGTTATTGGAAAAGAAGAAGGTGGCTTGTATAAGCTAAAGGGTCACTTAGAAGCAACCATGACCTAATCCATTGAGAATCCATGTGAACTTTGGCATAGAATATTAGCTCACATCAACTACAAGGCATTACCATATGTAAACAAGGAAGTCACAGGTCTACCAGAGCTCAAGGTTGACCATGAAGGTGTGTGCAATGGATGTGCACAAGGGAATAACATCAAGAACCCTTTTATGAAGAGAGACAATAAAGTAGAAGGAGTCCTATAACTCATTCACTCAGATGTGTGTGGCCCAATGCCATCATCCTCCATCAATGGGTATGTATACTATGTATATTTTATTGATTACTATTCTCATAAAACCTGGGTTTACTTTTTGAAATCAAAAGATGAAGTGTTCAGTAAATTCAAGGAATTCAAAGCCTTGATAGAGAATATTTCTGCAAGAAAGATCAAGATACTTAGGTCAGATAATGGAGGAGAATAGACCTCAAAATAGTTTGTAAAATTTTGCAAAGATGTCATGATCAAGAGGGATCTCACCACTCCCTACAATCCTCAACAAAATGATGTAGCAGAAAGGAAGAAAAAAACTATAATGGAAGCAGTGAAGACCATGATCCATGATCAAGATCTTCCAATGTGCTTATGGGCAGAAGTAACAAAAACAATAGTATATGTACAAAATAGATTGTCCCATAGTGCACTTGGGTTCAAGACCCCATAAGAGATGTTCTTCGGAAAGAAGTCATAAGTAATCCATCTCAAAATATTTGGCTGCCCAGTTTTTGTACATATTCCAAAAGAGAAGAGAACCAAGCTGGACCCTTCAGGAAAGAAGGGAATATTTGTTGGATACTGTGAGGTCTCCAAGGCCTTCAGATTTTATATACCAGGTTACCATCATATTGAAATCAACAGGGATGTAACCTTTGATGAAGATGCAACACTCAATAAATCAAGAAGATGCCGACTTGAAGAAATATATGAAGAGGAACCTGCAGCTCCCAGAGTTGCAGACCCAGTGAGGGAATTCAGAACTTCCCCTGATGAGGAGATTTTAGAAGATCATGGCATAGTAGAATCTCAAGAACCTCCCCAGATGACAATCTCCCACAAGAGAAAGATAGCCTGGGCAAGGGAACTTATTCAAGATGGAGAGAAGTACGGTGTCCGCAAAGGAACCCTAATACAAGTGAAAAAACCAAAGCCATTCTCCAGTCATATGTATTTGATGCGTGATCTCTTAGAGAAGGAGTCTACCTTCTTTGAAGAAGCCATTCAGAAGAAAGAATGGGCAAATTCCATGACAAGAAGAATACCAATCCATTATAAAGAATGATGTATGGGAAATAGTTTCCAGACCGAAGAGCAAGGATGCGGTATCTTCCAAATGGATCTTCAAAATAAAACATGTTGCTGATGGAAGTATTGAGAAATATAAAGCAAGTTTCGTTGCTCGTGGATTTTCCAAAAAGGAAGGCATTGACTATGAAGAGACATTTTCTCCTGTAGCTAGATACACTTTGATCAAAACCATCATAGCCCTTGCAGCTAAGATGAAATGGAAGTTACACCAGATGGACGTGAAAACTGCCTTCTTGAATGGTGTCATTGAAGAAGAAGTGTATATAGAACAACCTCAATGATTTGAAGTTGAATATAGGAAGAATCATGTGTGCAAATTGAAGAAGGATCTGTACGAATTGAAGCAAGATCCTAGAGCTTGGTATGGAAGGATTGATAGTTTTCTGATGAGCTCGGGCTTTACCAAGAGTAAAGTAGATTCTAACCTTTACTTCAAGGTTATGAATGATGAACCTATTATATTTCTGTATTATGTGGATGACTTATTATTAACTGGAGAAGAAAAGCTCATCACTGAATATAAGAATAAGCTCACTACAGAATTTGAGATGAAAGACCTTGGCCTAATGCACTATTTATTAGGTCTTGAGGTATGTCAGAGCCCAGAGAGGATCTTCCTTAACCAAGGGAAGTATGCAGTTGAAATACTGAAGAGATTTGGTATGTTGGAGTGCAAGTCCATTAATACACCCATGGAAACAAATTTGAAGCTCCTAGTTGACTCTTCGTTAGAATTGATTGATGCTACGCTATATAGACAGATCATTGGATCGTTGATGTATCTAACGAACACCAGGCCAGATATATGTTTTGTTGTGAACACCTTGAGTCAGTTTCTGGTAGAACCCAAACATGTTCACCTAGTTGCTGCAAAACATGTGATGAGGTACCTTAAGGGTACATTAGATTGTGGTCTCAGTTATGATGGAGATCATGACTTCAGACTGAGTGGATATACTTGTTTAGATTGGGCTGGAAGTGTCTTTGACAGAAAGAGAACTTTAGGATGCTGTTTTAGTCTGGGGTCAACCATGATCTCATGGCAGAGTAGAAAGCAATCAAGCATTTCTCTCAACATGACAGAATCAGAATACATTGTTGCTTGTTTTGCCAGTTGTGAAGCCATATGACTTTGGAAGTTTTTGACAGGTCTATTCAATCTAGAGATGGAAGCAACCTTGATCCTATGTGATAACTAGAGCTGCATAAAGATGACAGAGAACCCAATGTTCCATGACAAGTCAAAACACATAGAGATTCGATATCATTACATCCATGACATGGTGCAGAGATGACCCATAAAGCTCCAATATGTTAGCACGCATGAAAAAGTTGCTGATGTGTTGATCAAGCCTCTATCTTGTGTAAAGTTTGAGCACTTTCGAGATAATATTGGTGTAGTCCGTAAGGACTTCCCTCGAAAGGGGAAGTAGTGTTGTGATTCCAGCCCCATGATGATGATGTGCTAGCCTAGTGTTGTGATGCTAGCCTCGTGCTGATGATGTGCTAGCCTCGTGCTGTGATGATGTGTGCCAGTCTCATGCTGTGATGATGTTTCCAGTCTCGTACTGTGATGCCAAATTCATGCTGATTATATTGTGTTGTCAGTCTCGTACTGTGATGCCATCTTCCTGCTGTTGATATTGTGTAGCCAACTTCTTGCTGTGATGCTAGCTTCGTGATGAAGACTCTCAGCCTAGTGTTGATGTTGATGATGCTCTAGCCTTTGTGCTATGTTGTTTCTGCTATTGATGATGAGAAAAAATACCGATGATTTATATATATTCTAGTTAGTGTTCCAATATGTTGTTGATGATGTTTCACTCTCTCTCGCCTGATGCTGTTGTAGAATACCCTTCTTGTTAAGAGGGAGTGTTGAAATATTATAACTACAAAGAGTATTCTATTTATTATTGATCTATTATTCATTAGATCAATCCCCTGTTGTGGATTGATCATGTTGGGCATTGTAAATGACCAAATCTCCTTTTGCAGATTGGTCAAACCCTAATTGTAAGAAGCAAAATGAGAAGTTGGCCCCTAGAATTAATTAAGGTGGTTCTAACCACCCAGAAAGAGAAGTCGGCCCTGCTAGTGAAAAGACACTTCATTTTAGTTTCTGCCAGATTGTATAAATAAAGGAGGCTATGGCCTCATTTGTTCACTCACTCACTTGTTCATTAGAGCGCAAGTTTGGAGCTGCAGTTGAAGAAGAAGGAAGAGAGAGAGAGAGACACACTTGGGAGAGGACTTTCTATATTGTTTGGTTTATTCTCTTGGCACTGTATTGGCTATCTATATTAAGGAAGTTTTTGTTGGGTTTTCTCCCCCATGAAGGTTTCCTAGGATAAATAATGCGTCTCTTGTGATTGTGTATTTCTCAGTGATTCTATCTATGCTATGGTTATCTAGTGAATTGAAAATAAACCTAATAATAGCTTAAACTCTAACAAATTTTACAGTTTTAAGTTTCAGTGTAGGAACATGTCCACCATAAGATGTTGTTGTTCTCACACACTCTATGGTGAGCACATGTCCTCAAGTAGAAGCCAGATGTTATACCCAATTCCTAGGGATAACTAAGGAGATGATGTCTCGAGGCCCTCAAGTTTCAGACATGGGGTACCAAGAGACAACTTGACCAATAGTGTCCGCTTGCATAGAGAGACCTGCCTCGCCACCACAGTTCCTGGTTCATCATGAGGGTATCCATCACATAAAATGGCTTCCAGAAGACATTGGGTCTTTCTCTATGAGGTACAAGCTATGTATTATGGTGAATGTCATTTCAATATTTGAGGCATTTGATTTCGTTGCATTTAAAACTGCTTTTGATTATGTAACACATGCTTGGATATTTGCTCTTTTCCTTGTTTCACCATAGTGGTTGACATTGCTCCCTAGTAAGTGGGTCACCCTTAGGGATATGGTTGCTACTGGGAGGTCCTCTTGACAAGTCATCGTGTCACACTTGACCATACTTGTTACTTTCCACACTTCATCCCCTCATCTCCTTACCTTTTGGGATTTTTGGGTATACTAACACAAGAAAGGATTGTCCCTCATTTTATGGGAAGAAGGGGATAAAGGCTTAGAGGCTTGTAGCTGGAAAAAGATAAAATACAATCATGAACCTTCTAGATGCTCACCCAGGGATCCCGAGGAAAATGAAATGTCTCTCATAAGAAAATGATGGGACCTGTGAAAAATAACTAATACAAAATGCCAACCAAAGTGGAACATGTGTGGGCATTGTTTTTCATGCTTAGGTAGAAGCCCCACAGATTGTTTTCAACTTGGGGAAGTATGATGTGACCAGGGTAGAGTCAAGGTGGGCACTATTTTTCATGCTTAGGTAGAATCCCCACCTTGGCTTCAACCTAGAAACATCATAAAAGAACAAAAGGCAATAAATGGGCTTCAAAAAAGGTTGCATTGAAAATGAAGGCGCAACACACTCTCTACAAAGGCACCCATAAATGAGATACTACAATCCCTTGTATGTCATGAACCCCATAACCAAGAGTCTTTCCCCCATCCATGTCACTTTTTTCACATGACCTAGAGAGGGGTTCACTTGGGAAACACTCCTAAACTTGAGGTACTATTCACCCAATAGGTTGCTTTGTCAACCCTCCCAAACCCAAACTTGGAAAATTGCATAAGGTCTTTGAGCACTTGTTTATTTTGATGAGGTGGTTTTGGATGCACATGCTTAGAGGGATCTTTTGTTGACTTTATTTACTCATCATGATGCCTTTGACTTGAGATCCTTGGAGGGCGTATTCATTGTCTTTGCAGAACCTTGCTTCGTGGGAAGATTTGGAAGAACAAGCCTAGCTTGGGCTTCCTTGGGGCTTGAAACCCACAAATTGGATACCATGGTCCACACACTAGATGACGATGACAAGATTTTGAGGCTTGACAAGCACCTTGGAGGACCTCACCCATTCCCCTACTAGTTGAACATTTTTCCTTTGGAGGCAAAAACGTCACACTTGGAGGGCTTGGCGTTATGCATGGGTTAGGGTTTTGGTGGTGATTAGGACACATGGAATGATTTTGAGGAGATACATATTATATCATAGAGGGGAGGCTTGGCATGAGGACATGTGGCCTTTAGAGGCCTAGCCCATTCATCCTCAACCCAACGATTTTCTTCAAAGTGCCAAAATTTGCCCTAGGAGGGTGATGTCTTACTTTTAGGGTTTCTTTCATGTGAAAATTATGAATTAAATATTATTATTGTAAGGTAGCTAGA
>JZKD02S1794622.1:515049-525462 GCA_000966675.3 Picea glauca | reverse complement strand
TATTTGGTGTAGAAGTTCCCTTTTTTGGTGGCATGTTGGCCAAGTATCACTTTTGAACCTTGATTTTGAGGTGGTTCTGCTAGACAATATTTCTTCTATTGTATCTCCCATGTTTAGGCCCTTTTGGGTATGAAACTTTCTTTTATGTAGTTCTCTAATATTTCTTCTTTGCAATGCCACAGGTCTGATCAAAATTGGATTTTCCAAGTGGAATTTATGGTAACTTCCCCACAGCTTGCCGATTTTTGTCCTTTCCAGGAGATCTTACTTGTATAGCGTGCCCTGCACAAAATAATTGATATAAAATTATGAAACTCGCACCCAAAATACTACAGACTGTCCATAATCCAATGAAACCATTCCCACTCAATTTGGATACTCTAGGAATAAGTTATGATTGTTTTACCTAGAACACCTTCTTGAGACTAGTCAATAGGACTAGTCAGATACCCTATATTACACAGGGTGTATCTACAAATTTAAGATGTCCTAGATGCTGAAATTTAAGATGTCCTAGATTCTGAAATTTTTACCACATATACCTTACTAATTTCTGTAAATATCATCTGGATTTCAAGGTCTGAAACGTTACATAAATGTTTTTATAGAGAAAATTCTGCAATGACTCATTTCAGGATGATTCCAAAACCCTATCTTGGACAGGCTGTATCTCCGAAAGTATAAGGCCTAAAGAGTTGAATTTTGTACCCAAAGTACCTTGATCTGTCTACTAAATATCATCCAAGCCATTCCTTCTGAAACATTGTAGAAAAAAGTTATAGCAAAAATCCCAAGGTGTCTTAGATGTAGCAGTGAAACCCCAAGACCTTGAGCTCTGATACCATATGTTAAGAACCAAATATCAATATAGCATAGAAAAACCTTAGAAAAAGTACTCAACGCCTTGAAAAAGAGATAATTTCAGATAATAAGCCTCTTCGAGGGGGCAACCTCGTTTTACCCGACTTAAATGTTCAAGTACAAGATGATTCAAAATGAAAATGTCTCCTTGGTATATATAGGAGACTAGGAGGTATAATTACAACTAATGGCCTAAAGCCGACATAAATAAAATAACATTACTAATCCAATATGCCCCAATTAAGGGGTAATGAGCCAATATTAGGGCTTAACATATCCAAGAATTTTGGAACAGGCTGAGAAACTATAGAAGTAATATCATAGGAGATGCTTATATCCTTGGAGGTGTATCTAACTAAATCACCAACCTTCAAGAGAAAAATACATGACTCGATAGGGTGGATGATAAAAAAATTAAGCTTGGTAGAAATCTTCCATAAAAAAGGTATTTTCACTTGGAATAATCAAAGGGGATGGAGGAATATCATTATTAAAAGACTAGACCAATTATTTTTTAATGATTATTTTTATGTGGGTAACAACTTGATGGCATCTTTCATTATGAAGAATGTAGGGTTAGATCATTGGAAAAATTTTGTTAGTTTTTTTTTGACTGAAATGACATAAAGGAAAATGTTGTATTCAACTTACCAATGACTAGTGGGACCCTGAACAAAGTTAAAGGTCCCATGATTGATATGTATGTAAATATATGTGTACATTAATAGAAACCTTTTTTCTTTACCATAGAAATAAATCTAACCAACTATCTATTTAGTGTTATAGAAGCATACCAATGGGCTTTTACCATTCACCCTCCCTTTGATACCTCTTATGCGATCCTTTCATAAAGTGTTAGTAAGATAGTTCATGAGAATTAGGAAGACATAATAACATAGGACAATAAGGAATGCTCATGAGAGGGGAAGAAAGAACATTGGTAATAAGACATCTGTCTTTACCAATACTAGTATATCAACTAGTAGAGATATATAAACTACCCCTAGTTTGAACACTCATATTAGTCCATCAACAATAATGAAGCAACCATGTTGTTATTAGTTAACCATATCTATATAAACTCAAATTAGTATCATCCTTAAATATTTTCGTTATATTTTTTGGTTAAAAAGACATGAAAGAAAATGTTGTATTCAACTTACCAACAACCAATGGGACCCCAAAACAAAATTAAAGGTCTTATGATTGGTATGTATGTAAATATATTTGTTCATTAATAAAAATGTTTTTTTCTTTACCACATAAATAAATTTAACCAACTATATATATAAGTTTTATAGAAGCATACCAATAAGCTTTTACCATTCACCTTCCCTTTGAGAATACTCACATCGATCCTTTCATAAAGTGTTAGTAAGAGAGTTCACGAGAACATTGAAATCACAATAAGAAATAGGTAGGCAATATAACTTATGATAAACAAAAATTATAACCTATGATGAACAAATATTATATGAAGATAATATAAATTTTCTAAGCCATAATGAAAACATGGATACCAAGTAGCATGGAGCTATATTTTACCCATAAGTTTTGATAACTAAACAAGGCTTTTAAAGGTTATAGCCTTAGGGGAGAGGAGCTGAAAATCACACACCATAAATGGAAACACAAAGGTTAACCATAAATTGCAACATCAATCCTATAAACATCTACATGTCCCCCTTATATAAAAATCCATGTTAACACTTTACTTAGAATGCGACACAACCTATGATGTGTATGAATTCAAATATGGCCACTAGATTCAAATTTCATGCCATGGTCCTTTTTCTTTATGTGCTACATATCATTTCATCAATCCTATCTTTATCATTGCATGGAGAGGGGTGTGTTACTAAACAACAAAACAATGAAATATATGTGCTATGTTTGTCATATCACATACTTCGAATAAAATAGAATGAAAAAAAAATGCATGTTTAATATGAAGAAAAAAAAAACCAATCATTATTTTATTTTAGTTCCTTAAATTAGTATAACTTCATCTTAATCCCAAATAATCCCAAATATTTTTAGTAACCGATTTTTTTTTTTTCCCAATCAATACTAAATAAACATGAAATAAAACAACATTAAATTTTACACAAAGAAGATGATAGGTAACTGATATTTTAATTCCAGTGTTACTTTTTCAACTTTAAAACTTACATTGGTATGGAGGAAATACATATCGAATTTAAATTCTCAATTTATGATTATATTAAACTTTTCTATTTACAATTTACCTATCCAATTTAAATTTCCAATTTGATTAAACCTTTTCTATTTACAATTAATCTCTTTTTTATTTTATTTAAATGATATATAAAAAATAATAATCAAAATCAAACCTTTAATTTACCATTTAACTCATACAAGTGGAACTCGATTAAATTACGTAATGAAAATACTAATCATAAAAAAGAGTTCCCTCCATCTAATGGTTAGAGTTTGAATTTATGTATTAGTCTATGCTCTTATAAGTATATATTTATTGTGTATTTTTATACACTTTTATTTTATTTATTTTCTTACTTTTAATTTATTCTCTTTAATGGTTAGAGTTTGAATTTATGTATTAGTCTATGCTCTTATAAGTATATATTTATTGTGTATATTTATACATTTTTATTTTATTTTATTTATTTTCTTACTTTTAATTTATTCTCTTTTAGAAATAGGTCATTTTGAAATTGTATATATTCTATGGTAAAAAGCAAGTGAATATTTTGGAGTAAATGCTTTGTAAAGTATCCCAATCATTGGAAAAGTTTGCTTTCATTTGTTTTTATCATTGGAAAAGTTTGTTTTCATTTGTTTTTATCATAAACCAAGTTTTACCTTCATTTTGTTTTGTTATCATAAACCATGGGCTAGATTAAAATTTTTGAAGTTGGTAAATTTTCAAGTCATGTTTCATAGGAGTTTTCTATTTCATAGAAGTTTCAGGCTTTATTCTTTAAACTCAAAGGCATTCAAATACATTGCCATACATAGAGGTCGAAGCTTGCTCATGATGTATTCACAATAAAACCAAAGATGAGCCATGCACTCATATCTCCTTTCTCTCTCATATTTTCACACATGTTATCTATGAACATAACAATAATTGATACCAAGCCGAACTGGGTCTCTAACACTTCTACATATCTCATTCAATCTCCTACTTAAAAATCACTCCTAGTGAACAAAAACCCAACCCTTCCATAACTGCATGAATCCTCCTCAATTCTATTGGAGCATGGAAATCATAACAAACTTACCAACTCATCCTCAACCTCAACCATAACCATTTGGTTTGTTATAAAAATAGTTATAATGATTACTGAATATCTTCAATGATTTGGCCTACATACGATCTCTTCAAGTCCTTGCACGTAGTAAAAAAAGGGTTGGTGTGCATAGTGGATCCTAGATTGACGTAGGTGCTAAAACTTGGTGCCATGCAGTGCATATTCTTGGGTGCACATGTAGTGCTGAATTGTAGTGCGCATGCACAATCTTCAAAACCTTAGGGTGTCCCCCCAACACTATTATTTGGCTCATCCTTGAGCCAACGACACTGTTTGGTCGGTAGCTCCCAGATGAATTTGGTATAACCACTAGCTAGTATTAGTGGAATGTGTTCATCAGTCCCTGTTTAGGTACAATCATGGCTGGTGTTGTGACCATGCGTAGGCCTTGAAATTTGTTGACAATCCCCTAGATTCTAGATGTGAATTTGGCCTTCCCTCGTTGGGATCTCGACCTCTCACTTGTTCAGATCCATTTAGACTATTTGGGGATAGATGTATTTCAACATACAATCCAAAACCACATGCATCATCCAAGCCAAGTCCTTCCTTTGGGACTTGGCAATATCACCCTAGTGACCCACCGGTCTCTAGCTAGGGTGATCTCTCAATCATGCATGACCATCATCTTCTTTCTGTCTCTCTCGGTTTTGCTGATAGTGTTGAAGACAAGGACAAATACACACGATAGAGGGGCCAACCATAGAGTTGGATTGCCTGATTCTGAAATGGTGTTGATCATGTTGGGTAGGTGTTATATTCTTTGCATGTGTGTGTGGGGGCACATCAGATTTTATGACTGCATCTGACAATCCCTCTCCCCTTCGCTCTTTGTGGGTGTGTGCACCGAGCGCTTTCCTAGGGGGGGGGCAGGATTTCCCCCTTGGTTACGTGGAGCATTCAGGGCAACACCCTGAAATTATTAATATTTTGGGCGGTTTTCGCTATTTTTAGCAGTTTTCTAAATTAATCATGGATCAAAGGATTAGGGTTTTGATAGCTACGTAATACCTATATATTGTATTGTGAATGGTGAAATTAATACAATGAAGAGTTGAGAGATCCGACACCAAGGAAGGCTGGTTTTCTCCTGGTTAAGGGTTTCCAACATAAATCTTTGTGTACTATGTGTATGAGCGATTGATTAATTTCTGTTTTTCTTAAGAATCCATATGCATTGTTTTACTTCACAGGTTTAAAACTTACATGTGGTATTGGAGCACGTTTTTGGCTTCAGGGGGACGCCTTTTTTGCTGAGGGTTTGGCTTGGTCTTGATAGATCAAGTTAATCTTGGGTCTGTGATAAACCTTGGTTCAGTGGGAGCTTTGCAGTGGTGATTTGTGTGTTGAAAGATAATGGCAAGCAATTCTATAATCGATATTGAGAAGTTCAACAGTAAAAATTTTTAGCTATGGAAGCTCAAGATGAAGGACCTTCTTGTAGACAAAGAACAATGGATCATTGTGAATCTTGGTGCACGACCTACTAGTACACAAACTACTAGTACATAATCCACTAATACACAAACTACTAGTACTCAATCTACTGGTGTTTCACAACAAGATTGGGATAAGCTAGATAAAAGAGCAAGACGTATGATTCAACCCTGCTCGGTAGATTCGATGTTATTGAATGTGCCTAGAGAATCGACAGTGTAATGTCCCCCACCTCTTGATGAAGAGGGTTGGAGAGACTCAGTAGTCTATTAATCCCCACTAGACTATAGTCTCATGCACTATTGGGAGAAGTCAACTAAACTCAATGTTCTAATATTAAGTTGACTTGGAAAAGGTAAAGTAACTCAATGAAGAAATAGAACACGTGAGGTTGATTTAGGATTTAACTAACTCAACAGATAAACATATTGGAGGTATAAAGGAAAGGCAAGGACACACCTCTCACTCACTTTTTGATGATTATTGCATTTCTCTTTTGGGCTCTAGAACACAACAGTTTTGAGGGTTTTGAGAATACAAACCCTGGAGGACAACTCAGTGGTGAAATATTCCACCCATATTGTTCCAATATTGGTCTTGGGGATGTAATACTCTACCCACACCATTCTACTTCAGCCACAGGTACTATCTTCTATTTAGGGAAGCAACATGGCGTAACTTGGAGGGTTTCCAGTAGAGGGGGCACACCATTGTTTGGAGGAGGATTCGATCTAGGAGCTTGATAACGATTTTGGAGATTTGGACACTTGGGTTTTATTTGTAGGGCCTTGATCTTCATCTCTAGTGCATTTTGAGGGAGTTATACTAGCTAGTTGATTTCCTATATCATTGGCATGACTTGGAGAGAAGGATGGCGCTATTGGGAATCAGATCTACTCAGTTCGGAGAAGTAAAACTTCAGATCTCTCCTTGAGACTTCACTAGGAGGTTCACCTTAGCCTGATCTATCATTCTAAAGAGTTTCATAGTTAATGGAGGTCATCTTCAATAGGGTCGAATTATTGGGCCTTGAAAATATTCAGGAGGGCACAGTTCTACTTGAGGATTCAATATTTTGGAGGATAAGATCTTGGCATTTCGGCTTGAAACTTCAGGAGGGGATTCTACTTGCCCCGATCTATCATTCTGTAGATTTTTGTGCCAATTGGAGGCTTCCAGCAGCTAAGCCGAAATATTTTCCCTTCACAACCATTCAGGAGGGCGTATCTTCAGCCAAGGGGGTTTGGAATTGACCCTAGTTCATATTGTATTGGCCTTCATCTTGTATTCAACATTTGGAGGCTTATAGCTTCTCGTCTTGAGAATTTTTTAGCAGATCATATCCAAGCTAGAGGATCTATTTGATGTTATTCCAGATATGCAATCTTATTTCTATCAGGTTCTTTCATATTTTTTAAATAAAGGTCAAATCTATGCTGTTTGGTTCTATATCTGGTATTGCTTGTCATATTTTGTATTTCCATCTTCAGATCTGTATTCATATGTTTGGTAACTGAATCTACAAACCCTAAGACATAACTCAAGAGTAAAACTGCAACAAACACACACACATCAATTAACAGTGAGCAGTTAGTGTTCCCAACGAAAAAATTGGTTTGGGGACATTACATTAGTATAAGAGCGTTAATCCTCCCATCCAGTGAGGGTTAGCGCATGCAGAAGTTTAGTGGAATTTATATGGGAAAAATAAGGAAACAAAGAGGTGAGGCATAGGTCGAAATGGAAGGATCATGTGAGGACAGTGAGCCACAAATTCTAGCAGGAATCGCTAGGGACTTACAACATTCCGTAGATGTGTCACAAGGAAACCTTGTACACCACCTACAAGAAAACCATGAGGCAGTATGTAGGGAATAGGTAGAGATGACAGAGACCTTGAGAAAGGTAAGTGAAAGCCAAGAGATGATATCACGTCTTCTGATGCAGATGACTCATGGGGGAAAGGGTCCAGAAAATTATGCCAAGAGAGAGGCTAGTGGATCTCATGGAGGGAATAGACATCAACAAGAGCATATTCCCTATTATCATATTGAGGGACAAAGCCATGGAAAAGGTGCACCATAGGGACAAACACACAACAAAACCACCCATAGGCGCTATCTACCTTCGTTCTTGGATGAACAGACACAACCAAACTACCAAGACCAAATTGAGGACAATTTTGATCAGTATGTCAAGAAATATAACTCACTTAGCGTAGTAGTCCAAAGACAAATTACTTTGGATCAGTATTGTGGATTTAAACTCAGAGGCAAAACCATGCCGTACCACAAGAACAACTATGAATTAGAGCACAAGGGTAGAAAAATGGAAATCCCCTATTTTGATGGATCTCCCAAGATGACTGCACAGGCGTGGGTGCAAAAAATTGACACTTACCTACAACTTAACCCAATGAGAGAGATGGATGCCATCAAGTTTGCCACCATGTACTTGGAGGGAAAATCTCATGACTGGTGGTACCATGGGTTAACTACACTTAGCCACAATTAGATAGTTAACCCTAAGACCCTCACAAAATTGAAGGGGTTTCTTGGCATTTGTTGATATTACAGAAGATTCATCAAGGGGTTCTCACAACTTTGTGCACCCTTGATTGATTTTACCAAGAAAGGAGCCTTCAAATGGATTTTAGAGGCATAATTGACATTTGACAAAATGAAAAAGGTAATGAGCACGTGCCCAGTCTTAGCTCTACCAGATTTCGACCAACCCTTCACAGTGGAGTGTGATGCCTTCGGGGAGGGAATTGGATTAGTGGTTATGCAAAATAGGCACCCACTTGTCTATGAGAGCCGAAATTTGAGGGTCTCTGAGCTTATTTACACCATCTATGAAAAAAAGATGTTGGCCATCATGCATGCATTGGCTAAGTTCAAGCAATACTTGGTAGGAGCGATATTTGTGGTGAGGACAGATCACAACAGTCTTAAGTACTTTTTGGAACAAAAGGACTTAAATGAGAGGCAATAGAAGTGGGTTAGCAAGATACATGCCTATGATTTTGACATTGAGTTTGTCAAAGGGAAGAATAACGTAGTGGCAGATGCATTATCCAAAAGGCCATTGGTTTATGCTATGAACGATATCTAAGTTGATTGGAAGGCTCACCTCTAATTAGAATACTCAAAGAACCAGTTTGCATGTCAGTTGATGGATGGACAGATACATGATGACAACTTCAGAATCATGGATGACATCATTTACTACAAGGGCCAATTTTTCTTGGTTCCTGAGTCAACCTTTAAGGCCAAGGTACTACAAGCATGTCATGATTCATCGGTGGTAGAGCATCAAGGATTTGTCAAAACATACATACGGGTAAGGGAAAGGTTTTTGTGGAAAGGTATGAAGGAATATGTGATGCACTACATCAAGGAATGCACTACTTTTCAGGTAAAAAAGGATGAGCACACACATCCAACAAGACTGTTACAACCTCTACCCATCCCAGAGCACAAATGGGAAAGCATCTCTATGGACTTCGTCATAGGATTGCCAAGGGCATAGGGTAAAGATTGTATTTTTTTAGTGGTGGACAGGTTAACTAAGTTTGCACACTTCTTCTCCATTTCCACAGATTTCAGTGTAACAGAGGTTGCATATTTGTTCTTCAGGGAGATTTCCAAACTACATGGTCTACCCACGACCATTGTGAGTGACAGGGACAACCGATTTATGAGAACTTTTTGGCAGGAATTATTCAGGTTGGTTGGTACGACCTTGTCCCCTAGCACCAGTTGTAAATTATAACCTTGTACAATATCTACTGCAAACAGATATTCAGAAAAGAACAGAAAATACACAATGGAAAATACAAACATTACACAGATATTTTTCCCCTGGAAACCCAAACCGGGAAAACCAACATATTCTATATTCATTCATTGTGTTACAATGTTTACAATACAAAATACATATAGGAGCCAATGGCATCCAAAACCCTAACCCAATGAATTGGATTAGTCAAAAAACCCTAATTCTTTAACCGAAAATAGAAAACCATCGATAAAGAAACCATGTGTTGAAAAACCCCCTAAATATAATGCGGTCTCGAAAATGCAGTCCCGACGAAAAAAAATTTCAGGGGCGCTGCCCCCGAACCCCTGCACAAGGGGCTCCACCCCCCCCTCTAACCCCCCTACGCGCTCGGTGCAAACACTCAAACACTACTACTCATGCAAAGAATATAACACATACCCAACATTCTCCCACTTTTTGTTTTCTTTGCACACAAGGGGTTATAGGGTTACATAGTCAACAATCCAGGGTAGCAATGCCCATGGATCCTCTACACCAAGAGAACTTATCAGTGCTAACAAATTTTGTTAATGAATCTACAACATTCTTCAAAGTTTCCACCTTCATCAGTGATACTTTCTTTTCTTCAATCATGTCTCTCACAAAGTGATATTGAACATCAATGTGCTTTGTCTTTGAATGACAAGTAGGGTTCTTCGCCAGAAAAATTGCACTCTGACTATCACACTCTATCCTTACAACTTGTTGTACTGACCCAATACCTAAACACAATCTTTGTAACCATACTGCTTCCTTACTTGCATGAGTGGCTGCCATGTATTCAGATTCTGTAGTCAAAAGTGCCACTACAACCTGTCGTTTGCTCATCCAACTTATTGCTCCTCCAAACAGGTTAAACACATACCCGCTTGTAGATCTCCTACGATCCAAATCTCTATCCCAGTCTGCATCCACAAATCCATGTATATCGACCACTCTGTCCAATCCCGGTCTTCCTTTGTAGCACAATCCATAGCTAGTAGTGCCACGCAAATAC
>JZKD02S1794622.1:500605-512049 GCA_000966675.3 Picea glauca | reverse complement strand
TAATACTGAATCAGAGAGACACAATCAGATTGTGTTCTTTGCCTTCCGATCCATCTTTTTCCAGTCATCTGCAGAAGTTCCTGTAGGTGCAGTACCTGGATCTACCGCGATTCACTGATCTCTATCCACCAAAAGATCTTCCATCTTGAGCTTCCACAACTCAAAACTTTTCCCATTAAACTTCTCGATCTCCATATTCGAATTGCTTGCCATTTGTTTTCACCTGAAAAATAGTATCGCAGATCTCCCACTGTAACAAGGCTTATCACAGTCCCAAGCCAAACCCTTGACCACAAAGGTGTCCCCCTGAAGATAATAAATCTCTGATACTAAATGTAAATTCTAACCTTGTACAATATCTACTGTAAACAGATATTCAGAAAAGAACAGAAAAGATACAATGGCAAATACAAACATTACACAGAGATTTTTCCTCTGGAAACCCAAACCGGGAAAACCAGCATATTCTATATTCATTCATTGTGTTACAATGTTTACAATACAAAATACATATAGGAGCCAGGGGCATCCAAAACCCTAACCCAATGACCTGGATTAGTAAAAAAACCTTAATTCCTTAACCGGAAATAGAAAACCATCGGCAAAGAAACCATGTGCTGAAAAACCACCTAAATATAATGCAGTCCCAAAAATGCGGTTCTTAAAATGTGGTTCTAAAAATGCGGTCCCAACGAATTTTTTTTCGGGGGCGCTGCCCCCGAACCCCCGCATAAGGGGCTTCGTCCCCCTGCATCCCCTTGGGGGGGGGGCTAGCACATGCTCCTCTAACCCCCCTACGTGCCCAGTGCAGACGCTCAAACACTACTACTCGTGCAAAGAATATAACACATACCCAACACCAGTTACCATCCTCAGACCAATGGGCAAGCAGAAAAAGTCAACAAGTGGGTGGAAGCCTACCTCTGAAATTTTGTAGCAGGACAACATAAGGCATGGGTGAGGTGGTTACATTTGGGAGAATATTTTTACAACACCACTCATCATATGTCTATTGGTATGACTCCATTCAAGGCCTTGTACAACTATGACCCTCTTTCCTTTGTAGAGATTGTCTTTGGTGATAACAAAGATCCTATGGTTTATGATTGGGTTCAACAGAGTCAGGACATACTCAAAGAACTAAAGGATCATCTGCAAAGAGCACAGAATCAACAAAAGGTCCAAGCATACAAGCACAAGGTAGAGCGCACATTTGAGGTTGGTGACTTGGTTTACTTAAGGCTCCAACCATACAGACATACATCAATCAAAAGAAGTGGAGCATAAAATCCCCAACCTGATTCTTTGGACCCTACATGATCAACAGAAAGGTAGGGGTTGTGGCTTATGAGCTTGATCTTCCACAGGGCAGCAACATACACAACGTTTTCCATGTGTCACTCTTGAAGAGAGCCATAGGCCAACACATCACTCCGCTTGAGTTACTGCCACCCTTAGATGAAGAAGGGAAATTGATACTGATACTAGAGGAGATATTAAAAGTTCGGGAGAATAATCTAAGGAGGAGGATCATCAAGGAATACTTAGTCAAATGGAAGGACTACCTATTAAGGATGCCACTTGGGAGAGTGAACAGGTGATACATGAGACAGGTTCATAATTTCTTGTGGGAAAGCAATTTCTAGTAGGGGAGACTGTAATGTCCCCCACCTCTTGATGAAGAGGTTGGTTAGAGAGACTCAGTAGTCTAGTGATCCCCACTATACTATAGTCTCATGAACTATGGGGATAAGTCATGTAAACTCAACGTTCTAATATTAAGTTGACTTGGAAAAGGTAAAGTAACTCAATGAAGAAATAAAACATGTGAGGTTGAGTTAGGAGTTAACCCTAGGGGTTAACTAACTCAACAAAGAAACAGATTGGAGGTATAAAGGAAAGTCAAGGGCGCACCTCTCACCCACTTTTTTTATGATTATTTCATTTTTCTTTTGGGCTCTAGAGCACAACAGTTTTGAGGGTTTTGAGAATACAAACCCTAGAGGAAAACTCGGTGGTGAAATATTCCACCCATCTTGTTCCAAGCTTGGTCTCGGGGATGCAATAGTCCACCCAAACCATTCTACATCATCCACAGGTACTATCTTCTATTCAGGGCAACAACATGGCGTAACTTGGAGGGTTTCCAGTAGAGGGGGCACACCATTGTTTGGAGGAGGATTCGATCTAGGAGCCTAAGAAGGATTTTGGAGATTTGGACACTTGGGTTTTCTTTACAGGGCCTTGATCTTCATCTCTAGTGCATTTTGAGAGAGTTATACTAGCCAATTGATTTCCTAGAGAATTGGCATGATTTGGAGAGAAGGAGGTCGCTATTGGGAATCAAATCTACTCAGTTTGGAGGAGTAAAACTTCAAATCTCTCCTTGAGACTTCACCAGGAGGTTCACCTTAGCCTGATCTATCATTTTGGAGAGTTTTATAGTGATTAGAGGTCATCTTTAACATGGACAAATTATTGGGCCTTGACAGTATTTAGGAGGGTGTAGTTCTACTTGAGGATTCAATATTTTGGAGGATCAAATCTTGGCATTTCGACTTGAAACTTCAAGAGGGGATTCTACTTGCCTCGATCTATCATTCTGCAGAGTTTGGTGCCATTTGGAGGCTTCCAATAGCTAGGCCAAAATATTGGCCCTTCACAGCCATTCAGGAGGGCGTATCTTCAGCCAGGGGGGTTTGGACTTGACCCTGGTTCATCTTGTATTGGTCTTCATCTTGTATTAAGCCTTTGGAGGCTTATATATTCTTGTCTTGAGCATTTTGTTGCATATCATATCCCATCTAGAGGATCTATCTAATGTTATTCCAGATCTGCAATCTTATTTGTATTAGGTTCTTTCGTATTTTCTAAATAAAGGTCAGATCTATCTTGTTTGGTTCTATATCTAGTATTGCTTGTCATATTTTGTATTGCCATCTTCAGATCTATATTCATATGTTTTTTAACTGAATCTACAAACCCTAAGACATAACTCAAGAGTAAACTTGCAACAAACACACACACATTAGTTAACAATGATAAGTTAGCGTTCCCAGTGAAAAAATTGTCTTGGGAACATTACAGACAACCAAGGAACTATGGGAAAAGTTGGGGAATTTGTATCAATCAAAGTCCCTGGTAAAAAGATGTTTCTTCGAAAGAAGTTGTATCTTGTTAGGATGGATGATGGAGATTCTGTGACAGAGCATCTAAATGCCTTCAATACTTTGGTAAGTCAACTCGGATCTGTTAATATTATGCTTGCAGAAGAAGATAAGTGTATTACTTTGTTATGTTCTTTTCCAGACTCCTAGGATAATATGGTTGTAGCGATTGGTAGTACCACTCAATCTGCATTGAAGTATGATGATGTAGTTTCATCCTTGTTATCATAAGAGATGAGGCAAAAAATCATGGATAGTCATAACACATATGATTTATTTGTAAGAGGTTGTCCCAAAGATAGGGATATAAATAAGTCTTTGCGGAGGGGATCTAAAAATAAAGGTAGATCTAAATCCCCTTGAAAATATTTGAGGAAATGCTAGAAATGTGGTAAAGCTGGGCATTATAAGAAATATTGCAGGTCTAAGAAAGTTGATGAAGCAAAGGGATCTAACGATGCCTCTTCCACAAAGGCGAAAACCTCCACAGAAGAAGGAGGTAATGTTTACTTGACATCTATAGGTACACATGCAGATCGTGATGTATGGTTGATCGACTCAGGTGCATCATTTCATATGACTCCTCACAAGGAGTGGTTCAGTGAATATGCAAAGTATGATGATGGTGATGCCTTTCTAGGATATGACTCGACAACCAAAATCATGGGACGTGGAAGGGTTAAACTCTTGCTAAAAGATGGAAGGATTAGAAATCTCCCTAGATTTCTTCATATTACAAATCTAGCCAGGAGCCTAATATTTGTAAGTAATTTGGATGATGCAGGTGTGGATACTTTATTGGGAAAGGGAACTTGCAAGATGGTCATATGAGCAATGGTGTTGATGAGGGGAGTTCGATTTGGAACTCTATACAAGTTTTTGGGAAGCACTTATACTAGTGGGTGTAACAATTTTTTTGTCCCCGAGTAGAGAAATAAAGAAGACAAAACCCATACTGTCCCTGGTAATAATACCATGCTATGGCATCAAAGATTGGGAAATATTGGGGAAAAGGGCCTTCGAACACTACAAGGTAAAGGTATGGTTGAAGGTATCTCTAATTGCACCCTAGATTTTGATTTCTATGAAAATTGCACATATGATAAGCATAATCGAGTAAGATTCCCATCTGGTGCTAAAAGAGAAAAGGGAATCTTAGAGTTGATACACAATGATGTGTTTGGACCTGTACCTATTCCATCATTAGGTAAATCTGTGTATTATGTTTATTTCATAGATGATTTCTCAAGGAACAAATGGATTCATTTTCTTAGGAAGAAATATGAGGTATTTGATAAATTTGAAGAGTTTACGACTCTGGTAGAAAATCAGAGAAAGAAGAAAATAAAGGTGTTGAGGATAGATAATGGTGGAGAATTCTATTGGAATGAATTCAAAGAGTTCTATAAGAAGTGCACTATAGAATGGCAGAAGACTACTCCTTACACACCTCAAGAGAATGGGGTTGCAGAAAGGATGAACAAGACGTTGATGGAAAAAGCAAGGAGCATGCTTAGTGGTGTTGGGTTAGGACAATAATTTTGGGCAGAGGGAGTGGGTACTGCATGTTACCTGGTAAATAGATCACCCTCATCAACTTTTGTGGACAAAAATCCGCATGAAGTATGGACTAATAAGAAACCCTCTCTTGAACATCTCAAAGTGTTTGGTTGTGATGCTTATGTACATGTTCCAAAGGAAAATAGGAGTAAGTTGTATAATAAAGTCAAAAAGTGTATCTTATTTGGTTATAAAAATGGTATGAAATGTTATAATCTTTGGAACCCATAAACTAAGAAGACTCTTTACAATTGGGATGTTGTTTTTAGAGAGGTTAAAGATGCTTCCAAACAAGAATTCCTACCAAGGCAAGAAGAGCCTGAGAAAATAGAGTTTGAGTTGGATGATGCAAAATATGAATCAATGAAAGAAGATGAATAAGAAGAAGAACAACCTCATACTCCATTATTGAGGAGATCAACGAGGGAAAGAAGGCAACCAATAAGTTATAGTCCACCTGATTTTCATACTAATTTTTCTTATCTATCACTGATGATGAGCCCATAACTGTCAGGGAAGCCATGAATTCAGAGGATGGTAAACTCTGGAAGAAGGCCATGGTTGAAGAGATGGATGCCTTGGATAAGAGTGAGGCATGGGATCTAGTTGAGTTTCCAACTGGAAGAAAGGCCATTGATAGTTCTTGGGTGTTTAAGAAGAAGTTTAATGTAGAATAAAAAGTGAATAAATACAAAGCTCGGTTAGTAGCAAAACGTTATTCCCAGGTAGAGGCAATTGACTTTGGTGAAATTTTTTCTCCTGTTGCCAAATTAACTTCTACTAGATTTATTTTATCTATTGTTGTTTCTTTTGAATTTGAATTAGAGCAGATGGATGTGAAGACAACATTCCTACATGGGGATCTGGAAGAAGAAACCTACATGAAGGAGACAAAGGGATTTGCATTGATGGAAAAGAAAGAGTTGTCATGTAAGCTAAAGAAGTTACTATATAGTCTGAAGCAATCACCTAGGATGTGGTACCCAAAGTTTGACACATACATCCTTGGACTGAGATATGTAAGAATCAAGGTTGATCATTGTGTATATTCAAAGTAGGTTGGTAATAACTTTATTTATGTAGTGTTGTATGTCGATGACATGTTGCTGGTAGGAAATAACATGGATGTTATCAAGGAGGTGAAATCACAACTATCTTCCAAATTTGACATGAAGGATATTGGTGCTGCTAACTTCATTATGGGAATGGAGATTAAAAGAGACCGTGCAAACAAGAAACTCTGGTTGAATCAAAGAAAATATTTTGAGACGATATTACAGAGGTTCATTATGTAGGAAAGTAAACCAATAAAGGTTCCTATTCTTGTAGGTGTAAATTTATCTGCATATCAGTGTCCCAAGACATAGGAAGAGGAGGAGGACATGTCCCATGTTCCATATGCTAGTGCAGTTGGAAGTTTGATGTATGAAATGGTCTATACTAGACCAAACATTGCACATGCAATGGGATTTTTGAGCAGATATATGTCAAAACTAGGGAAGGAACATTGGACAATAGTAAAAAGGGTTTTCAGGTATTTGCGTGGCACTTCTAGTTATGGATTGTGCTATCAAGGAAGACCAGGATTGAACTGAGTGTTGGACATACACGATTTTGTTGATGGAGACTGGGATGGAGATTTGGATCACAAAATATCTACAAGTGGGTATGTGTTTAACTTATTTGGAGAAGCAATCAGTTGGATGAGCAAAAGATAGGCTGTAGTGGCACTCTCAACTACAAAAGATAAATACATAGCAACCACTCATGCAAGCAAGGAAACAATATGGTTACAGAGACTGTGTTCAAGTATTGGGTTGGTAAAACAAGCAGTAAGGTTAGATTGTGACAATCATAATTCAATATTCATGACAAAGATCCCAACTTATCATTAAAAGACAAAGCGTATTGATGTTCAATATCATTTTTTGAGAGAAATGGTTGAAGACAAGAAGGTGTTGCCGAAGAGAGTTGACACTTTGAAGAATGTTGCAGATTCATTGACAAAGTTCGTGATCTCTGAGAAGTTATCCTAGTTTAGAGAAACAATGGGTGTTGCTTCCCTCAATTTTTGACTATGTAATCTCATGACCCCCTATCTGCAAAGAAAAAAACAAGTGGGAGAATCTTCGGTAGGTGTTATATTCTTTGCATGTGTGTGTGGGGGCACATCAGATTTGATGACTACATCTAACGATCCCTCCCCCTTTCACTCTTTATGGGCATGTGCGTTGGGTGATTTCCTAGGGGGGTTTCGGGGAGGGGGGGGGGCAGGATTTCCCCCCCTTGGTTACGCGAAGCATATTGGGAAACACCCCTAATTTTTTTTGGGTGGTTTTGCTATTTTTATTGGTTTTCTAAATTAATCCCAGATTAAGGGATTAGGGTTTTGGTAGCTACAAAATACCTATATATTGTATTTTGAATGGTGAAATTAATACAAATAATATTTGAGAGGTGCGAAACCAAGGAAGGCTGGTTTTCTCTCGGTTAAGGGTTTCCAATGTAAATATTTGTGTACTATGTGTACGAGCCATTGATTAATTTATTTTTTTATTAAGAATATGTATGCATTTATTTACTTCACAGGTTTAAAACTTACAAATCCATGTTGGTGGGATCAATAGTTCTCGACCCTTGGGATTCTGCGTGATCACCGCATAAGCTTCAAAGCACAGTTTAGGGAACTATTTGGTGACTCAATTGTTGCATTCGATGAATTGTAGGTTGGGTCCTTTTCCCAGGAGACAGACAAAAATATGCAATTCTTGTGGGAGTTCAACTGTGGATTGTTGGGACTCCTTTGTGGGATTGAGCTGAGTGTGTTCCCCTCGCCTGTTGGAAGTAGCCATCATTTTGGGGAATTCTCAATTTAAGTCGAATTTTGGATGCTTCTCGTCCCTCTGATCGAAAGATTGTCTTGTCGATGATCTGCACTTTATTGTTGAAACTCGTTAGCTACAATGGTCAAACTCTTAGCTAAGTAAGTGGAAACTGACCATGGAGAATATAAATACCAGTGGGTTGGTTTTCCTACGTGACCATATGCTTTGCCAAGTATGATTTCAGGCCTAATGGGAATATCTGTAGTGATGGTTCTTCTAGATCCCCTTGGCATCCGAGTATGATGTGTCCTTTCCCATTTTGTACCGTCATAACGTTGATGTGCCTTTTGGGACGTGTTGCCATAACTCTTCGCATCCCTCATACCTGCATGAATTTTAATCACCATGTGTGTCATACTCCACCTATGAGAGCCTGTTGTCTCATCCTATCAACTATATGTTAGTAATTACTTCGCACAATTGGTTGAATATTCAAAATATTTGTATGTGGCACCCTATCCTATCTTCCAGATTACCTAACCCTGCCTTATCCTGCTATTTAATGCATAATTATACCTACCTTGATACCTACCTACTGAAATCCTACGCTATGATAATTATGAAATTGTTGTCCATTTAGGATTCACCTGACCCTTACAGGCCATAACACACCTTCAAGCGACTGTCATTAATTAGTCCTTTGAGGGGTTTATCTTGTAGTGTTGCTAACTTTGTTTCCCCTGCCTCATTGATGTATACAATTCTAAATGGTCCTAACCAACACATGCATAGTTTTTCAGGGTGATTAAGAAACTTGTTGTCATATAGTAATACCAATGAACTGGGTTGTAGAATTTTGCACTAAAAGTTGTGGTCGTCCTAGGCCTTCTATCTTTGTTTTTGACCAATTAGATATGACCCATAATGATTTGGTCTTCTTCGAGTTCCATTAGCTCATTCAAATGCTTCAGAAGAGATTGGTCATCCGACATCTGCATCGCAAGAGAAATTCGCAGACTTGGTACCACAAATTATAAGGGCATGGCGACCTCTTTAACATATACCAACCTGAAGGGCATATGCTTAGTTAATCATTTACATGTCATTCTATACACCCATAACACTGTTGGAATCCATTGATCCTAGTTGTCACACAACACATTACAAACCTTGGTCAGTGCATGTTCTAATATCTTGTTGAATGCTTCCATTGTCTTGTTGGCTTGCATATGATATGGTGTACTCTTTTGGTGATGGATCATGAATTCCTGAGTAAGAATGAAGATGGTGTCATTCAAAAAATGTACACCATGATCTCTCATTAACACCTTTGGGAAACCAAACCTTGTGATCACATTCAAAATTATGAAGCGAACAACCATTTCTACAATACAATCTTTCACTAGCGTAGCTTTTGACCAATGTGTCAAGTATTCAGTGGCAGTAATAGTGTATTGTGCTCTAGTCCTGCACGTAGGGCGATTGACAGGTCCCACAAAATTAATAGCCCATTTTTCAAATGGTTCTAGTGCAGTGACTGTCAAAAGTGATTGCTCATCTCTTTTGCAAGGATCCTTGATCCTTTGGCAAACGTCGCAGTGCTTGCAATATCCCTTATCATCTTCAAACACTTATGGCCACCATAACCCTACACATAGTAATTTCTACGTCGTGGGATTTATGACATTGTGTTCTCTCACAATGTCATCATGTGCCTCATAGAGGACCATGTCATGCTCATGTTCTAACACACACCTACGCAGGATCCCATATGCACCAAGCTTGTACAAATGCCCAATGATCAACTGGTAGTTGGTGTTGTGGGTCACCAATTTTCTATGTTGTGTCTAAGTGTATCCTTCCAACATGCGACTTGTTGTGAGGTATGTTGCAATCTTTGCGAGTTGATCTAACACTACTTCGACCTTGAAGAGATGTGTGTTAGGTCACTCATCATCTAAATTGCCTCCATATTCCATTGAATATATCCTCGATAGAATATCCAACCCAACATTGTGTTTGTCGACCTTGACAACTACTTCAAACCCAAATTCCTAGAAAAGAAAAAGCCATCAACATATTCTCCCCCTCCCCCCAAGACTGGATTATTGACCAAGTATTTGAGAGTCGAAAGATCAGTAAAATTTTTGAAGGGCGTTCCGAGTAAGTAATGTTGAAAATTTTGTAGGGAATATACCATAGCTAGTCCTTCACGCTCTGTGGTTGTGTAATTCTTCTCAGAATTTGATAATTTCCTGTTGGAAAAATAGACAGGGTGATCAATGCTATCTTCTTTTGGTTGCGCAAGCACTGCACCAAGTGAAAGTGATGATGCATCTAAATGTACATGGAATATATTGGTTCAATTTGGGAATACCAGGATCGACACAATCACCAATCTCTCCTTCAACGTGTCCAATGCCTCCTAGCATTCTTGTGTCTAGATATACTTCATATATTTGCACAGTAGCTTCTACAAATACACAACAACATTTGTGTAACTTTGTATGAATTGTCGATAATAACCAGTGTGTCCCAAAGTTGCACACATATTGGATGTGGGAGCCAACATATCCAATATTGCGACAATCATTGTCTGATATACTAACAAACCTTCCTTGCATACAACATGTCCCAATAACGTTCCGAATGATGTGAAAAAGATGAAAATTTTCAATTTTAATGAAATTACAACCGCCAACATCTATCCAAAATCAATTGCAGTTCCTGGATATGCTCCTTCAGTAAGTTGAACACCGTACAATCATCAAATTACACCTTTAGAAACATATGGATGAAGTCCTTAAAGGCTACAACCAAAATTCTAGAAAACACCATAGGTGCATTCGTTAGGCCAAAGGGTGTTATCATGTATGCAAATAAGCCTTATTATGTCACAAATGTCATATTGGATTGGTCTTTTTCTTTGATTCACACCTGGTGATATCTTGAGAATCCATCCGTGAATGAGTAAGACTCGCACATACCCACGTACTCCAACATTTCATCTGTAAATAGTGTTGAGAATGGATCATGGATGCACACTACATTTATGTTGCATAGGTCTACACAAATTCTTAGGTCTTCCATCTTCTTTGGTTGCACCACCATCAGGATAATCCAATTTGACTCCTCCATAGGGACAATGATCCCTACTTGGAGAATTTGATCTAATTGTTTGTGCACTTTCTCCTTGTACTTTGAGTTCAATCAATAGGGTCATTTCTTGAGTAGTTTAACACTTGGATTTAATTGAATCTTCATTTCTCTGAGGGATCCCACAATTCCCTTCATCTTTGAGAAGCTCCTTGGAAACATGTATTCATACTCTTTAAACAAGTCTACACTTGAGTTATCATTTCATGGTCCCAATAATCCCCAATTATGACCATATTAGGTGCTTCTTCTGTGCCCATATTATGTTTCTTTGCTTTTAATGGCCATGCATAAACCTGCACAATGTTAGTAGAGGACTTTCCTTGAACAATGCACTTGCCCTTGGTCTCATTGATTTGTACCCCCCTGGGGTCTTCTTTCACATCGTCAATGTCGACCTTCCAACAATAGACGGGCTTCTTTAGTTTCACCATCAGTTTATGATATGTACAAAAAAATTTCTATGTTGTGTCTCTAGGCTTCTGATGGAAGATAAAATCCTTGATTCTTTATAATGCCTACCACTGTGTTGGGATTTCTGACATGAATTTAAATGTTACGCACAATTTCCTGCTTACTCTCTCCCGATATCTTGTTTGTCTTCTCGTCTCCTCATGGATGTTGTAAGGTAGCTAGAGAGGTAGTGGGGGGGCCCAGAGGGCCCATAGTGATAATAGTGGAGGCCATTCAATGTAAGGTGGACTAGGTCCACTATATTATTAAATAAGACCCACTA
>JZKD02S1794622.1:428274-442110 GCA_000966675.3 Picea glauca | reverse complement strand
TATTGTGTGTCTTCTGTGTTTTGTTTCTGCATTTGTTTTATTTTATTGCTCCACGGTCCTGTTTTCTAACAGAACTGTTGAAGGGGGAGAAGGTATTGTCTCTTCTTTCTTCTTGCTGTCAATATCCATATGAGATTATTTGAATATTCAAAATTTTATCTCTTCCTTGAAGGTGACATCTATGCTATACTCGATTTCTCTCTGACCAGGGATGTAGATCTGATATGCCTTCGAAGATTCACTATACCCCACAAATGTACCCTTTCTGCCTGAAGGGTCTAGCTTGGTTCTCTTTTCCTTAGGTACATGAAAGTATATTGGACACCTAAATATCCTGAAGTGTCCAACCTTAGTCTTCACCCTGGTGAAAGCTTCTTCATGAGTCATGTTCTTCAGAATCTTATGAGGACTCATGTTATGAACATACACATATGTCATGGATGCCTCTGCCCACATAATCATAGGTAGATTATGATCATGTATCATCACTTTGGTTGCCTCAACAATGGATCTGTTCTTCCTCTCTGCAACCCGATTCTACTAAGAGTTATAAGGAATGGTGTACTCCCTCTTGATCCCTGCTTCAATACAGAAATTATTGAAATGCCTGGAGGTGTAATCTCCTCCATTATCTGATCTCAACACCTTGATATTCCTCCCGATCATGTTCTCGACCTGAGCTTTAAACTCTTGAAATCTCGCAAGGGTTCCATCGTTGGTATTCAAGAAATAAATCCATGTCTTTTGAGAGTGATCATCGATGAAGAGCACATAGTACAGGTATCCGCTCAAGGAAGCAACAATCATGGGTCCACAAACATCTGTATGTATCAAGTCCAAGATCCCCTTGGATCTACTATCACTGCTCGAAAAGGACCCCTTGACATTCTTTCCAAGAGAACAACCTCTGTAAACGCCATCATGCTCGATATTTATCTTGGAAGTCCTGTCACCATCTTCCCCAGAGAGAGAAGGGATCTGTAATGTAAATGAGTAAGTCTCCGATGCCATAGCTTGCTAAAGATGATAATATCATGTAACAAGGCCTGGAATGGTCTGACAATCAATATGTACAAATTATTTTCTCGAACACCAATCACCCGAGAATAATCCATGCATGAGTTCTTGTGCCATGCAAGAACTTTTCCTTAAGAGAAAATAACCTTGTATCCTTTATCCTCTAAGGAAAAAACAGAGACAAGGTCCCTTTTCATCCTAGGTACATATAGTACCTCACTTAATTTAAGTGGTATGTGTAAATGTTTTGAATCTGCACATAATATATCTAGCTAGAAAATACTACACACATTTGCAAAGAGAAATTGAGAAAGAAGAAGAAGGAGAGAAAGAATAGAAGAATTCTCATTAACCGTTATGAATAATGAATAATTTACACATGATATACTTTGTATAACTCAACCAATGCACACTGGAGGAGAAACAATGCACCATAGTGGTGGTCTAGAGTGATCTGGACACACACCAATAGTTACATGAGTGAACTTCCACCTAGTCTAGTCTCTCAAGCAGTTACGAGTGAAATGCCACCTAGCTGAGTTAACTAGTCAACTAGTCTTCAGTTAATTGACCGAACAAAGAGTAGTGAGGAGTAGATCAAGGAATCAAGGGTAATGGGCCAGTCTGGTGATGATCCCAAGGCAAGTGCACATTAGCATGGTGATGATCCCAATTTTGCATGGTGACAAAACCAATGCAACATCTAAACTCAACTAGTCAAATTGAAGTGTCAACTGAAAGAGAATATTCTCTAGGTGGAATATTCTCCCCTAAAATATAGGAGACTGGATAATGAATAATTTTGAATAATAAACAAGGAAAAATATTAGGAAAAATAAATCCTAAGTGTGTGTGAAGTAACTCCAACACCCCCCCTGAACATCACTATGGTGAAAATAAAGAATGGGTCCCGACAACAAGGCCATGTTAGGTACCCAAATACAAAAGATACACTGAAATAAAGTGAGGAAAGAGGGAAAACCCCCCTCAAGGCACAATGTATGTAAAAACAAGAAATACAGTTTCTAGGAAACTATGTCCTTCACTCCAAGACGACTTCGCAGAGAATGAAACTTCTGCTCAATGAAGGTCTTGGTGAAGATGTCTATCATTTGTTCTTCTGAAGGACATAACTGTATGTCAATGATACCCTCGTGTACTAAGTCCCAAATGTCATGCATGTGTATCTCGATGTGCTTCGTTCGCTGCCTCTGAACTAGATCTCTCTAGAACTTCAGAGTGCTCTAGTTGTCATACCATATGACGACCGACCGATGAAAATGAATGCCCAACTCAGTGAGAAAATGTTGTAGCCACATAGCTTGAATGGTTATGTTAACTACCCCTCTGTACTCTGCCTTGTCTGAAGATAGAGAAATGACAACTTGCTTCTTGCTCAACCAGCAGATAGGCCCGAAACCAATATTGAGTGAGTAACCAGATATGGACTTGCGATCAGTGCTATTTCCAGCCTAATTAGAATCAGTAAACCCAATGAGATCTAATGTAGATTCTATTTCATAATGAATCCAAAAGGTGATGGTGCCCTATACGTATTGAAGGATACACTTTGCAGCCTTCCAATGTAGCTCATGCAGCTCCTGCATGAACCTTGAGACTACACCAACTGCATAGGAGAGGTATGGTCTGGAGTGTGTGAGATACAACAAGCTCCCCACTAGTTGTCTATACAATGCGTTGTCAACCAATGGAGTGTCCCCACCATCCTCAATTTTGACTCTTGATAGGAAAGAAGTCGGAGCAGACTTGCAACCTTTCATGTGAAATCTCTCAAGGAGATCTCATGCATACTTGGCTTGAGATAGTTTGATCCTTGATGCATCCTGACTGATCTCGAGTCCAATGAAGAAGTGTAATGGACCCATGTCTGTCATCAAAAACCTGTCATGTAGAATCCTATTGACTGCAACAATCACTGAAGTCGAGCAATCAGTGATCAACAAATCATCAACATACAGAACTAAAAGTAGAAGTGAATCAACCGTCCTGAGCATGTAGACATTTGGGTTTGATTTACAATGTAAAAAGTTTTGTGACAACGGTTAGGAGTCCATATTGGCATACTATTCCCTCGGATCCTTCTTGAGTCCATAAAGGGACTTCTTCAATCGACAGACCAAAGATGAGTCCTGCATAAATCCCTGGGGTTGCTCCATATAGATCTCCTCAGAGAGATCACTGTGAAGAAATGCTTTCTTCACGTCTATCTGATGGAATTCCCATCCCTTGGATGTCGCAATGGCAAGTGCCAATCGTATGGAATCCATCTTCGCTACTGGAGCGAAGGTCTCATCATAGTCAATACCATGTACCTACTGAAAGCCTTTGGAAACAAGCTTGGATTTGTATCTACTAATATGTCCATCCGCTACGGTCTTGGTCCTGTAGACCCATCTGCATATGAAAAGTTTCCTCCCAGAAGGAAGGGGAACCAGATCCCAAGTCTGGTTCTCGAGGAGGGAGTTGTACTTCTCTTACATGGTAGATTCCCAAAAGGGATTTCCAAGATCCTTGCCATAAGACTTTGGATCTGAAGACTAAACCAAGAAGAGATTCCTGGAGGCCAATGGTTCAGTAGTAGTGAGTTCAACATGAGGCTCCTTGAAATCAGATCGAGTCCTCCTAGTGTCAACTGGATCACTAACAAGATCCCCTGCATCCTGAAGAGTAGTCTGTGCACACTTGGGCCTCTGCTTCGACTCTGCAACTGCATCTAGATGCTCTAACTATGCATCTGACTGTACTGACTCTGAATCTGAATCATTTGAGTCCTTTGAATCAAAACTCTCATCTAAAGAATATTTGACATGTGCATGCTCATCATCTCAGACAGGTGGACGAATGAAGGTGTCTACACGAGGCTGTTGAGGTACATGCAAGACACTTTCCTCGAATTGGACACTATGCTCAATGCTGAGCCGGTCCAAGGAAAGATCAATAAGCTTATATCCCTTCACATCGTTGGGGTATCCAAAAAAAATACACTTAGTGATCTTTGGATCGAGTGCCTTCCTCTTTTCAGAGGGAATCCAAGCGCATGCACGTGAACCGAAAATCTGAAAGTGGGTCACTTCCGGTTTGAGGCCACTCCAAGACTCGTAGGGGGTCTTATCCTTGACAGATCTACAGGGAGATCTGTTTTGGATATATTTTGCACAATTAATTGCTTCGACCCATAGTCTATGTGGTAGTGACTTTGCATGCAACATGCAAGATGCCATCTCCTTTAAAGATTTGTTTTTCCGCTCAACAACTATGTTTTGCTGTAGAGTATAGGGAACTGTGTGATGCAACCGAATCCCCACCTCATGGAAAATATCATGGATCTCATGATTGATATATTCTCCCTTGTTATCAGTTTGAAGGACTTTGATCTTCTTTCCAGACTGTGTCTCAACCAGGGCTTTGAAATCTTTGAGGTGTTGAAATACCTCGGATTTTTTTCTTGAGAAAGTAGATCCATGTAAAACATGAGAAATCATCAACAAAAATGAGAACAAACCTTGCTTTTCCGATGAATGGATGCGGAAAAGGACCCATAAGGTCACTGTGGATCAGATCTAAAGGTGCAAAAGCTCTCTAAGACTTTCCTTTGTTGAATTTATCTTGAGGGTGTTTTCCGAGAACACATCCCTCACATACTCCCTTAGAGAAATGGATGTCTGGTAGACCATCAACCAATCTTTGCTTGATAAGTTGTTGCATGTATCTGAAATTAAAATGTCCAAATCTTTCGTGCCATATCCTACTACTTTCATCAACATGAGTAAGCAGTAAAGAAGAATCAAGTTCAATGAATTCATAAAAAAGTATACTATCTAGACTGATGATTTACCTCACCAGTTGCAACCCTGGAGTTGGTTTTCATGTCATAGATGTCCATGGAATTTGGTGTGAAGATGACTTTCTTTCCGATGCCATAATTCGTCATCTGATACACGGAGAGAAGGTTGACAAAATTTTTGGGAAGGTGCATCACATTCTCGAAGCTTCCGTTGGTGAGTTCAATCCTTCCTTTGTCAGTGACTTTGACATAAGAGTTGTCCCCCATCAGAATATGAGGAAATTTGCATGCATCCAAAGAAGAATATACTGCTTCTGAGGAAGACATGTGATGTGATGCTCCAAAATCCATGATCCAAGCATCGAGAGAGGAATTGATGGCAATCAAGGCATGGCTAGAATTGCATTTCTTGGAATTCAGATCTCCTGACTTCTTCTTCTTGGAACCCTTGGGGATGCGATCTGCATGGTTGTTTTGCTAAATTATTTGATACATTAGATCTATTTGTTTTTGCATGCATGCAAATTATGAATGGAATCCTTTGCGACAGTATGTGCATTTCTCCCCTTTTCTTCCCTTTTCCCCTTTGGATTTGGAGGCATTGATGAAGGGTTTTGTGTACCCTTCCTTCTTTGGATGTGCATGAGCTTTAATTTTGTCTTTATATTTATATTTATGATATTTGTGGCTTCCATATTGCACAATGAGTGCATGCGCCTTTGGGCCTTTGATTTTCCCATGTTGATGAGCTTGGTTTTCTCTTGTGTCAAGGATTCGATAAATTCCTCAAGAGAAGGCATCTTCCGGGTGGCTCCAGAGGCGAATCTGACATAATGGAATTTCGATACGAATACATAGAATTCAGGACTAAGTTTGGAGAGAATGAAGAGAACTATTTTTTTCTCCTCCTTAGATTTATCAACCCCGCAAGATTTGAGTTGCGATAATAAATCCTTGAATTTTGTAAAGAAATCTTGGATATTGTCGAAGATTTTTGGATCCAATGTGAGCAACTGCACCTCCATAATGTGTCCCCTCATATCATCTTGTTTGCCAAAGATCCCTTCCAAGGTGGTCTAGTTTTCATTGGGAGTCTTACAGGAAGATATGTGAAAAAGGAGATCGAGAGAAATTAGATTGCAAATAGTTCCGAGTGCTTCATCCATCCGATTTAAGTACTTGGATTTTTCTATGGCTGATGTCAGTTCTATATATGTATTCAAGTTTAACTTGTACAACCCTTTGGTTCGGAGATGAATAATTATTTTCTCCTTCCATGCAAAGTAGTTGTAAGGTGTAAAAATGAATTCTTTTTGGAAATCCATCTTCCCGCTGTCTTCAATCTTTTGTACCTGCAAAATTTTTTGGTGTAGATTTTGCTTAGCAGTCCATCGGCTATGATACCATGAAAATGTGTTGAACCTGCATAGAATAGATCTAGCTAGAAAATACTACACAGATTTGTAGAGAGAAATTGAGAAAGAAGAAGAAGGAGAGAAAGAATATAAGAATTTTCATTAATCGTTATGAATAATGAATAATTTATGTATGATATACTTTGTATAACTCAACCAATGCACACTGGAGGAGAACCAATGCACCATAGTGGTGTTCTAGAGTAATTTTTACACACACCAGCAGTTACGGGAGTGAACTTCCACCTAGTCTAGTCTCTTAGGAAGTTACAAGAGTGAACTGCCACCTAGCTGAGTTAACTAGTCAACTAGTCTTCAGTTAACCGACTGAACAAAGAGTAGTGAGGAGTAGATCAATGAATCAAGGGTAATGCACCAGTCTAGTGATTATCCCAAGTCAAGTGCACATTAACATGGTGATGATCCCAATGTTTCATGGTGACAAAACCAATGCAACATCTAAACTCAACTCAACTAGTCAAACTAAATTGTCAACTGAAAGAGAGTATTCTCGAAGTGGAATATTCTCCCCTAAAATATAGGAGACTGGATAATGAATAATTATGACTAATAAAAAAGGAAAAACCTTAGGAAAAATAAATCCTAGGTGTGTGTGAAGTAACTCCAAAAGTATGTCAGAATCTAGTTGGAAGGAAGAAGATCCAACTCCCTTCACAATATATCTGGCATTATCACCAAGTACAACATGCAGGCGAGATTATTTCTCTACAAGATATGTAAGATGCTCTCTATATCCAATCATGTGTCTCGAAGCACCACTATCAATCAACCAAATATCACTATCAGTAGGAACTATACCTGAGAGTGCTGAAATGAAGAAGAACACTTCAAATTTTATGTCTTCATCTCTCGGAGGTGGTTATGAATCAACATCGGCAGTGGAGGCATGTTGTCTTCCTTTATTCATGGTATGAAAATATCTTGCAATGTGTCCATACTCGTCACATTTGAAACATTGAATCTTTGATATGTCTTTTCTTTGTTCATGACTTGGAGCTACTGAAATTTTCTTGTCATTGAATGCTTCGCTGAAAATTCTTCTATTTCTTTTGCCTTTCTTTGCATGAGAAGAAAAGGCTTGATTGTCATTACGATGGGAGTCTTGCATGCCTCTGGTTATAAGTGTGGTTTCCTCATGAATGCATTATGCCCATAAACGATCAAACTGAGGTAAGTCTTCTCTTCCACTGATACTTTGAATGAATGACTCCCAATGGCTTGAAAGAGAATTGAGAGTAATCATGACAAGTTCTCTGTCTGTTATGGTTTCTCCAATGGCACTTAACTGATCTCTGATTTCTAAAATCTTCATGAAGAAGGTAGTAGTGGTGTCATCTTTCGTCATCTTGAGATTTTGAGGTTGGTGTTTCAATGTAAGAGCTCCATTAGTGTTGTTTCTCTCAAACATCTTCTTCAACACATCATACATTAGATAAGTTTTTTTCAAGGTAGAAATGTGAGGTAGTAGATGATCTCTTACTTAGTAGATGATTATCTTTCTAGCTTTACATCAGTTGTCTTCCATTCAATGTTCTCTTCATCGGTTACTGTTGCTAGTAGATTTTCTTCTATAAATATCAATAGGTCACTCTCTTCTACAGTGATGTGTAATGTTGACTTCTGGGAGCTGAAGTTGCTTGATCCATCAAGCCTATCTTCCACCAAATTTTTGTTCCTCATGGCTGGGAGATTCTTCACTAACCCTAACGAATAGGCTAGAAACTCTAGTGTTTTTCAAGAGGAAGTCTCTAGGAGCTTTGTTGGATTTATGACTGCCAACAAGAAACCCTAGAGAGTCAAAAGAACCCTAGCGAGCTGCAAACATTCCCCAACGTTCTGCTTAAACCCTAGAAACCCTAGGGTCGAAACTCCAAACTTCTTCAATTTTCAATCTGAGAATTGTAGGTGATGCATTGGACTAGGTTGTACCTTCCTATGAAGAATTTAGGCCCAATGCTTCAAGGGAAAGTGCTAAAACTAGCTTGACAAGGAAAAGGGTAAGGGTAATTTTTGCAGTTGCAACAAGAAGATGATGACTAGCTTGGAAGTTGCTAGAGTAGCTTGTGCAATGGTTCTTTCAGGAACATTGCTCTGATACCATGTTGAATTTTTAATGCAAGCTCAAGCACATGTAGTTTCTTTTCAATTTAGCATAAAATTGAACCATAAACAATGCAACAACACAAAATAAAATAGTTGTAGTAAACCAAGATCACAAGAAGAATAACCATGCACAAGACACAAAAAGTTATCCTGGGAAAACCCTTCTCAACAAAGGGAAAAACCCAGCAACCCTTTACTATATTTCCAAGAGAAGAACCCCTCTCCACCGAAAATATAGGTGCCAAAAAAGGTGTCCCTCAAGACAAAACCCTAGCGTACACAAGAGGGTGCGCTATGACCAAGAAAGCTAGTGCATAGAAAAGTGTGCGCACTAAATTTCATCTCTCCAAGTATGCGTTGTGAGAGAATGAGATATGATCCACAATGGGGATGTATATCTCTAATAAATACATGACCTAACTCATCAAATAGATATATCTATTGGCACAATAGGGTTGACTTGTACAACTCAATAATACAATTAATCTTTTACATAATATTAAATGTTTTTACACAGTAGGGCCGACTTGTACCCTTCACAATACAAAATAGGGTTTCACACTAGTCTTACTCTTTATCAACAAAGGTGTTGAAATAATGTAACTGCAAAGAGCATTCTTATTATTATTGATATTTTATTTATAGGATCAATCCCCATTGTGGATTGATCATGTCAGATATTGTAATAGGACCAAATCCTTTTTTACGGATTGGTCAACAGAGAATTATAATAGGTAGAATAAGAAGTCGGCCCTAGTAGTTAATGAGAAGACCCAGAAATATAATAAAGGTGGTTTTACCCACCCAAATGAAGAATTCGGCCCTGCCAGTGAAGAGACACTTCACACGTGCCATAACTTGTATAAATAAAGGAGGCTAGCGCCTCATTTGGTTATAACACACTTTCTCAGTTTGAGAGACAAGTTCCGATCTGTTACCGGCAAGGAGAGAGAGAGTGGTGCATATCTTGGAGAGGACTTTCTATTTTAGCATAAGATCTCTTGGCATTGTATTGGCTATCTATATTAAGGAAGTTTTGCTGGGTATTCTTCCCCTAGAGGGTTTCCCAGGATAAATGCTGTGTCTCTTGTGAATGTGTATTTCTCAGTGATCTTGTTCTTATATTGTTGTTATCTATTGAAATGCAAAGAACTATAATAATGGCATAAACGTTAACATGGTATCAGAGCCACCCTGAACGAAGCATATTTTGCAAGAAGAAAAACATCACTGTTACCGTACCTGCAAATTAGGGTTTTTCAAAATTGAAGATTTTCAGCTCCAAAACCTCCTAGAAAGTTGCACCCTCCTCCAAGGATCATTTTGGCACCTAGAGCGCACCTTTTCAGTGGGTGAATCTTCTGGAAAGTGAAACCCTAGTTTCACAAAAGTACCAGAAGTACCAGAAAACCAGTACCAGAAGTACCAGAAGTACCAGAGGTACCAGAAGCACCAGTCCAGAAATCTGCAGACCAGATTTGAAGGGGAAAAATTTGGATTTTCTCAGATCCAAGCACGCCAGACAGCTCGCCTCAACCAAGTGCACCTCCTGGTAAGTTCAATTTTTGATTTTGAGAACTTTTTATTTTTCGGTCATTTTCCTAGCTCTAGAGAAAGATGTTTGCAAGCATTAAGCTTGTTGACAAGTTAGAGGGAGTGGAAAAATTCTGTGCCTGGAAGTATAGGATTGGCCTCATTCTTGAAGAGAATGATCTAGCAAGATTCGTCAAAGACGAATTACTGGAACCCGAAGATGCTGCAGAAAAGGCAAAGCATCAAAAGGACACAATAAGGGCCAAAAGAATCATTGCAGATTCAATCAAGGACCATCTGATCCTTTATGTGTCATCCAAGAAGACCTCGAAAGAAATGTTCGATGCCTTGACCAGACTATATGAAGGAAAGAACATAAATCGGAAGATGAATCTTAGAACTCAACTAAAGAATACAAGGATGCAGAAAGGAGAAATGATTCAGGAATACTTCTCCAGAATATCAGAATTCAAAGAGTAGCTACAAGCTATTGGAGACACCATAGATGAAGACAAAATCATAATGAAGACACTAAATGGTCTCACAAGACCTTGGGATGCCTTCATCCAGACGATATGTGCTAGAAAGGAGAAGCTGAAGTTCGACAGCCTATGGGAAGAATGCATCCAAGAAGAAACAAGAGTAGTGAATCGTGAAGCGCTGCTAGCTAGGGATGATGATCAAGCCCTAGCCACTCACACCAAAGGAGGAAGGAAGAAACCCTACCTCAAAAGGGAGACTCATAGAGAGCCTCAACCATCAAACAAATTCAATAACAAAGAATCTCATCCAAGGAGATTTCAGAAGAAAGGACAACACAAGGATCTCTCATCTATACAATGATATCATTGTGATAAGATGGGACACAAGGTAAATTCGTGTCCAGTCAGACGTGAAGAATATAAGAGGAAACATAAGAGGCAACATGCCCACATTGTCGAAGATGAAGAGCCTCCTACAAAGATGATCAAGGACCATGTCTTGATCTCGGCCCTCTCAAGATCGGTAACACCTGGAGAGGACACATGGCTCATTGATAGTGGTGCATCAAAGCACATGATGGGTAAGAGAAGTACTCTCTCTTGTATTTCAGAAATGAAGTTTTCTCAGAAAGTGACTCTTGGAGATGATTACCAATATCCCATCAAGGGAGTGGGAGAATCAAAATACAAGCTAGATTCAAAAAACTTAATAAAGATGAAGGATGTTCTCTATGTACCAGGCTTAAAGAAGAACTTAATCTCCATATCAGCTTTAGACAAGAAAGGTTATAGAGTTTCCTTTATAGATGGAGAAGTTTTTATGTGGGCTAGAGGAGAAACCTTAAATGAAGCAATCGTCATTGGAAATGAAAAAAATGGCTTATATAAGCTAAAGGGTCACCCAGAGACTACCATGACCCATGCCATTGAAAACTCATGCGAACTTTGGCATAGAATATTGGCCCACATCAACTAAAAGGTGCTACCATACATATGCAAATCTGTCATAGGTTTACCAGAACTCAAGGGTGATCATGAAGGCATATGCAATGGATGTGCGCAAGGGAAGAATATCAAGAACCCTTTTCCAAAGAGGGATGGCAAAGTAGAAGGAGTACTTGAACTCATTCATTCAGACGTGTGTGGCCCAATGCCATCATCCTCCATTAGCAGGTACGTATACTATGTATCATTTATTGATGACTATTCTCACAAGACCTGGATATATTTCTTGAAATCTAAAGATGAAGTATTCAACAAGTTCAAGGAATTCAAAGCCTTGATAGAGAATCTTTCTAAAAGAAAGATTAAGATACTCAAGTCAGATAATGGAGGAGAATATACCTCAAAGGAGTTCATGAACTTCTACAGAGATGTTGGGATCAAGAGGGAACTCACTACTCCCTATAATACTCAAAAAAATGGTGTAGCTGAAAGGAAGAAAAGAATGATTATGGAAGCTGTGAAGACTATGATCCATGATCAAGATATTCCTATGTGCTTATGGGAAAAAGCAGCAATGGCAGTTGTTTATGTGCAGAACCGATTATCCCATAGTGCACTTGGGTTCAAGACACCAGAAGAGATGTTTATAGGAAAGAAACCAGAGGTAAGCCATCTCAAAATATTTGGATGCCCAGTCTTCATACACATTCCGAAAGAGAAGAGAAACAAGCTGGAACACTTCGGAAAGAAGGGAATATTTGTGGGATACTGTGAGGTCTCCAAGGCCTTCAAAATCTATATACCAGGTCACTGCCACATTGAGATCAACAGGGACATGACCTTTGATGAAGAAGCAACACTTAAGAAATCAAGAAGATGCCAGCTTGAAGAAGTGTATGAAGAGGAACTAGTAATTCCCAGGATTACAGAATCCATGAGGGAAGTTCCTAGAGCTGCAGAACCAATGAGGGAAGTCGTAACTTCCCCTGATGAGGAAACTCTTGAAGACCATGATGTAACAAAAGCTCAAGAACCTCCTCAAATGACCTTCTCCCATAAAAGAAATCTTGCTTCGGCAAGAGAGCTTATTCAAGATGGAGAGAAGTATAGTGTTCCAAAAGGAACCTCGAGACAGGTGAAAAGACCAAAGCCATTCTCCAGTTACATGGCTTTGATGTGTGATCTCCTAGATGAGGAGCCTACCTGCTTTGAAGAGTCCATTCAAAAGAAGGAATGGGCAAATTCCATGACGGAGGAATACCAATCCATAATAGAGAATGATGTATGGGAAATAGTTCCCAGACCAAAAAGTAAGGATGTGGTATCATCAAAATGGCTCTTCAAAATAAAACACGCTGCTCATGGAAGTATTGAGAAATATAAAGCAAGATTTGTTGCTCGTGGATTTTCCCAGAAGGAAGGCATTGACTATGAAGAGACATTCGCTCCTGTAGCCAGATACACTTCGATTAGGACCATCATAGCTCTTGCAGATTTGATGAAATGGAAGCTACACTAGATGGACATGAAGACAACTTTCCTGAATGGTGTCATCGAAGAGGAAGTGTATATAGAGCAACCTCAAGGATTTGAGGTTGAAGACAGGAAGTCTCATGTCTGCAGATTGAAGAAAGCCTTATACGGATTGAAGTAAGCTCCTAGAGCCTGGTATGGCGGTATAGACAGTTTCTTGACGAGCTTGGGCTTTACCAAGAGTAAAGCTGATTCAAATCTCTACTTCAAAATAATGGATAATGAGCCAGTAATCTTACTGCTATATGTGGATGACTTATTCTTAACTGGAGAAGAAAAGCTCATCGCTGAATGTAAAAAGAGACTTGCCTCAGAATTTGAAATGAAAGACCTTGGCCTAATGCATTATTTCTTAGGTCTTGAGGTATGGCAAAGTACAGAGAGGATCTTCCTTAACCAAGGGAAGTACATGGTCGAGATCTTAAAGAGATTCGACATGCTGTAATGCAAACCCACCATGGAAGCGAAGCTGAAGCTGCTGGTCGATACTTCATCAGATTTGATTGATGCCACAATGTACAGACAGATTATTGGATCACTAATGTACCTGCCGAACACCAGACACGACATTTGTTTTGCCGTGAACACCTTGAGTCAGTTTCTGGTAGAGCCCAGACATGTTCACCTAGTGGCTGCAAAACATGTGATGAGGTACCTTAAAGGTACAATGGATTATGGTCCCAGCTAGGATGGAGATCATGACTTCACATTGAGTGGATACACTGATTCAGATTGGGCAGGAAGCGTTGCTGACAGAAAAATCACTTCTGGAAGTTGTTTCAGTTTGGGATAAGCCATGATCTCATGGCAGAGTAGGAAGCAATCCAGTATTGCTCTCAGCACAATGGAAGCAGAGTACATTGCCGTATGTTCTTCTAGATGTGAAGCTATATGGCTTCGAAAGTTGATGACTAGCCTATTTGACTTAGAAATGAGAGCAACCATGATTCTATGTGACAACAAAAAATGCATAAAAATGACA
>JZKD02S1794622.1:406416-428224 GCA_000966675.3 Picea glauca | reverse complement strand
TGCTGATGTGTTGACCAAACCTCTATCTCGTGTAAAGTTTGAACAATTTTGAGATAAGCTTGGTATAGTCTGAAATGACACTCCCTGAAAGGGGGAGTATATATGTTCCTTGCTTCTAACCTCGCTATTAGATGTAAATCAAGATGAGTCATTGATTCTGACCTCGCTGTTAGACGTAAAGCATGATGATGTGTGTAATCCTTGATTCTGCCCTCGCTGTTAGACGTAAAGAAAGATGAGTCATTGCTTCTAACCTTGTTGTTAGACGTAAAGCATGATGATGTGTGTGATCCTTGCTTTTGACCTCGCTGTTAGACATAAAGCAAGACGAGTCATTACTTCTGACCTCACTGTTAGACGTAAAGCATGACGATGTGTGTTCCTTTCTTCTGACCTCACTGTTAGACGTAAAGAAAGATGAGTCATTTCTTCTGATCTCGCTGTTAGACGTAAAGCAAGATGACATGTGTGTTCCTTGCTTCTGACCTAGTTGTTAGACGTAAAGAAAGATGATGTGTTCCTTGCTTCTGACCTAGTTGTTAGACATAAAGCAAGATGATGTGTTCCTTGCTTCTGACCCAGTTGTTAGACGTAAAGCAAGATGATGTATACCTTGCTTCTGACCTAGTTGTTAGATGTAAAGCAAGATGTGTCTTGCACTGAGCTGCCAGCTTAACAACTGTGACATAGAGCCAGTCTAGTACTGTGATGGGCCAGCCTTGGGCTATGTTGATGATGATGATGTATCAGTTTTTATACTAATACATATTGATGCAGATGATGATGGCATTCCTTTGAGAATGATGATGCTGCTGATGAAGAAAACTTTCGATGATTTATAGATATGCTAGCCTAGATGATATTGATGATGTTGTCCTCTTACCTAATGTTGTTGATGATGTTGTCCTATCTCTCTTGCATGATGTTGCCAAAGAATACCCTTCTTGTTAAGGGGGAGTGTTGAAATAATGTAACTGCAAAGAGTATTCTTATTATTATTGATATTTTATTTATAGGATCAATCCCCATTGTGGATTGATCATGTCGGATATTGTAATAGGACCAAATCCCCTTTTACGGATTGGTCAACAGACAATTATAATAGGAAGAATAAGAAGTCAGCCCCAACAATTAATGAGAAGACCTAGAAATATAATAAAGGTGGGTTTACCCACCCAGATGAAGAAGTCGGCCCTGCCAGTGAAGAGACACTTCACACGTGCCAGAACTTGTATAAATAAAGGAGGCTAGCACCTCATTTGGTTATAACACACTTTCTCAGTTTGAGAGACAATTTATGATCTGTTACCGGCAAGGAGAGAGAGAGTGGCACATATCTTGGAGAGGACTTTCTATTTTAGCATAAGATCTCTTGGCATTGTATTAGCTATCTATATTAAGGAAGTTTTGCTGGTTTTTCTTCCCCTAGAGGGTTTCCCAGGATAAATGTTGTGTCTCTTGTGAATGTGTATTTCTTAGTGATCTTGTTCTTATATTGCTGTTATCTATTGAAATGCTAAGAACTATAATAATGGCATAAACATTAACAAAGCTAGTGCATAGAAAAGTGTGTGCGCTAAATTTCATCTCTCCAAGTATGCGTTGTGAGAGAATGACATATGATCCACAATGGGGATGTATATCTCTAATAAATACATGACCTAACTCAACAAATAGATATATCTATTGGCACAATAGGGCTGACTTGTACAACTCAATAATACAATTAATATTTTACATAATATTAAATGTTTTTACATAGTAGGGCTGACTTGTACCCTTCACAATACAAATTAGGGTTTCACACTAGTCTTACTCTTTGTCAACAAAGGAAGGGGTCTCACACACATCCTATAGTGCTCTGCCACTAGGGACAAGTCCACATGTGCTCAACCACAAGGGACATCACTCTCAAACAAATTAACTCAACTAAATCCATAGGAGTACGAACTGGAGAGCCATCTCAAGTCAACTCAACTAAGTCCATAGGAGTACGACAAGAGACTGTTATCGCACAATTTGTACCTGGATGTAAAGGAAAGGTAAATGGAAGGCAAATTGACATAAGTGGAGACTATCCTATCACTGTCACCTCAATAGGATAACTCTTTCTATTTAGGGTGGTAGGCCTAGGGGAGACGTCCCTAGTAACCTAAGGTTTTGAGAATGAAAAGGTTTAAAGATAAGTAAAATTTTCCCCCTCACAAGTCACCTGTAATGATCCCAAGCCAATTTTTTTTCTTGAGACCACTAACTAGCTCGGTTGTGTAATGATGTGCAGATGTTTTATTTACATTTCTAGATATTAAGTATGCTCATACAAGAAACACACAAAGATCACAATATACTCTAGATATAGAACACAAGCAAAGATCTGACCTTTATTATAGAAGCAGAAATCAGATACAATAGAAAGAGAAGATCTGGAATAATCTTTAGATGGCTCTAGTGACAACCAATATGAGCTACTACAAAATGCTCTCATCAATACAAAGAAGCCTCCAAAGGCTGGATAAGAAATGAAGACCAATGCCAAGAAGATCTGAATACAAACCCTCCAGCTAAAGAAGCCACGCTCCAAGGAAGACTGAAGCCCTCAATAATTCAACCTTGATGGAAGATGACTCCAAATGAGCCCAAACTTGGTCAGATGATAGATCAGGGTAGTGGGATCCTCCTCCTGAAGTCTCAAGCCCAACGTCCAAGGAAAACCTCTCCAAATGCTAAATCTTCCAAGGGAGTTGCGCCCTCCTGAATGGCTGAAAACCCTAGGCAACTCATCCCTAAAGAAATACACCTCCAAATGATGTGAAACTCTCCAAGAATGTAGATCGGGCTAAGAGAATACCGTGGGAGAAGTTTCATATCCAGATCTCAAGCAGATCTCTCTAGATCTGAGAAATAAAGAAAAGTAGGACGTCCTCTAACCTCCAAATCGTCCCAAACTGTTGTTGAAGATTGAGTGATGATAACTCTCCAAAGTAACCCTCAGAATGATGATGGAGCACCTGTAAGTAAAACCCAACTGATGGAATGCCCAATGGTCCTCCTGATTGGCTAGATCGAACCCTCCTCGATGGTATGGTGAGCCCTTGCTAGAAACTCTCCAAATAGTACGACCTTGCTATCTTCTAAATCTCTAGAAGGAGATATGTTGAGAATAGAATGGTGTGGAGGAATATTTCATCCCCGAGACCAAGCTGTGGAACAAGGTGAGTGGATATTTCACCACTGAGTTTCTCACAAGGGTTTGTACAACAAAACCCCCAAGATGAATGCTCAAGAGCAATAACAAGCAATACACCAAATTATGAATGCCTCATAGGTGCACCCCAGCCTCTTACTTATACTTTTCCTTCTAATTCTTTATTGAGTTAGGTTACCTCCCAGGGTTAACTTCTATTCTTCTGTTGAGTTATATTTTACTCTTTTTATCCCTTTCCTTTCTCAAGTCAACTTAAAATTATAACTTTAGCCTAGTTGACCTCCCCCCTCAGTGTGAGACTATGACCTAGTGGGGGTGCCTAGGCCACTGAGTCTCCTCATCACCTCTCTAAGAGGTGGGGGACATTACAGTCTCCCCTGCTCGAAATTGCTTGTCCTCAAGCAATTCCAAACCTACTTCTCTTACCACATGCTCCTGTTCCCAAGTGGCATCCTCAATGGGTAAATCCTTCCACTTGATCAGGTACTCCTTGATGCTTCGGTTTCTGAGCCTCTTCTCTCAGACTTCTAATACTTTCTCCGGAATCAACACAAGTTGTCCCTCCTCGTCCATGGGGGGTAATACCTCAATAGGCCTAATGTGTTGATCGATTTCTTTCTTAAGACAAGAGACATGGAAGACGTTGTGTATCTTGCTGCCCTATGGAAGCTCCAGCTCATAAGCTATGATCCCTATCCTCCTGCTGACTCTATAGGGCCCAAAGAAACGTGGCTACAGTTTCTTCGCTCTACTTCTTTTAATCAAAGCCTGCCTGTATGGTTGTAGCCTCAGATAGACTAAATCGCCAACCTCAAAAGTACGGTCCACTCTGTGCTTGTCTACTTAGACCTTCTGTTGGTTTTGTGCCCTCTGTAGATGATCCTTCAGTTCCCTGAGAATGTCTTGGCTCTGCTGTATCCAATCCTATACCATCGGTGCCCTGCTGTCACTAAACACATCTCCACAAATGATAAAGGATCATACCTATACAAGGCTCTGAATGGTGACATGCCAATGGACATATGCTGGGTGGTGTTGTAGCAATATTCTCCCAGATGCAACCATCTGACCCATGCTTTTTGTTACCATGCCACATAATTTCTGAGATAGCCCTCCATCCACTTGTTGACTATCTCTGTTTTTCCATCTGTTTGAGGGTGATAACTGGTGCTAGGGGTCAAGGCCGTACCAACCAACCTGAATAACTCCTGCTAGAAAGTACTCATAAACCTGCTATCCCTATCACTGACAATGGTCTTGGGTAGGCCGTGCAACCTGAAAATCTCCCTAAAGAATAGTTCGGCCACCTGTGTTGCACTGAAGTTGGTAGCTATGGTGAAGAAGTGTGAAAAATTTGTTAACCTATCCACCACTACAAATATGCAGTCCTTCCCTTGCGTATTTGGTAGCCCGGTGATGAAATCCGTGGATATGCTTTCCCATTTGTGCTCTGGAATGGGCAAGGGTTGCAATAGTCCGGTTGGGTGCATGTGCTCATCCTTGTTTGCCTAACATGTAGTACACTCTTTGTCGTGCTTAATCACATCTTCCTTGAGCCCCTTCTAAGAGAATCTTTCTCTCACCTGCCTATACGTCTTGTTGATTCCCTGATGTCCTTCCATTGGGGAGTCATGGCATGCCTGCAATACCTTGGCCTTGAAGGCCGATCCAAGAACCAAGAATATTTAGTCTTTGTAGTAGATCAGGTCATTCATAACCTTGAAATCTTCATCTTGTACATGTCTGTCCAGTAGCTGGCATGCAAACTAATCCTCTGCATACTCCATCACCAACTGGTCTTTCCAGTGAACTGTTACCCATGTTATGGCAAGGATGGATTGCCTCCTAGATAAGGCATCAACCACCACATTGTTCTTCCCTTTGAAAAACTCAATGTCAAAGTCATAGGCCTGTATTCTGCTTACCCATTTTTGTTGCCTCTCGTTCAAGTGCTTCTGTTCCAATAGGTATTTGAGGTTGTTATGATCTGACTTGACAACAAACCGAGCACCTACCAAGTATTGTCGGAATTTGGCTAGTGCATGCATGATGGCCAGCATTTCTTTGTCATAAATGTTGTAGAGTAGCTCAGGCCCCCAGAGTTTCCAGCTCTCGTAGGCAAGAGGGTGCCTCTTCTGCATCGGTACAACCCCTATTCCTTCCCCGGATGCATCACACTCCAAAGTAAATGGGAGGCTGAAATCTGGAAGGGCTAAGACTGGGCAGGTACTCATCACCTTCTTCATCTTATCCATCGTTATTTGAGCCTCCTCGTCCCACTTGAATTCTCCCTTCTTAGTCAAATTAGTCAAAGGTGCACATAGTTGAGAGAACCCCTTGACAAATTTCCTGTAATACGCGCACATTCCCAGGAATCCTCTCAATTCTGTGAGTGTCTTAGGAGTGGGCCATTTTATGATGGCTTCAATTTTCTCCTAATGTACCTGTACCCCCTTTGCTCCGATAATGTGTCCTAGATAAAGGACCTCCGTCATTCCAAACTCATATTTGGACTCCTTAGCATATAGTGTATGTTCCTCCATAATTGCCAAAATCTGATCCAAATTCCTAAGATGCTCCTCCCATGTCTTGCTGTAGATAAGCAAGTCATCAAAGAATACCAACAAGTGCTTCCTCAGCTGCTTGTTGAATACATGATTCATACATGATTGGAATGTAGCAGGGGCATTGGTTAACCCAAAGGGCATTACCAAAAACTCATAATGTCCATAGTGACATCTAAAGGCCGTTTTTGAGATGTCTTCCTCCCTCGTTTTGATTTGATGATAGCCCGAATGAAGGTCAATCTTGGTGAAGTAGATGGCCCCATTCAATTCGTCCATTAGCTCATCAATCCTTGGTATTGGGTATCTATTTTTGATGGTATTTTTATTCAAGTCCCTAAAGTCAATGCACATCCTCATAGTGCCATCCTTCTTCTTCACCAGCACTACTGAAGAAGAAAAAGGGCTACTGCTGGGCCTGATGTGTCCCATGTCCAGAAGTTCCTTGATAGCCTTCTCTATCTCATCTTTTGTACTTCTTGGGGTGTCTGTATGGTGTGGTAATGACTGGCTTGGCCCCTTCTTCTAGCTCAATAATGTGCTCAAATCCCATATCTGGAGGTACCCCTGGAGGAATAGGACCGAACACCTTGTGGTGCCTGTCAAGGATTTCTTTGATCTCTGGTGTGTAGTGGATATTGCCCTGCTCATCCTTATGTGTTAAAATCCTGCATTCTGCTACGTATACTATCTTGTCTCTCTGAAAGATGGCCTCCATCCTCTTGGCCGTGACTACCTTTGCAGCATTCCCTGTCATAGCCCGAAGCACTACCTTTCGTCCACCCTCATTTGTGAATGACATTTCCATGGTTTTGTAGTTGGTAGTGATAGGCCCCAATGTACTAAGCCACTGTACTCCTAGGATGATGTTGGTATCTGGAAGGTCCATAACATAGACATCCTGTGTTAGCTCATGCCTGCCCAAGGTAAGCTTTAGGCTCATAATGTATCTATCGCAGGGCATAGTACTTCCTCCTGCAAATTCCACTTTGAATCCTTCAAATTCTACTGTGGGTATGTGCCGCCTTTTTAGTAATGCTGCATCAATGAATTTGTGGGAAGCTCCTCCATCAATCAAGACTGACACCCTCTGTCCCTGCAAGACCCCCCTCATTCAGAAGGTGTTATAATTGGGCACTCCACTGAAAGATTCCAAGGTGGCCATACTATCCTGTCCTATGATCTGTTCCTCCTCTACTGCCTCAGTGGTTTTTGCCTCCATGTTCTGTATCTGGCCCATCTCATCGTCTTCTTCATTATCTGAAGTGACCTCAATGTAGTGCACTTGTCCACATCCCATGCACTTGTGTGAGGGATTCCATGGTTACTTGCATGTGAAGCAGAGTTGTTTCCTTCTCAGTTCTCTTCTGGTGTTGTCATCTATTCTGCCACGACCCCTGTCATAACCCTTAGGGTCACGTCCTCCCTGGTTTATTGGAGGCCTTTGATCTCTTCCACCATTGTTAAGAGGTGGTATGGGTATGAATTTTGGTTTAGCAACTGGACCCAAATCCCTCGTCTTCCAAATGGCCTCCTGTAGGTTGGTAGGCTTAAAGGCTTTTACCCAACCCTTCAAGGGTTCCATCAACCCTTCTGTGAAAAGAATCATGAGCCTGGTCGGGGACATATCTTGCACCATCACTGCCAACCTCTAAAATTCATCAATGTATGCCTCAGTCATACCTGTTTTCTTGAGTTGGGTGAGCTCCCAGAAATGTAACTCAGGATCTCCTTGATCAAATCTATCAATGAGCCTCTGAGTGAATTTTGTATCGGACACAATCCGATTGTGTTCGAGTGTGGTGAGCCCATGATACCACCAGTCGTGGGCATTTCCATCCAAGTACATAGTGGCAAAATTTATGGCCTCCATCTCCCTCATGGGGTTAAGCTGCAGGTAAGTATCCAACTTTTGCACCCATGATTGTGCTGTCATCTTGGTCGTACCATCAAAGTATGGAATCTCTATCTTTCCTTCCCTTTGTTCAAACTAAAAAATGATCCTATGGTTCGTCCTAGGCTGATTTCTGAACCTGAGTTGGCAATATTGATCTAGGGACATCTGTCTTTGAACCCTCATATCCAAGTTGTAGTATTCCTTGGTACTCCTTGCCAATTGTTCCACAAAGTCTTCAACCTGTTCATGTTGCCCTTGCTCATTTGTGAATGTGGGCATGTACGGTCTGGGGTTAGCTTTGTTACCCGAGTGTCGGCCTAGTTGTTCATCTGTAAATACTGGCATGTATGGACTAGGATTGACCCTACTACCCATCTGACCATGGGACGTGCCACCTCCCAGACTTCCTTCGGATCCAGGTGCTTTCTCCGGGTTATATCTTATCTCCTCATGGGTTCCACTGGAACCACCAACCTCCTTATTCCCATACGTATCAGAAGGTCAGTTATCCAAGATTGGTTCTCGTTCATCTTTTGCAGATTCTCATCAACCTTCTTCAAGGTCTCAGAAATTTTGTCCTGTCCCCTTCTGCTGGTTTCCTGATACTCATCCAAGTGTTGGACCAATGTGCTTTCTGTGTGGTTCATGTTTTGCTGGAACTTACCAAATTCGGTTACTAAGAAAGCCAAGCCTCGAGGCTCATGGTCATCCCCTGACCCTTCCATTTCGGCCTTTGTTTCACTGCTGTTTTTCTTCCTTCAACCCATAATGATTCCATTGTACCTCTGCATGCACCGATCCTTCCACAAGTTTGGAGGATCAAAGCTCTGATACCACTGTAATGATCCCAAGCCAAATTTTTCACTTGAGACCACTAACTAGCTCGGTTGTGTAATGATGTGCAGGTGTTTTATTTACGTTTCTAGATATTAAGTATGCTCATACAAGAAACACACAAAGATCACAATATACTCAAGATGTAGAACACAAGCAAAGATCTAACCTTTATTATAAAAGCAGAAATCAGATACAGTGGAAAGAGCAGATCTGGAATAATCTTCAGATGGCTCTAGTAGACAACCAATACGAGCTGCTACAAAATGCTCCCATCAATACAAAGAAGCCTCCAAAGGCTAGATAAGAAATGAAGACCAATGCCAAGCAGATCTGAATACAAATCCTCCAGCTGAAGAAGCCACGCTCCAAGGGAAGACGAAAGCCCTCAATAATTCGGCCCTGATGGAAGATGACTCCAAATGAGCCCAAACTTGGTCAGATGGTAGATCAGGGTAGAGGGATCCTCCTCCTGAAGCCTCAAGCTCAACGTCCAAGGCCAACCTCTCCAAATGTTGAATCTTCCAAGGGATTTGCACCCTCCTGAATGGCTGAAAAACCTAGGCAACTCGTCCTTGAAGAAATACACCTCCAAATGATGTGAAACTCTCCAAGAATGTAGATCGGGCTAAGAGAATCCCGTGGGAGAATTTTTGGATCCAGATCTCAAGCAGATCTCTCTAGATATGAGAAATACAGAAAAGTGGGACGTCCTCTAACCTCCAAATCATCCAAAACTGTTGTTGAATATTGAGTGATGATAACTCTCTAAATAAACCCTTAGAATGATGATGGAGCACCTGCAAGTAAAACCCAACTGATGGAATGTCCAACACTCCTCTTGATTGGCTAGATCGAACCCTCCTCAATGGTATGGTGCGCCCTTGCTGGAAACTCCCCAAACAGTATGACCCTGCTATCTTTTGAAGCTCTAGAAGGAGATATGTTGAGAATAGAATGGTGTGGAGGAATCTTTCATCCCCGAGACCAAGCTATGGAACAAGGTGAGTGGATATTTCACCACTGAGTTGTTCACAAGGATTTTTACAACAAAACCCCCAAACTGAATGCTCAAGAGCAATAACAAGCAATACACCAAATTCTGAATGCCTCATAGGTGCGCCCTAGCCTCTTACTTATACTTTTCCTTCTAATTCTCTGTTGAGTTAGGTTAACTCCCAGGGTTAACTTCTATTCTTCTGTTGAGTTATCTTTTACTCCTTTTATCCCTTTCCTTTCTCAAGTCAACTTAAAATTATAACTTTAGCCTAGTTGACCTCCCCCCTCAGTGTGAGACTATGACCTAGTGGGGGTGCCTAGGCCACTGAGTCTCCTCATCACCTCTCTACGAGGTGGGGGACATTACATCACCACTGATCAGAAAGTCTGACTAAACAACCAATAAAGATAAATAACAACTAGAAATGTACCTGCCCGAAACAAAGCAACAAGAAACTATATTTGCAAGGTCACTTGTTGGTTAGTACTTCATATAATTGAACTTTCTCAAATAAGCAATTGACTAATATTATTGATGAATCAATCAATGATGTATAATAGCAATAATCACAATGTTCTACTTCACAATAAATGCTTTTAAACAAGCTTCACAATGAGCAAGAACGATTTATCATCAATTTCACAATATCAACATTCATTAGAAGCAAAGACTAATACGCATTAGCCAATATTTCAATTGCTTAAAGGAGCTAAATGCTGCAAAGTATAACTATAAATAAAATGGATAATGGAAGAAATAGGGTTAGTAGGTTAGGGTTAGGAAGTATTAGTAATTGTTCAAACGTATTGGATGTTTTTTGAAGTTTTTGATCAAGGCACTCGAGCATAAAGGTATTAGATCAATGCATTCATAGGGAAAATGGAGTCAAATATAGTGGCAAGAGTTGAATGGAAAATATGATAATAGTAGGTCCAAAGACAAGAGGAAATTGATGGTGAAGTGTTGATAAGACAAGGCCTCAACCATCAAACCCTAGGGGAAAACAACTCACTAAGGTGTAGTAACCCTAGGCCTTAGTGTGTTTTCCTCCTTCTTTAGCTCAATGGCAAAGTAAAAATGACTAAGGTGAGGTACAAGGGTAGGGCGTTGCAATGGAAAGGCCCTAGCAATGTATTCAACACCAAAAATGGCTCAATGGAATAATCTAGTAGGGAATTAAAATAAGGACACCAACATGTGCTTATTTCCTAGGGTTTATTCCAACAAATTTCATTGACAAAATGCAAGTAAAATACTATAACCATTCAAGTAAGGAAAGGATTGAATAAATTCACTTAGATTTATCAAGCATTCATCAAGACAAACCCTAGTTGTAAACCTTCCACCAAGAAAAATGCCAAAAATAGCCAAAATAAGCCTCCTTCAACAAGTGCGCACTAGTAATTTCATCCAAAACCCTAACGGAGGGCACAAATTTCAGACCTCACACGAGTGTGAGTCAAATATGATCAATAAAAGAGAGTTTTATCTCTCTTACATATACCATACCAATGACCTTAATTAAATTTTAGGTCACAAAAGGTCGACAAGGCCAAAAATACATAATAATATTGTTTTACATTAAATGTCATGATAAAACCCTAAATGAAGCATAAATGAAGACATCATGTCCTTTTAGGGTGACGCTAGCCCTTTTAAGGAAATGTTGGCCTTCTGGAGAAAAACGTTAGCCTCCCTTGGGCCTTCGAAAGCTGCCACACGTGCCACATCTAATCATCAATTTCATTAAACATGTGCATAAAACCCCTTTTACCTTGTTAGGTGCTCAAAGACATTATACAAATATGCAAGCCAAGTTTGGAGGAAGTGACAGGGCGTCCTATTGGGCTAATGCTCACTGGATGTGGGGTGTTTCTGGGAGAAATCAAATCCAAGCCATGTGAGTGGATGAGGTGGTAAGGGATGTATGGAAAAGGGGTGCAGTGATAGCAGGGAAATGCATGGATTACCTGTGGGTGCCTCTGTAGAGGGTGAGATGCACTTGTCATGGATGCAAATGTTTCCAAGCCCATTCATGCCTTTTGTATTTTTCTTATTTCTTTTTCTTCAAGAAGCTGGCTAGGGGACATTGCCCTGGCGTGGTGACAATGATGGCAATGTTACCCAAAATCATTTCACGAAAATGAGAAGGCTGGCTCACGATGAGACCCCCTTTCTCTTGGCTATGCCACCAAGAGACACTACCCTAGCTTGGTGACTAGATGCTAGTAGTGTCATACCGATAGATGCCCATGGACCTAGTAGGTTGGCTTGTGATCAGACCCCCTATCCTTTAACCAGGTCTTGTTTTATTATTTTTTTATGGGTTCCTCTGTTTCTTGCTGAGAATATTTTTACTACTTTCTCTAGGATCCCTGGGCGAAGCATCTTGAGGTTTCATTCTTCGGATTCTATCTTTTTCCAGCTGCTTTTACCCTCTAGCCCTTTAGCCCCTTCTTCCCACAAGGTAAGGCGCAACCCTTAAATATTTGGCCAACCCAATAATGCACAGACTAGTGTAATGGGATGGATGAGTGAGAGAAATATGGAAAGTGGTAAGTATGGTGGGAGTGGACGATGGCTTCTCATGAATCCCCCCAGTGGAAACTCAAAACCTATGGGCACAAACTTACTAGGGCATCCTGTCATTCCCCCAAGATATGGTCAAGTGGATAGGCATAATATCCAAGCACCTGTTAGAAATAAAAGGAATCAAATGCACATATTCAAAGGTTTTGAGGATCAAAGTGACACATACCATGATACCTGGACTCATTACCTCATGGAGAAAGATCCACTTTTTCTATAGGACCAGGCCGAGGTGATGGATGTTGTTGCTACTAACAAAGTGGAGGCACTGAAGAAAATAAAATATGGGCCCTCCAGGGGCATGCTCAATTTGATCTAGCTCTCGGTACTTCATGTCTAGGACATGTGGGCCTCGAGACATAATCTCCTTAGTTATCCCTAAACTAGGGGATAACATCTAGCTCCAACTCGAGGAAATGTGCTCACCGTAGAGCGCATGAGAACCTCAACATCTTTGGCATAACCTGTAACCTTCTTGATCTCAACATAAATTTATTAGTAGTCATTTGGGGTGGTGATATCACCCTCGGCTCATATAAAAGAAAAAACAAGCATATGTACAAATGTGAAAGCAATCTGTTCTAGCATGAAATGCAAATGGTATATACAATGAATGCAAATGCCTACTTACTTGTACTTACTTGTCAGTTGAATGCTAGGTGTAGTCAAATGACCAATGAAACCATCCTAGCAATGTCTCACAATACCTGCCTTTGTGCTTCATCATAAACCAAAACAGTGATAAGTTAAGCACAAAAATAGCATGGGTTAGAGAATGTATTGTATCATCGAAAACCATAAATTCTAACTCATGGAGGCGGGTGGGAGGGATAAAATCATGCCAAGTCATTCTCTGAGGAAAGTTCTCAATCCACTTCAAGAAGGGGTCGTGAAAATTCAAAGGTTCATAAAACTGACTCATGAAGTTTGAAAGTTGGATACCTAGAACATCCTCATAATCTAAAACCTTGGAAGGGATTGACAAAGATCTAGAAGACAACTGACAAATTCTTAAGGGAAGGTTGAAAGGCTGAGATGACAGAATTTTTCTTGAGGTATTCAACCTACCCTTGAACTCTAGGGTTTGCCTCAGGGGAAACTCAATACAAAAGACATATTCCCCAACTACACCTTTAATGACACAGCGGGGTAAAGTAATCAGAGGTGGTTGGAGAAAGCTTTCGCAAGTATCCTTCTTTAGAAAAACAAATCCCTTACTCCTATCAAGGCCTGAGAACAACAATGGTTGATCTTCTTCATGGAATAAATACAAGTGATCAGAGGAGTATTAATCAAAATCCTCAAGGAATGACCGAAAATCATCAAGAAAATATGGGATTAGGTCAACCTTGGGTGTTTGGAAAACATCGGTAAATACATCATCTCCTTGTTGCCACTGGTCAAATTCAAAAGTAACCTGTCGTGGTAACTGTGAATGAAACACTTGGAAATGACTCTCAATGTTATAAATGGGGTCCATATCATAACCAACTATATCCCACTTACATCTCCCAACATGTATGAACTCATCAATATTATCAACCTTGTCACTATCTATATCATAACATGAAGGATTTGAAGCATTCAAAGGCTCATCTATCTCCTCCTCATTTCCCAAATCATAAAGTAGAGAATCATCAAAATTTTGGAGAGGAGGGTAACTCATCGTGTTTGTTTCTTCTTGTGCAGGATCTTTGAGGACTTGGGTATCTTCAACATGCATCATTGTCTCATCCTCATGAGTTTCCCCTTCATCTTCAACTGTACAACAATGAATATCTACTTCATTCGAGGATTCTATTTCTTCTTCCTTCTCTGAATCATAAAACAAGGCATTGTCAATATCTTGAAAAGGAAAGTGACTAACCTCATTCTCTTCTTCTTGTGTAGGATAAATAGGTTCTTGGATGGATTCATCAGAGGGAGGAGCACACACCAACACTTCATCATCGTGCTTGATGTCTTCGAGATGTTTCTCTTTAGCCACGTCTTCATTATTTTCAACAGAAGAATGAGTAATCTCTTCATCATGGGAGTGGGAAAGACCTTTATGATCCTCCTCCTTAACCTCTTGTTGGTCTATGGTTTGTTCCCCTTGTTTTTGGAAATCAACAGTAAAGGTTTCAAGGGAAACTAAACTTTCCACACTAAGAGTGCCTGAGGTAAGGAGGTGTCTTATCTTGGACAAGGAGATATTTTTCTCGATTCTTGTAGCCACGGTGTGAGATTTGTTGAGTGTTCTTGGGCCTTGTTTACTCAGGGGAAAACCTAGATGCACTAAAAGTGCATTGGTATAGAGATGGATAATGTACTTATCTTCAGGATGATGACTTTTAGGAATTTGATATAGTATATCCTCAAACCTATCCTAGAAGTCTCTAAGAGTTTCCTTCTCAGTTTGCTTTATATGCTTGAGTCTCTTTAATAGTATCGAGATGTCTTCCAACTCCATACCCCATTTTTTGAGAAATATTTCTTCCAATTGTTCCATAGTTGTGATGCTAGCATCGGGGAGGTTGTCATACCACTCCTTAGTGTTGCCATAAAGAGTGGAAGAAAAGTTTTCATCACAGAATCTTCAACATCATCACTAATAGGATGGAGTCGAAAGAAACACCAAAAATCACTCATGTGATAGTCGGCTTTTTCCCCATCACTACCAGTGAATCTAGGGAGCCATTTATTGTACTTTGGGGGCATTTGTCTAGGGTATCCAGGTATTTTACTCATGTCTAGGGGTTTGAAATTTCTCAGGTATTATCCAAAGAAATAAGGGAATCATCCTTAGTGGAGTCACCAAGTAAGCTTGTAATATAAAGATTCTTGAGGGAAGGCTTACCAAAAAAGTGTCGTCTTGATGAGAATTGACTCAGTGTTCTCCAGTAGCAATGCCAAAATGTTATCGCACAGTTTGTACCTGGATGTAAAGGAAAGGTAAATGGAAGACAAACTGACGTAACTGGAGACTATCCTATCACTATCACCTCAATAGGATAACTCTTTCTATTTAGGGTAGTAGGCCCAGAGGAGACGCCCCTGGTGACCTGGGGTTTTGAGAAGGCAAAGGTTTAAGGATAAGTAAAATTTTCCCCCTCACAAGTCACCACTGATAAGAAATTCTTGCTAAACAACCAATAAAGATAAATAACAACCAGAAATGTACCTGCCCAGAACAAAGCAACAAGAAACTATATTTGCAAGGTCACTTGTTGGTTAGTACTTCATATAATTGGACTTTCTCAAATAAGCAATTGACTAATATTATTGATGAAGCAATCAATGATGTATAATAGCAATAATCACAATGTGATACTTCACAATAAATGTTTTTAAACAAGCTTCACAATGAGCAAGACCGATTTATCATCAATGTCACAATATCAACATTCATTGGAAGCAAAGACGACTACGCACTAGCTAATCTTTCAATTTCTTAAAGGAGCTAAATGCTGCAAAGTATAACTGTAAATCAAATGGATAATGGAAACAACAAGGTTAGTAGGTTAGGGTTAGAAAGTATTAGTAATTGTTCAAAGGTATTGGATGTTTTTTGAAGTTTGTGATTAAGGAACTCGAGCATAAAGGTCTTATATCAGTGCATTCATAGGGAAAATGGAGTCAAAGATAGTGGCAAGAGTTGAAGGAACAATATGATAATAGTAGGGCCAAAGACAAGAGAAAATTTATGGTGAAGTGTTGATAAACCAAGGCCTCAACAATCAAACCCTAAGGGAAAACGACTCACTAAGGTGTAGTAACCCCAGGCCTTAGTGCGTTTTCCTCCTTCTTTAGCTAAATGACAAAGTAAAAATGGCTAAGGTGAGGTACAAGGGTAGGGTGTTGCAATGGCAAGGCCCTAGCAATGTCTTCAACACAAAAAATGGCTCAATGGCATAATCTAGTAGGGAATTAAAATAAGGACACCAACATGTGCTTATTTACTAGGGTTTATTCCAACAAATTTCATTAACAAAATGCAAGTAAAATACTATAACCATTCAAGTAAGGGAAGGATTGCAGAAATTCACTTACAATTATCAAGCATTCATCAAGCCAAACCCTAGTTGTAAACCTTCCACCAAGAAAAATGCCAAAAATAGCCAAAATAAGCCTCCTTCAACAAGTGGGCACTAGTAATTTCAGCCAAAACCCTAAAGGAGGGCACAAATTTCAGACCTCACACAAGTGTGAGTCAAATATGATCAATAAAAGAGAGTTTTAGCTCTCTTACTTATACCATACCAATGACCTTAATTAAATTTTAGGTCACAAAAGGCCAACAAGGCCAAAAATACATAATAATACTGTTTTACATTAAATGTTATGATAAAACCCTAAATCAAGAATAAATGAAGATGTCATGCCCTTTTAGGGTGACGTTAGCCCTTTTTAGGGCAATGTTGGTCTCTTGGAGCAAAACGTTAGGCCCCCTTGGGCCTCTGAAAGCTACCACACATGCCACAACTGCCTCCCAAAACCTCCACAAGCATTGGATGATGTCATGAATGTCCTGGGTGACATCATGGGCCTTCCAAGGTCAACGTCCTGGTGGAAAGGTCACAACCCCCCTGGGTATAGGTCTACTAAGCTGCCTCTGGTGGAACATCCTCCTCTTCTCTGGTGCAAACCCTCTGATCTGTCTCTACCCCCTGCTAGGGTCTCAACATCCATCTGTTGGGTTTTCATCCCCATGGAGGTCCAAACTAATCATCTCCCCATGTGTACCTATCCATAATGGTACCTGTCCATCGGGTATGTCCTGCACATCAATAGATACGCCCTCCATGTGATCATAAGTCACAGGTGTCACATACCCACTATGGAAATCGAATTTTCCGTCGATTTCTCAATGATTAGACCCCCGAAATGTCTCCAGAAGTCTAGCGTAAGCTAGCTCTTCCCTCGTCTGTTCCCATAGGATCGCGGGTCACGACCACAGGTCAAACATATATGGTGTCCTTTCACTCTTCGCGACTCAGTGATACCAGGGCATCGAGTCTTTCGACCCTGCCAACCCCGACACAGTGAAGCGTCGAACCCCAAAAGGGCTGGTGAGTACAAGTTTCATGTTTGGGTCTTGTCCTCGTGACCACGCACTTAAACCGACAAAGCCTTTACCGACCTTTTGTGATTCGTGAAATCATGATGCATGACTTCTTCCTTTCCCATTCAAATCCCCAAAAACCATGAAGTCTCCCAAATTTCCCTCCAAAGGGAGATCAATGGTTGTAAGCCTCCCCTGATCCGACGGTATGGATCCTTTCGGGGTTTCGGTACTCGGGAGTTCGAAATGAAACGACTCCAAGACTCCTTGTCATTTAAATCTCCGAATTCTGATATGGAAATTTGTGTAAGAGATCAACGAATCTTAAGAGTGTGGATCCAACGGTCCACGGGATTTCGGGACTTTTCCCAAATCTCTGACCGCTCACCACGTGTCTCCTCTGATGGATGATCCAGATTCTTTCGGTACTTCTCCTCTCCACTACAATGCGTATCAGGATTTCGGGCATCGGGATTTCGCAAATCACGGGGGCAAGGTTTTCTAGCCCTCTGGTTTCCTGGATGCCGAAACGTCGACCGACAACCACGTGTCCCTCCGATGGACAGCGACGACCTTTAGCCAAGATCAACGGTCGTGATCTTTTTAGGATGATCAACGGTCACGATTAAATCCTGGCTTTCCTTAACCTCATTCACACTTAAACCGATTCGGGGTTTCGGTGATCGGGATTTCACGACTCGCGAAGACAAGGGTTCTTTCCCTTTTGTTTCCCGGGTGCCGAAACACCGAAGCGCTTACCAACAACCACATGTACTCTATAAATGGACGGTCCAGGTACTTCCATGGACCATGGGATCTACGGTCCTGATTCCTTCATCTCTTGCAAGGGAAAAAGGGGTTGTGGCATTAATGCCTGCGTCTCTTCTTCAAATCTAACGGTCATTACAGACCCTCAGATCCTCCGAAGGGATCATGTTCGTGCATTGCTTGCAAAGGCGGAGAGGGGTTGAGGAACTATCATCCACGTTCCTTCCCCACCTCCAACGGTTTTTATGGACCTTGGATCCTCCGAGAGGATCTCATCCGTTAATCGAGATTTAAACATATTCTAACATTTTGGGAGTTCACCAGTTGAAGTTACGGGACTTATCAATCATGAGAGTCCGACCTCTTGTCAACGGAACTCACAAACTCCCAATTTCTGAAATCCTGATGGGCTCTTTCTTTCGGGATTCTCCCAAGATCCTGGATTACTGCCATGTATCCTCCCTCAGATGGACGGTCCTCGTTGTTTCATAATTTTGCGTCTTGCGACCCCCAGTGATGCCAATCCTTTGTCAACTCGAATCCCCGGTATCCGAAATACTGATGGACTCTCGATCTCCGCCACGTGTCCTTCACAGATGGGCGGTCTAGATCTATATCAGGATTTTCACCATGGAGTGTCCCGATCTCTTGTCATCAGAACTCCCAGAATCCCGAACTCTGAATCCCCGATACTGACTCCTCTCTCGGGACTTTCGCCCTTGTTCACGAGGGCTTAACCCTCATGCATCTCCTAGCAGATCTAATGGCTATCGAGTTTTCTAGATAAGATCTGATGGCTCAGACTTGTCCTACGTTGTGCACTCTCCCACTGCTCTCTGGACGTGGAAAAACCAACGGTCCAAATACTCCCACAAACCTTGGGGATCTACGGTCCTGATTTCCTCGCTACTCACGAGGATAGAAGAAAAGGGGTAAGGCATGTAACGCCCTTGTTTCTTCCGCCAATCTAATGGTTGGGAATGACTGCAGATCTTTCGACGGGATCTCTTCCGTCGATCGATACTTGTCCCTACGCTGCTACTTTAGGATTTCAAGAGGATCATTCTTCCTTGTACAGGGTTGCTAAGACTTGCGCATTCATGTCCTTTTTCCAGGCTCTTGGTAAACTTTTCCGAGAAGAGCATCTCTGTGGAGAGTTCTATTCCGGGGCATTCCTGGAGACAGATAAGGGGAAACAAATTCCCGAGAACGGACTGAAAGTCTAATTTGGTTCAACTTTCGCATAATTAAATTTATCTATCAACATAAGCCATGCGTGGTTTTTCTGTTACAAGCATACATCTACCCTTTCTTATCAAAACACTGCACAGACAGTATTTATACTGTAATCATTCACAATTTCACAGTTTATGAGCATATATGTCAGCATATGAATTTCAAGATGCAAGATGTAAAACACTTATCAGAAATAACACCAGAAGTGAGTGCAACTGCTGAGAGGGGTGCTCATTTCCACCCAACCGTAGGCTCAACTATTCTGATAGGATTTACAACTAGCCACCCCTGAGCTGAGACCACGATGCTGCGAGATTGTGTCTTGGTTTGCCAGTGACTGAGAACGAGGGTTACTCTCCCCCTTCTCTGCTATCACTTACTCTGCATATCTCCAGAGTTCTCATCCTCCCCTCATGTCTGCCCCCAATCGCTTCTCCCTCATGCCTTATCCTCTTGCGAGGTTGCTTGTGGCATGATTTTCCTCACACTAGTCAGGCCTGACGGCTCTACGGATGGACGGTTCACACCCCCCCCATCCCTCATTAATTCCTGAGGAGCCATCTACCTACCAGCTTGCGAGACATTTAATTCGGGGCCAGCGAGCCGCTCTTGCTTCTCCGGGCCAGTGAATTCCAAATACGGTATTGTTCTCAGTGGAAGTTAATGCCACCATTATAGGTGCCTTCCATTGCCTTTCTCCAGCCATCGTGGTCTCTTTTTCAGCATATCCCCTCTCAGCAGTCCTGCAATATATATATATATATATATATATATATATATTCATAATATTATTCACATTCATCGACCTTTTCCACAAGGTCCATTCACATCACACATTCACATTTCTGAGTTTGCCACAGTTCTTGGCCAGTCCAGTTATTTTTACAAACTGGGGGAAACAGGGTGTTACAATTCCCTCCCCCTTAAAGGAACATCGTCCTCGATGTTCTTATCTATTAACATGAAATGCATGTACAAAAGTAAACAAAATTGGATATGCCTATTTCATGGCATCCTCCATTTCCCATGTAGCTTCATCTGGGCCAAAATGTTTCCATTGCACCTTGACCTGTGCAATGGTTCGGTTCCGAAGTGGGGTTTCCTTTCTGTCCAGTATGCATTGGGGTTCTGGTAGAAATTCTCCCTTCGGTTCCACCTGGATCACAGACCAGTCAATTATATGGTTAGCATCATGTACATATTTTTTCAATAATGAAACATGGAAAACATTATGTGCTTTTACTGTGGGAGGAAGTGCTAGCCTATAGGCTACAGGTCCCACTCTATATAGAACCTCAAAGGGTCCACAATACCAAGGTGCCAACTTGGCACAAGCTCCCATTTTCAGGGAACTCTTCCTGGGCCTAACTCTGAGATATACATGATCTCCTACTTTGAACTCTCTTGGAGTTCTCTTTTGGTCGGCGTAACTTTTCTGTCAGTTTTGAGTGACCTTCAGGTTTTGTTTTATCTGAGTCACCTGCTATTCCATTTCTTTCAACATTTCGAGTCTAAAAGAAATCATGTTTACGGGATTACTCCAGCTGACTGGAGTATTACACGAGCTACCATAGAGGACTTTGAAGGGCCTCATCTTTAAGGATGCTTGGTAGCCGTTGTTATAGGCGAATTATACCAGTGGCAGGTAGTCTTCCAACTTCTTGGGTTGATGCATTACATGCATTCTTAGCATGTCTTCAAGTACTTGGTTCACTCTTTCCATTTGTCAGTCGGTTTGAGGGTGATAGGCGGTGCTAAACAACAATTTGGTCTCTAAACCAACCATCAATGATTTCCAAAAGTTAGAGGTAAATTTCATGTCTCTGTCAGACATGATCTCTTTCAGCATACCATGCAGTCTGAATATCTCATTCATGAAAACCTAGGCAATATCGATTGCTTTGTAGGTTGATTTGATAGGGATGAAATGAGAAGACTTGCTCAATTTATCCACCACTACCATAATGGCATCGTTCTGTTTGGTTGAGGTTGGTAATCCAGTGATGAAATCCATGGATATGGTTTCCCATTTCCATTCTGGGATTGGTAAAGGTTGCAATAATCCTGCTGGGTGTTGATGTTTTGCTTTAACCTGCTGGCACTCTATGCATTTGGCTAAGTACTCGGCTATGTCTTTCTTCATTCCAGGCCAATAAAATTGTCTCTTGGTGGCAGTGATCATTTTCTGGTATCCTGGATGACCGGAATAGGGTATTTTATGTAGTTCATCCAGTATGAACCTCTTCAAGTCGTCACAATTTGGAATATACAGTCTATTTTTGTAAGTGAGCAGATCTCCTTCGGTCATCTGGCAACCTTCATATTTTACTCCGAGGGGTTCTTGCTATAGGTACATGGCCATGGTCTGGACAAAGGGATCTATTTCTTGTGCGTTTATGATTCTTTCCTTGATTTCTGTCTCACAGGTGCTTACCGCTGCCAGGTGAATTCTTTTCATACTTCTGCTAAGGGCATCAACCACCCTATTTTCCTTTCCTTTAATGTGTTTGATTTGGAAATCAAACTCTCTAAGGAGGGCTATCCACCTAGATTGTCTAGCATTGAGCTTTGGTTGATCAAACAGGTATCGCAATCCACAGTGATCTGTCATAAGTACAATTTTTCTTCCCAGGAGGTAATGCCTCCACATTTTCAAGGCATGCACTATGGC
>JZKD02S1794622.1:381000-392225 GCA_000966675.3 Picea glauca | reverse complement strand
CATCTCAACTCTGTCCATATGAGCACGAAAAGAGACCAATACAAGTCATCTCAACTCTTTCCAGAGGAGTACGACTCACCTATCACATAGGCGTTCTCATAGATCATCTCAACTCAGTCCAGAGGAGCACGAAAAGATACCAACACAAGTCATCTCAACTCTTTCCAGAGGAGTATGACTCACCTATCACATAGACGTTCTCACAGATCATCTCAACTAAGTCTAGAGGAGTACGATCTAGAGAATGTCTCATGAAGCTACATTCATCAACACGAACTACCCTACATATGATAAGGAAATTTATTCTCTTGTTCAATTTATTAAGAAGTGGAAGCAATATTTAATGGGCATGGATACATCATCCACACTAATAACTGACCATTGCAGTACTTGCAGGCTTGGAGTAAACTTTTGTAGACTAGACACTGCAAGTGAATGGATTTTTCAAAGCAATTTCATATAGTCATCAAATATCAGAATGACAATGCTAAAAGTTTGACATACATGCTTTCAAGGCCACCCATATCCAAGATCACAACCTCAAGAACTCTTATGCACATGAATCCTTTCACCCATGATGCATACAAAAAGGCATACATAAAAGATGAGGACTTTAAAGAGGTGTTTTGGTAGCTACAAGGCCAATCTCATGTAGATGAAGGTGACAATAAGTCTGACTATCATCTCTAGGATGGTTTGCTCTATAAGCTAGACAAGCTTTGTGCTCCTAAAGGTGAAAAATTGCATCTTATCAAAGAGGCTCATACCTCCAAAGTTGCGGGGCATTTTAGTGTTGGGAAGACAGTTTCCAACTTATAGAGGTATATGTATTGACTTAGAATGCAAAAAGGTGTAGCTCAGTTTATTAGAGGATGCGTACTTTAAATTTTGTTGTACTGGCAAGCTAGTGACAGAAAGCAAGGTTTATACCATCCCCTACTTGTACCTACTAGACCTTGAGAGGGAATCTCCATGGATTTCATGGGTGGCTTGTTAAAAACAAGGAAGGGACGTAACTATCTATTTGTGGTAGTTGACATGGTTAGTAAGATGTACATTCTCATGACTTGTAAAAATACCATCAAGGGACAAGATGTAGCAAACATGTTTTTTGAAAAGGTCTGGATGCACTTTAAGATACCAAGGAGCATCATCTCAAATAAAAATACTAGTTTTCTCAGCACCTTTTGGACAACACTTTAGAAGAAGATGTATACCAAGTTGAAGATATCTACAACTTTCCATCCACGGAAATATGAGAAAACAAAATTAGTGATCAAGACTTTGTTTCAAATTTTGAAGGGTTATAATTAGAAGCATCCAAGGATGTAGGAAAAATTTTTGATTTATATTCAACACTCTTATAACAAAACAATCCACACTTTTACCAGTAAGTCCCCTTTTGAATTTTTTTTGGGGTATTTTCCACCTTCACCCTTAGAGGTTGTATATGGATAACAAGCAGGGATGAGGAAAGATACCACATGAGAAGCATTGAAGGTTGAAAAGTCCATTAGTGAGATTAGGGAGATCCATTTGCAAGTACAAGAGACATTGAAGAAGTCATAGGAAAAGTACAAGGCCCAACATTATCAACACATAATTGAGAAAACATTGAAAGTGGGAGACATAGTTTGGTTGCATCTAAACAAAGAAAGGATATAAGGTCTTGGTAATAAGATCAAGGCTCTATGGTATGGTCATTTTGAAGTGTTGAAGAATGTGTAGGATAATGCCTAGAAACTCAATCTACCCCTATATATGTGCAAGTACTCAATAGTGGATTTGGAGAATCTAAAACACTATGAGCCTTCCATGTTAGATTAGGAAACAATTGAACAAGTCTTACCTACCATAGAGGACTTGGCACCAGAAGCTTAGGAAAAGTTAGCAGAAGATACAATTTCATAGAAGAAGTCCAAAACAACCAAACAACGGAAATATGAACTCTCATAGGTTGGGTTGAAATGATAACTTCCAAGCAAGGCCAAATGGTGCTCTAGAGAAAAATTAGAGGAAACATTTTCTCACTTCCTTCAATAATTGCTTTTGGGAACCAAAAGCCTCTCTAAATGGGGAGGTATGATTTATAATGGATCATTATAGAATTTATCATCTCTTTTGTACTATATGGGCAGAAGAAATGGAGTTATTGACTTGTAGGGGCAAGTCATACTTTGGTGATTTGGGGTCTAAGCACTTCTAGAGCCCGTTTGAGGCCTTAAATGACCATTTTTGGGGTCAAAACTTTGCGAACAAAGTTTTTAGCCTCTTAATGTTGTTTTACACATTGAGAGATTCCCAATTACACGAAAATAACCTTGATCAAAGTTTGTATGTAGAAATCACCCCTCCTACAAGTTGACCACCATGATACATAATAGATGGCACATCAACTCACATTACTCACATTTGGAGCTAGTCATGTGTAGACTTTCAAGAAGATTCTCAAGGGTCCAAAACCTTAACAGTAATTGGGGGTTGAGGCATGCAAAAAACTTGAACTTTATCCTAGACGACTATCATGCTAAGTTAAATATTGGGCTACTAGGAATTGAAGGGGTTCCACTTTTATTGTATTTTTATTGTTCCATAGTTGAGTAGAGTATTTAGGAGTGAGATTTTGGAGAAAAACAGAGGAAGTAGAAGATCTTGTAGTAGCCATACTAACCACAATGCCCATGGAAACTCCATAATGAGTGCCCATTTCTTTGTATTTGCATTTCATCACTAAGAAGAAAAGTGCAAAAAATAGGCCTCACCTTCTAGTTGGGTTTTTCCCATATAGGTTTTCCCTAGATACATCATTTGTTCATTGTGTGAATTGTGTGTTATTTACTCAGCTTCTTTCATTTCAATTTCAATTATCTCAATATTTTCATACATTAAATTAATAACATTAAATCTGAATCTTAAATAAAACATTGCATAATAATAAATAACATAAACTTGTAAAATTAATATAAAAAATTGTTTTAGTGAAATATCAACAGGAGTTACAGATTATGCAAATACGTTTATTCCAATTTTATATATTTCCATTAAAAATCAAGAATTATTTTCTTAATTTAAAACTAAATAATTAATACGGGAAAATAATTATTTCATTACTAAATTGGAGTCCTATACAAATATTGCAAACTATTATGATTATTCATAATAGTTGGACATTGGCTACTAATGGTATCATCTACTCTACATCATCGTGTAACAGAAAAAGGGAAAGGGTCGCTCCACCATACAATTCTTCTCCTATGTTGTGTATCTTTACTTAGTCTATGGAAGTCCAAAAAGAGTACTTAAGAAAGTCCATTAAAAAAAATGAAAAAAAGTGCATATTAATAAGTGGGACCCTTACACTTAATTCTAAGTTATCAAAAGAAAGAAGCCTTCATAGCATGGAACTTGTGCTAGGAAGATGCCTTGCGAAATGATACAAACACTTAAAAAAGAGTTTCGAGATCTCAAAACAAAATGTTTTAATTTACGAACTGAAAATGATCACTTAAAACACAATGTCTAAGAAAAGAAAAGAAAATATCTTGAAAACACAACTTATAGCTTGCAAGTTATGATTCAAACAACATGGAAGAGTTTCATTCCAGGCAGAGAGGGTTGTCCATGCCCAAAGTTTTGCTGAATATGTTGTTCAATGCTATATTTGTAGAGTTTTGTTACAACTTATAGTTGTGATCTGGCCAATATGTGTGTGCAATAGTTTGTTGATTGAGGAGAAATTGTTGGGTTTTTGTTCAGTGTATGCTCCCAATATCAGTTTGGCTCGAATGAGTCTCTAGGAGTAGATGGCTTACTCCCTGTCGAACAAGGTGCAAGGATTCTCTTGATCTTTGATCCTAAATGGGGAAAGGGGGGCTTGACTATGGGGGTTGGTTCACCTTGTCCAATTTCAGGCAAAGGAAGGATAGAGTGTAGGAAATACTAGATAGGGTGTATGGTTCCTGAGATGACATCTCTTTCTTTGGGACTACAAGGCCAGTGGATGTGTTGATTTAGAACACCAGGTCAAATCATTTATGCATCCATACTTTCGTCTTGATGGGGCATGTGGCAGATTCAAAGCCCTCATCCTTGTATACATTGAATGTTGTTCACTTTGATTTGCATAACTTTTGTGCCCTTGTTAATAGGGTTTGCAACATCATCCCTCACCCTATTGAGGAAAAAGGTTCGTTGTTGTGGTGGGAGGATGTTATTCGATGCATTATCAAGTTCATGTAAGGTTGGGAGCATATGATTGCACATAAGCATAGATGACAACTTTGGGAAGACAAACAAAAGTTGGAGGCCCATACCTTCTTGGAAGAGGATTTACATAACAATGTTTTTCAGGAGGATGCAACTTTGTTGGAGTTTGTGGTACATAGAGAGGAGGAATACATAGTAGAGGGGCATGGTTTTGTGCTCATTTACAATGAATTCATGAGAGGGATGAGGGATCAAAGTCCTTCTTTGATTTCTTGAAAAATAAATTGGTTGTTGATAGGGTGCTTGGTATGCACAGAGATGATGGTTCACTTGAGGAGGAACCAACTAAGATTCAATGTATGTTTGGTGATCATTTTCATAATGCTTTTGCTCGGATTTTTTCGAATTTTCTTGTTGTTGCTAAGAATTCTTGCCACTAGGTGGGGTCCCCCACAAAGTCTCTATTGTATATCATGATAGTTTGGACAGGGGATTTACAAAGGACATACTTTTTGCAACTTTGTGCATGATGAAAAGGAGGAAATCCATGGGGATTGATGGTTTTCCTTGTGAATTTTACAAGGTCGCGTGGGATACTGTAAGGGATGATTTTTGTTGTCTGGTTTCCAATGCCTTTTCCATAGGTTGTTTCCTAGAGTCCCTTAATCAGGGTTAGATTAAGCTTATTCTAAAGAATGCTACCACATAACTCTATATGTGGGTGGTCTCCTATAGCATTTCCAAGTGTCGCTTACAAAATTATGGCTAAGGTTGTAGCATTGCAAGTGAGATATGTAGCCAAGAAGATTGTGCGCAAAGAGCATATGGGATTTGTACATGGACACTTTATTTTGGATACTATGATTTTGACATGAAGGCTATGGAGTGGACCAAGGAGACACATGAACAAGCTCTTTTTTTGAATATCGACTTTGATAAAGTGTATGGTTGAATTGATTAGCATTCATTATTGATATGTTGATTTTCCTCGATTTTGGGTATGCGAGATATGGGGATGGTTAGTACCCTGTTTTCTTGTGCCTCTACTTTAATTTAGGTGAATAACACTTTGTCTCCTCATGTTCACCTCTTTAGAGATAGAATGTAAGGGTGCCTCTTAACACCCTATATTTATGTATTGACATCATATGTCATTGGTTATTCGCTAGAGTTTGCCTATTTGTAGGGTCATTTAAGGGGTGTGTCTCTACCGAATTATTTGAAGATGGAGAAAATCATTTTGTAGATGATTTGTCTTGTCAATGTGAGTTGATTAGGGTTCAATGGTTGGTGCTAAAGGTTGTTTGTTGGTGTTTTGTGAGGCCTTTGGGGCTATCATTAGGGATCATAAAATAAATTATTGGTTGGTCTTGATAAGCCCCCTCCATGGATCCCGACAACATTGAATTTTTTCTACCTCAATGTTATTGTCAGATACCTTGGAATATTATTTTGTGTGGGCCTTTCCCAAATTGCCATGTGGGATAGGTGTTTGGAGTAGTTGCAACATAATCTTCATTTCTCGTAGTACAAGGATTTTTTGTTCGCTGACAAGTTCATGTGGTGGGTAGGAATCTCTAGGATTCTCATATCTATTATGTGTCATGTTGGCTTCCTAGTAGAGCTCAGTTTTATCGGTTACAACAATTCATGTGCTCATATTTATGGCCCAAGTACAATGGGGTGGCGGGTCTACCGATGTTTCTTTCGGTTGTTTGTATTATGCATAAGGATTAAGGAAGTATTGGGTTGATTGATGTGGAAACTTAGGAGGGTATTTTGGCGACTAAATAGGCGTTTTAGTGTTTGGAGGGGCCCTCTCCCCAGTGGGGCCTTTTGAGGAATCGATTGCTTTCAACACAACATGTTGAAAGAATTAGGGGGGATTTGGCCTTTGTGATATTATCTCAAATCCTCATAGTTTTCAAATAGCCATATATTTCATTTTCAAAAGTATCTAGTCAACGGAGAGAAAGGTAGTTGGTTTGGTAAGGTGGCAAATATCAGGCAAGGGAGAAAGGTGGGATTAGGCTATAAGATCGATTTGGAGCTACAAGGTGCATGGTATTTGTGTTGTTGATATTCCTCACTTTTATGTGTGGTGGATGAGTAAGAAAAATATCTTTTTTGTGGAGGGATTGTGGGACACCATCTCTCTCTCTTGGAAGGACTAGCATTCCTAAGCTCATGAGTATGCCCTTTCTTCTTCTACGAGAGGATCTTTTCAAAATGAACATAGATATGTTAGAACCCTTTTGGCGTGATTAGGAATGATGTTTTGGGCACCCCTTGGTTAAGTATGAATATTTTATACATACTCCATTCTACATAAACACCATTAGCTTGGTCCAATCCTTGGTGCACAATGGGTGCCTTTTGATGTTGAGCATTGTTGGATCCAAAAATTTCTAGTGTGGTTGGTGTAGGAATTCTACAAGCTCCAAGTATTTGCTTGGTTGGGGATTTATTAAGGTCTTCCTTCCAAGGCCTTCCTAGATAAGAGTGGCCTCTTAAATGGGCTTTGTCCTTCCCATCTTAGGGCATGTTATTGCATAATCTGTAGCATGGGAAAATCCCAAACCAATCCATGGAAGTGTGACAAATATGGGATTACCTACTCACTGTCACCTTAGATAGACACTCCCTGTTGGAATGTTGTTCAATACTGAGAGGGGGAGTGAATAATTGTAATTATATTTCATTTACAAGTTACAGTTTGTAGGAGACACCAATCTCTCTTCTTTTGAGTGCCAACTCAAGGAGACACCGATCCCTTGTTTTCCAAGCACCAACTTGAGGAAGCACCAACTCCTTATAGATCGGGCTCCAACCTATAGAGGACTCCAATCCTCTTGTTTTCAAGAACCAACTTGAGAAAGTTACAACTCCCTGTAGATCAGGCTCCAACCTATAGAGGACTCCAATCCTCTTGTTCTCAAGCACCAACTCAAGGAAGTTGCAACTCCTTGTTTCGAGCTTCAACCTATAGAGGACTCCAATCCTCCCTTRCTCCTCCCTTCCACCCTCACTTCATGTGAATGTTTCAAGTTCTTCCTTGGACTTTGTCTGTGTCCAACGACACCTTCCTTTCACCATACTTTCTTGTTTATATAGACTTTCAACAGGTGTGAAATTAAAACATTGTGTCTCTTTGTATAAAACAATGCACCTCTTCATTTAATATTATTAATAATGATTATCATTTTTTCATTAATTTTTTTTGTCTTTTAATTCAAAAGACTTAAAATCCCTTGTATGTTGTTCAACATTTATCCTTCACATGTTGTAATAGTAATGAAATATCTGGATGCTAAAACCCATTTACAATTGTTGTAACAGTTCTTTGAATAAACCCTGATCTTTGCGGGGTTAATTATCTTAATCATATATTTTTAAATTTCTTATGGATCGATCACACAGATTGACTCTTCTTATTTTGGTCTCACACTTCCATTATGTCTTTAGTTCTTTCAAAGATCATATTCATTCTTTTACTTCATTTTCTGGTGTATTTCCTGTTTTGAAATGGTGGATAAATTTCGTGGATCCTTTTCCCATAGGGCCAAAACGTTATGACCAGGAGATAAAGAAACAAAATGCAAGTCCTGGTTTATACTTTCGCTTGAAGGTACTTCTTTATTCCCCAAGTGACCACGCAATATAACTGGGTGTAACCCAGGTTAGCCCCCAACGCAGCTTCAAATTTTCCCATATGACTTGGGCTTGTAACCGAGTGTAAACATGGATAGAGCTTATTTGGGCATTTAACCAAATCAACGAATCATATTTAATCCAAAAGTTTTTCACATTTGTAACATGTACACTAAATAATATTAAGTCAAAACACAATAACATATCATGCTGACACATGGAAGGTTAAATTTAACATATTGTAACTTTCGGGTACCCTCCTTTATTAACTCTTGTGCATTTTGAAATGCGAATTAGACTTGGAGTTGTTGATTTGGGATTGCTCTAGATCGATAGTTTAGTTTTAATTACTAGTTTGAATGGATTTTTGACCAAGTCTGATGGTTCTGGTTTGTCTTCCATGATCTGATGACCCTTGTCTTTGATATGTTTATGGGAACAATGGTGAAGGCGCTTTTTACACTTCTTGTGCTTTCCATGTTTGGATATATTTCTCGATGAGTCACCCTTATTATAATTGTATCTTTGGTTGGCATTATTCATTGTTTTCCTCAGTTTAGAGTTAATTTTTGTTGTTTGTATAGTGTATCCAAGTTTAGAAGGTAAATTCCTTTGCACATTAATTGTATTATTGTAGATTCATACGCAACATTAGTCTTTTTATGCATATGAACTTTATTTTGCACAGTGGTTATGTTTAATTAATTCATTCCCAAGTGTTACCAATTCATGCATAAGATTTTGACAATGCATGGGTTTTGTCAATACCATATTGGCCCCTTTTTTTCATCAATGGGCATACAAACCTTTTGTCTCAATACCATATTATCCCTCTTTTGACATTCATTCCAACTCCATAAATATCATGTTCAACATTGAGCATATTGACACCTTTTGAAATCAATGCCAACACCATGTCCAACACTCTCCTTGCTTTAGTAATGATTAAATCACCACAAGGGGGGAATCTCGATGACCCTATGGGTATTGAGATGGAAAGTGAAACGATGATGAGTGAAACTCCTATAGGTCAAGTTTGGAGGTGAAGAATGGCTTGGAAAGAGTCTTGTGAAAGAGTAGATGGTTTCCAAGTGTGGGTACCTACAGAACAATGTTAGCCCTACCCGGAACAAGACAAATGATCATAAACCAAGCCTTTTATCAAAGAGGATAAAAAAAGGATCCTTTCTATCCCAAAGTGAAGTAGTATGCATGTGTACAAATCATCAATAAACAACTACCAATGGCTGCAAGTTAACCCACTAAAATCAAGCATAAGATAGTGGAAACTAAGTTAGTGAAAACTAAGTTAGTGAAAACTAGTTAAACTTCCATGAAATGAAACAAGACTTTTGTGGTGTTAGAGGGATATTTATTAAAGTGTTGTCATCGAAGTATATAACAGCCAAATGGCTGTAGAAAAAAATTTCTACAACAACAAGATCTAACCACTAAAATTGATAAGTAAACCCTCTAAATGATAGCCAATAAGCAGTAGAACAATAATCTAGGTTCACTAGTAAAATTCAACAGTAGATTAGAGAGAAATAAATGAAACAAAGTTTTTTGCAGCCCTAATGGCTGTAGCATTAAGTTATGACAATAAGAAGAATTATTTGGCCAATCAAGATGCCCCTAGGGAACAAGAAATCCTTAAGCATGAAGAATAACCTCCAACTTAAACAATTTAAAAATCACAACTTTTCACGTATACAAATGTAATGATTTTATATCTCCAATGCAAAAAAAAAAACTAGTGCCTCGTCAGTTGGGTTATGGAGTCTTTTGTGTAATAGCTAGGGTTTGTTACTTCTCTAGGGGCGTAAGCCTTTTTACTCCCTGGGGAAAACAAAATCTAGCAAGGTAAATATAGGAGGGCATACGCCTTTTTACTCCTCCTAGCAACCTTTGCAAAGTAGCTTATTCAAGACAATAATGACAGATCTTAGTGGAGGGTGTTGTTGAAATATTGTAACTGCAAAGGGTATTCTATTTATTATTCATTAGATCAATCCCCTTTTGTGGATTGATCATGTCAGGAATTGTAATTGACCAAATCCCCTTTTGTGGATTGGTCAAACCCTAAATATATTATGCAAATTGAGAGGTCGACCCCCAGGGTAATTAAAGTGGTTTTAACCACTAAGAAGACAAGTTGGCCCTGCCCAATGAAGAGACACCTTTCCAGCACCTGCCAGTTTGTATAAATAAAGGAAGCCAATGAATCATTTGCACACTCACTTATTCGCTCACTCAATGCACAAGTTTGGTAGTTGCAGTTGGGAGAAGAAGGAAGAGAGAGGCACATTGCTTAGTGGAGCATATTCTCTAGTGTTTGGTTTATTGTCTTGGCATTGTATTGGCTATCTATGTTAAAGAAGTTTTTGCTGGGTTTTCTCCCCCATGAGGGTTTCCCAGGATAAATGCTATGTATCTTGTGATTGTGTTTTTCTCAGTGATCCTATCTATGCTATGGTTATCTAGCAAATTGAAAAGAAACCTAATAATAGCTTAAAACTTAACATGGTATCAGAGCTAAGCTGAAGAGAGAACCTTTCACTAGATAAGCAAAAACATAATTGTTGTCGTACAAGAAAATTAGGGCCTTTTGTTGGAGAGGATTTTTTGCCTAAAAACCATCTAGAAAAGTGCGCCCTACCCTAGTGAATCTTTTAGCAGCTTGAGCACACCTTTTCAATGGACAGAGCCTCCGAAAAGTCAAACCCTACTTTTTGACTGGTACCAGAAAATCAAAAGTATAAAAAAAACAGGAAACCAAAACCAGTACCAGAAGTACCAGTCCAGATTTCTGCAAGCTCAATTTCAAGGGGTAAAATTTGGATTTTCATAAATCTGACTGCACCTAGTCCCTAGATCAAAATTTCAAAATTTGAAGTTTGAAAAATTAGGGTTTCCTCATAAAACCCTAAGTTGCAGTTGCAGTATTAGTTGAGGTATCAACTGCAGTACCAGTTGCATTCATCCTTGAAGTTTTTAAGAGTTGGTAATTATTACAGTATCATAGGTATGTATTCACATATGTTTAAATTGTTAAGATTTAAAGGGTATTTGCAGGAGAAGGGATCTCTTACCATAGATCTAGAAGGATCTCAAGATCCAACACATTTAGAGGAATAATGCAACTCAGGTTTGATTATTTTGATATGCATCTATTTGTTATGACATTATTTTAATCTAGGTTGCATGTTGAATGAAATATTCTAGGTTGCGATAATTGGAAAAACTCTTCTAGTTTTGTGTTAAGCCCTAATATTGGCTCATTACCACTTAATTGGGGCATATTAGATTAGTAATGTTATTTTATTTATGTCGGCTCTAGGCCATTAGTTGTAATTTAGATTAGTAAT
>JZKD02S1794622.1:363478-377050 GCA_000966675.3 Picea glauca | reverse complement strand
AAATTATCTCTTTTACAAGGCTTTGATTACTTTTCCTGAGGTTTTTCTATGCTATATTGATGTTTGGTTCTTAACATTTTGGTGTTGGACTTTCATCAAACACTTTGCATACTTCTGAAAATGACTGCTGAAGATGAAAATTCAATGGACAGAGTGTATTTCTTTATTTTGCTAGTTGTTTTGCTGGTTTCCTATCCCCTTATACCTCCCCAATGAAGTACATAATATGTTGTTTCGATAATAAGTAAAACCCACAAAATTAATCATGAAACATTCACATTCAATGAGACAAAATAACTAACTCTGGCTATTCTTTTTATTGAATATTACTACTGAACTAATCACAGTCAAAATTGAGGTCGATGTACCTCTCAAGATGGATAGAATGCATGCTACAGAAACCTTGGAGCCTCCCTTCATGCACAGCCAAGAGGAAACGCCTCAAGCTATCCCCCGCGAGCTGATAAGAAAAGTCGATTCATGTGTTTGTTGTCCACTGTTTGATGGAATGTTATGGCAGCCCCCAAACTCAACAATGCACTTCTCTACAACGCAAGGTATATATAGCAAGGGGAATCAACAAGCAACAATGCCTTTTTTGACTCCACGCAGCTCCTTATACCACATGCAGCATTAGTAGATGAGGGAAGACGACCAGCAAAGGAAACACGCAACCATTAAAGGAAGACCAACAGGGATTATCAGTTGAAGGTCACGCCCAGCCAAGGGTAGCATGATTTTGATGGTGTATATCTCACCCACAAGAGACAATACACTGCAAGGAAAAGGAGGACACGCCCAGCTCAAAGAATAATGCCAAATACCTCCCACGTGCCAAAGAAGAATGCCCTTTCTCTACTCAGATCTGAAAATGAAATCTTCTCCAATAAATCTCCATGAAAACACAATGCCAATACCTGCGAATGAAAAGCCTAAATGGCTTCTCCAATCTCCCATCTAGGGCAGATAGTTTCACTACCGAATCCAAGTGCCGAAATGGGTTTCCAGCTGAAACCCTCGTTTGCTCACCGAGCTCTTCTCCCAAAATCAATTTTTAAAAAATGAATAGTCAATAATGCCTTTTCCACCCTCAACCATCCTTTTATTCTTTCACTTTTCTTTTTCTCCATTAAAATATTCATTTAATTAATAATTGGAGAGAAATACCCTCAAAGAGGGGTTTAATATTAATAAAATCACTTTTCCTAAGTTTTCACTTTATAATTCGAAAGTGACTTTACCAATATCATTTCCCTAGCTCATCCATCTAATGGTTTACGGGAAACTGTGTAAACCACCACGCTATTCTAACTATCTAGGGAGAATGGGACATTACAGTCCTCCCTGCCCAAATTTGCTTGTCCTCAAGCAACTTCAAACCTGGAAACTGTAACACCTGCTCGTTTTCCCAAGTAGCATCCTCCACAGGTAGATCCTTTCATTTCACCAAAAACTCCCTGACCACCCTATTACGGAGCTTCCTCTCCCGTACCTGTAAAATATCTTTGGGGCTTGTGGCCAACCATCCCTCATCATCGAGAGGGGGTAACTCATGAGAGGCAACCACCTGTTGTCCTATTACCTTCTTAAGGCATGATACGTGGAACACATTGTTGTAACAGATATCAAAATCAACTGTGTTGCCCAGGAGATGGACATTCAATACAAGAATTTTCTGGATGAGTGTGTTCTTGTTGAGGGCAGTTCACCTCGGGGTTTTCTGCAGGTATGGATATAGAAGGTGTAGTTGCTGCTATAAAAGAAGACAAAAACACTAATCTTGTGCAAGAGGTCTTCTCGACAGAGTATACTCTCATTTGTAAAATTGCTCATTATGAAAAGCCTTACATTTCTTTTATGGATGGTGTAACAATGGGTTTTGGAATTGGACTTTCTATTCATGGTCGCTACCGAGTCATTACTGAGAGGACTCTTCTTGCAACGTTAGAAAATGCAATTGACCTGTTTCCTGATGTTGGATTTGCTCACATAGTAGCAAGGAGTCCAGGGGAAGGAGCTCTTGGTGCCTACCTTGCATTGACTGGGAAAAGGTGCTCCATTTTCTCTCTGTTTGACGCACAAACATTTTTCAGCTGTAGCAACTGCACATGGAGATCATGAAAATGATTTTTCTAAGCTAGATGGTGTCATGAAAGCGGAGTATTGCATAGCTCTAAGAATCTCACCACGGAATGATTTTGTTGAGGGTGTTTTTGCAGTACTCATTGACAAGGACCAGAATCCAAAGTGGGATCCAGCCGTGGTAGAAGATGTTGATTTGAGTGAAGTTGACATCATGCTTCAAGTCTCGATTTACTCATTTGTGATGAGGAACACATGATAAAAAACACAAAGGCTGATATAACTCAGGCATTTAAACAAGTGAAGACCCAATGCAGAGTTGCATTGACAGGTTCTCCTTTACAAAATAATTTGATGGAATACTATTGTATGGTGGACTTTGTAAGAGAAGGATTTCTGGGAAAACAACCAGAGTTCAGAAACCGGTTCCAAAATCCTATAGAAAATGGGAAGCATGCTAATTCAACTGCAGATGATGTGAAAATAATGAATCAGAGATCACACGTCTTATATGAACAGTTAAAAGGTTTTGTACAAGTATGGGAATGGATGTGATGAAGGATGAGCTTCCTCCAAAACATGTATATGTGATATCTGTAAAACTTTCTCCATTACAACGGAAGTTATACATCAGATTCTTACAAGTTCATGGGTTTATGAAGAATGACAAGAATGCATCCATAAAAGGGGCACATAGGAAATGTTTTTTCAATGCATATCATTCTTTAGCGAAGATTTGTAATCATCCAGGGTTACTGCAAATAGCCAAAGAGGATAGAGACTCTCAACAAGGTGATGATACAGTTGAGAATTTCATTTTGGATGCTAGCTTCAGCAATGATGATATAGATCAAGACTTCTTCAATGGAGATAAGATGAAAGGTGGTGAAATTGGAAATTCAACGGAAATATGTTTTTAAACTTTGAATTGGACCATATCTCTCGACATCAAAATCGTGATCTCGCATGGCAAAGATTTCACAACACATTTGTACACTATCCTATCTAGTCCCTGAATGAGATTCGCGAATTCAAATGATGCCATGAAATTTCTCGGGAAATGGCTTCTTCGCGTCGATCGCTCACTTCGTTGGTCGCATGCATTTAGGTTTTTCATGCGGACGTGAGGCAAATTAGGGTTTTGGCGCGTTGAATAAAGCCAAGAGCCGTTACTCTAAAACCCTTGTCCAGACTGGCAGAAAAGAGGTCAGAAGTGAGGTCAGTGAATAACCTGAGAAACGGAGCACGGGTCAGATTGGAAGAGGCAGAGTTCCGGATTGTTTAAACATGGAAAAGAGAAGAATTAGGTCTATATCCCCAGAGAATAATCAGGCAGCGTTTAAAATGTTAACGGAAGCATTTCGGCATCAAAGGAATTATCAATGCCCCACTTGTCGAAATGGTTTGTAACAGTTCGAATAGCCGCTACAGGACACGACATATGAGCCAGATGATGATTCGAAACCCCCTACATGCGAGACCTATCTTTGACAGCGAGAAGTTCGGGCACGAGTTCAAACGGCTCTTTGCCTGCCCATCGAGACATGGTATGCGATTTCCTAGGCGACGGGATCCTCAATGCCGACGAGGAGCTCAGAGGAAACATCAGATTATTCTGTAGATGTCGTCTATTGAATGATGAATAAATATCTGCGGTTAAGTTTCGAAAAGCCTGCAATTCGTTGTTGCTTTGGGCGTCTCCCGTTTTGGTTTCAACTGCAACATTTGTAACCTGCTATTTTCTTAAAATCCCTCGTACCCCAAGCAACATTTTCATGTTCATGGCCACTTTGTGCCTCGTTCAAGAACGCATTCGAATAATTCCTGATGTAATTGCTGTTATCATTCAAGCCAAGGTCTCATTAAGTCGTATCATCAACTTTCTTGAGGCTGCTGAATTACAGGATCGGGTGGTTGAGCGGGTATTTCTTCAGAACTCTGACCACTCTCTTCTTATCAATTCTGCAACACTATGTTGGGATTCCAGTTCATCAAAGCCCACATTTAGAACCATAAATATGGAGGTTAAACATGGCCAAAAATTGGAAATTCATGGAGAAGTTGGATCTGGAAAATCAACTCGTTTGGCTACAATACTTGGAGAAGTACCAAAGTTGATGGGTAGGTCGCAAGTCTGTGGCACCCTCGCATATGTTTCTCAAATTGCATGGATTCAAACTGGAACAGTACAAAACAACATATTATTTGGGCGTCCCATGGACAAGGAGAAATATCAGGAAGTTAGCCTAAAGTCTTCGCTGGATAAAGACCTCCAGAATCTTCCCTTTGGTGATCAGACTGAAATAGGAGAAAGAGGTGTCAATCTCAGTGGTGGCCAGGAACAACAGATACATATTTCCCGTGTTTTATATCAAGATTCTGACATTTATCTTTTGGATGATCCCTTCAGTGCTGTTGATGCTCATACTGTTAGTAGCTTGTTCAAGGAATACATAATGGGAGCACTGTCAAAAAAGACAGTAATTCTTGTAACACACCAAGTTGATTTCCTCCCGGCATTTGATTCTATTATGTCGATGTTGGATGGGAAGCCATTCTTTTCATTGGAATGAATGCTTCCATTAGCATGAGAGTGTCTAATGAACTAGGAGCTGGACATCCGAGAGCTACAAAATTCTCTGTTAAAATCATGGTTGCAACATCAGTATTGATTGGCATCATTTGCATGGTTATTGTTCTTATCATGAAAGACAAGTTCGCCATACTTTTTACTGACAGCGAGGTAGTAATTGCTGCAGTGGCTAAATTGGTGAGTTTCCTTGCAGCAACAATGCTTCTAAACAGTGTACAAAGATATGCAAGTGGATTTCCTGAAAGAAATGGAGAATAAATGATCACCGCATGCTTTTAAACCCATCGGAGAATATGCCAGAAACCTCGAGGGAAAAAACTGTGTTCTTAGATGGGCTGGTCCAAACTTTTGAGGACTCCCAACTGGAGATGGAAACTCGAGAATTGGGTGTGGGTGTTTCTCCAAATACTATCTAAAATGACAGACTGGATAAAGCTGGGAAATGAGGCATTGCTGGAGGATGACAGAGATCTACAGTCTAAAACGATTCTGTCAAGTGTATCACCCAGATTATGCACACTTGGCCAAAGGCGTTTACAAGCTACCCTAAGTCAGTAACGGTTCAAAGTGTTGGAAGATGCGCCTGGCAGTTGTAGGATGCCATGAAGACGAACCGTTTTGAATTCCCAGAACATAAAAAGTTTTTTTTTTTTTTTTTTAAAGACAGATGTATGTAACACACTAGAGGAGAGGGCGCATGAGCGCAGCACTGGGAAAAAACCTCTGTCGATGAGGGTTTCATTGTAATGACTGAGTTTTTGTAAACCAGATTGCAGTAATAAAGACGATTTTTTCTTCAGACTGTGAGATTCATCACGGTTGATTTCTTTCAGCATGTTCTTCTTTTCTTTCAGCTGTGTTAAATCTATTTGGACTGCATTTATGTGTTCTTTACTCGCAGTTGATATTGTCTTTACCATATCTTCATGTCTTCCTTGATCCATCACGATTCCAGTACATTTTGTTTTCTTCTAACCGATGTGCTTCGTTATACTTTAGTACGACCACTACTATAACAAAAGGATTTAGGTTTTCTTTAATTGTTTATTGTCCTTCCTCTGCACCAACTATCAACGGTGTAAGACCAATCTGCATTTTCAGAATTCTGCTTATATCCTTTGCTATGTCGGCCTTTCCTTTTTCTTTCCACTACCGCATCATGATTCATCAAAGTGCTGAAAGATAGACTTACTTTGCCTCACTTTCCGCAAGTTATTTGATCTCTGCTATTGTCTCTTTTCTTTGGTTTTCATTTGACTCCATGCCCAATGGACCTTTTCCCTGGTTTAACCCCCAAACTCCAAAAATCCAAGACCATCATTTACCCATAAATTTGCCCACCTTTTTCACACTACTTAAATTCCTACTGTGACATTGTTCGAGAGATCCCTCTCGGGTTGGAAGGGGCAGCTCCCAATCCAAAGTGGTTCGAGGTTGCCTTGGGATCGATTTGTTGTAGCCCATTTCAGTTTCGAGTGTCAACACATGTTATGAATCTTGCTCCCCTCCCATAGCTCTAATTCATATGCAACCTGCCCCACCTTCCGAGTTATCCTGTAGGGCCCATAGTAGTGAGGTTTGAGTTTCTCGGCCCCCTTCTGTTTCAATGAAGATTTTCGGTATGGCTGTAGTCGCAGAAACACTAAATCTCCAACCTCGAACAAGCGCTCGGTCCTATACCTGTCCATGTACATCTTCTGCTGATTCTGGGCCACCCTCATGTTCTCCTTCAAATCTCTCAGAATATGCTAGCTATCCTGTATCCAATCTCTGACCTTTGGTGCCCTATTGTCACCGAATACAACGTCTGCAAAGGTCATGGCCTCGTAGCCGTAGAGTGCCCGAAAAGGGGTCATGCCAATGGACATGTGATGGGTGGTATTGTAATAGTACTCCCCTAGGTGTAATGATGGCGTCCACCCGGGCACCTACCTCAGCAGGTCCCGCGCTTGACCTCCCGGTCTTTAAGGATCGCTCAATGTTCCCTTCTGATCTGAAGCAGCTCTTTGGACTCCCAATGGAATCCATCGTGAAAATCCCGACGAGTTCAGAGTCGTCCATCTGCTGGGACAGGTGGCAGGGATCGAGAGTCCATTAGCATTTCGAAACTTTAGAAGACAAGAATCCGAGACCTGTTGAATCCCGGAACGACGAAAGGATCATAGCCATAGGATCTCAGGGAGGATACGTGTCATGTGGTCATCTAGATCGGGGATGTGGTCATCGAAGTTCAGGTAAGTGAGTGTTTATGGTTTTTTAAAGTGGCAAAACCTGAGGGTTGACCTGAACCGTCTATCACTTGGGACACGTGTCAGAAATCCGAAGAGAGTTGGGGATCGGCGTTTCGGAGGTCCTGAGGACAGGATACTCTCGCAAGTTGAAACCGCGAAGTCTGATTTCCCGACAAGAGGAGAGCTCCGTGTGGGGCCCAGCTGACGTCGTCTCGTCGTAGCAAGGGAATCGAGAATTTCCAGGGTGAAAACCCCAAAGCATACGAGAACCGTCCATCCTTGAGGAAGCGTGGCCAAGATCGAAGTGATCGGGAAATCGATGTTCATGAAATCGGGGAAATCGAAGGCCAAAGCATTTTGAAAATTGAAGTCGCAAAACCCCGAGGGAGATCTGGAGCCATTGATCTCAACGACTGTTCATCATCGTTGATTGTGGTTACGGTGGAAGGGCGTCCTGGTGACGTCATATTAGGAATCCACAGGTCGGAAGATCGGGGATTCCGTGGGCAAGAGATTTACTACATTTCAGCACTCGAAACCCCGAATCCCGATAAGGAATATGACTGCGGTCATATAAGAAGAGGTCACATGGAATAAACGCATAGCCCGGGGCTAAGAAAACAAAGGAGCGCATCGGAATATTGGAAGTCGAGACATCGGGAGTTTGAAAACCCCGAAACCCGATTCTCTATTCTTCTGTCGTCGAAGAGAACAGTGACCAGCCTAAAGGCTGTAAAGTGTCGAAAAGACCCGTGGGTCAATTTTCGAAGGAGATTCTAGTGGGAATCAGAGGAGCCACTTCGGCTCAAGGGAGGAAATTGAACAATCCTTAAGACCGGGAGGTCAGGCGCGGGACCTGCTGAGGTAGGTGCCCGGGTGGACGCCATCATGTAACCACTTCACCCAAGATCTCTGCTGCCCAGAAATGTAATTCTGCAAATAACCTTCCACCCACTTGTTCACGATCTCTATCTGTCTGTCAGTCTTTGGGTGGTAACTAGTGATCGGTGTCAACTCAGTACCTACCAACCTGAAAAGTTCCTTCCAAAAACCTCCCATGAAACTGCTATCTCTATCGCTGACGATGGTTTTGGGCAACCCATGCAAACATAAAATCTCTCTGAAGAATAGCTCGGCCACCTGTGTTGCTGAATAGTCTGAAGGAATAGCGAAGAAGTGGGAAAACTTGGTGAGCCTATCCACCACGACATAAATGAAATCCTTCCCCTGCACTCTGGGTAACCCGGTGATGAAGTCCATGGAGATGCTTTCCCATTTCTGATCTAGAATGGGCAATGGCTGTAATAATCCAGCCGGATGGGTGTGCTCCACCTTGTTCCGCTGGAAAACTCCGCACTCCTGAACGTACTTCAATATGTCTCCCTTGAGGTTCTTCCAAGTGAACCTCTCCCGGACCTGCCTATAAGTCTTTACAAATCCCTGGTGTCCTGCTAACGGTGAGTCATGGGCTGCCTGCATGATCTTCTGCCTGATATGCAAACCTGGAACCAAATAAATTCGGTCTTTGTAGTAGATGACATCATCCACCACTCTGTACCTGTCCATCCAAAACCTTGCAAGAAAACTTGTTCTTAGAATGCTCTACCAGTAGAAGACTCTTCCAGTCTTTCGATATGTCCATCAAGGATAGAGTAGGGGGCATCCTAGAAAGAGCATCGACTACCACATTGTTCTTCCCCTTCACATACTCAATCTCAAAATCGTAGGCCTGGATCTTACTCACCCACTTCTGTTGTCTGTCATTCAGTTCCTTCTGTTCCAAGAAGAATCGAAGGATGTTGTGATCTGTCTTGACCTTGAACCTGTTGCCCACTAGATAGTGCCGGAATTTGGCCAATGCATGCATGATGGCCAACATCTCTTTATCATAAATAGAGTAGATCTTCTCGTAATCTCTAAGATTTCGACTCTCGAAAGTTATGGGGTGACTCCTCTGAATAAGCACGGATCCAATACCCACTCCTGATGCATCACACTCCAACACGAAGGGTTGGGTAAAGTCTGAAAAATCTAATACTGGGCACGAACTCATGATGTCCTTCATCCCGTCGAAGACCCCCTGTGCCTCATCTGTCCACTCAAAGGCCCCCTTCTTGGTCAAATCTGTGAGTGGGGTTGTCAACTAAGAAAAACCCTTCACATACCTCCGGTAGTAAGTGCATAATCCCATGAATCTCTTTAACTCTGTAGTGTTCCTCGATGGAGGCCAATCACGAATCACTCAGATCTTGTCCCAGTGTACCTGCACTCCCTGCTCTCCAATCACATGCCCCAAATAGAGCATCTCTGTCAACCCAAACTCACATTTGGACAACTTTTCATACAACTCCTGTTTGTCCAATATGCCCAACACCTCATCTAGATGTTGGAGGTGTTCCTCCCAAGTGTGGATGTAGACCAAAATGTCATAAAAAAAACCAACAAATGCTTCCTGAGTTGCTTGCTAAACGTATGGTTCATACAGGACTAAAATGTGGCCGGAGCGTTGGTTAGCCCAAAAGGCATCACCAAGAAATCATAGTGCCCATAGTGGCACCTGAAGGCTGTCTTGTACTCATCCCCCTCTTGCATCCTCATCTGATGATAGCTCGACCGTAGATCAATCTTCGAAAATATTTGGCCCCTCTCAACTCATCTATCAGCTCATCAATCCGGGGTATAGGGTACCTGTTCTTGATGGTCCTCTTGTTGAGGGCTCGGTAATCAATGCACATTTTGAGGCTCCCATCCTTCTTCTTTACTAGTACTATAGAAGAAGCGAAAGGACTCGAACTCGGTCTGATGTGGCCCATCGCCAGTAGCTCCTTGATGGTCTTTTCTATCTCATCCTTATAGGCCTTGGGGTGCCTATACGGGGTGGTAATCNCACCTTTTTCACACTACTTAAATTCCTACTGTGACATTGTTCGAGAGATCCCTCTCGGGTTGGAAGGGGCAGCTCCCAATCCAAAGTGGTTCGAGGTTGCCTTGGGATCGATTTGTTGTAGCCCATTTCAGTTTCGAGTGTCAACACATGTTATGAATCTTGCTCCCCTCCCATAGCTCTAATTCATATGCAACCTGCCCCACCTTCCGAGTTATCCTGTAGGGCCCATAGTAGTGAGGTTTGAGTTTCTCGGCCCCCTTCTGTTTCAATGAAGATTTTCGGTATGGCTGTAGTCGCAGAAACACTAAATCTCCAACCTCGAACAAGCGCTCGGTCCTATACCTGTCCATGTACATCTTCTGCTGATTCTGGGCCACCCTCATGTTCTCCTTCAAATCTCTCAGAATATGCTAGCTATCCTGTATCCAATCTCTGACCTTTGGTGCCCTATTGTCACCGAATACAACGTCTGCAAAGGTCATGGCCTCGTAGCCGTAGAGTGCCCGAAAAGGGGTCATGCCAATGGACATGTGATGGGTGGTATTGTAATAGTACTCCCCTAGGTGTAATGATGGCGTCCACCCGGGCACCTACCTCAGCAGGTCCCGCGCTTGACCTCCCGGTCTTTAAGGATCGCTCAATGTTCCCTTCTGATCTGAAGCAGCTCTTTGGACTCCCAATGGAATCCATCGTGAAAATCCCGACGAGTTCAGAGTCGTCCATCTGCTGGGACAGGTGGCAGGGATCGAGAGTCCATTAGCATTTCGAAACTTTAGAAGACAAGAATCCGAGACCTGTTGAATCCCGGAACGACGAAAGGATCATAGCCATAGGATCTCAGGGAGGATACGTGTCATGTGGTCATCTAGATCGGGGATGTGGTCATCGAAGTTCAGGTAAGTGAGTGTTTATGGTTTTTTAAAGTGGCAAAACCTGAGGGTTGACCTGAACCGTCTATCACTTGGGACACGTGTCAGAAATCCGAAGAGAGTTGGGGATCGGCGTTTCGGAGGTCCTGAGGACAGGATACTCTCGCAAGTTGAAACCGCGAAGTCTGATTTCCCGACAAGAGGAGAGCTCCGTGTGGGGCCCAGCTGACGTCGTCTCGTCGTAGCAAGGGAATCGAGAATTTCCAGGGTGAAAACCCCAAAGCATACGAGAACCGTCCATCCTTGAGGAAGCGTGGCCAAGATCGAAGTGATCGGGAAATCGATGTTCATGAAATCGGGGAAATCGAAGGCCAAAGCATTTTGAAAATTGAAGTCGCAAAACCCCGAGGGAGATCTGGAGCCATTGATCTCAACGACTGTTCATCATCGTTGATTGTGGTTACGGTGGAAGGGCGTCCTGGTGACGTCATATTAGGAATCCACAGGTCGGAAGATCGGGGATTCCGTGGGCAAGAGATTTACTACATTTCAGCACTCGAAACCCCGAATCCCGATAAGGAATATGACTGCGGTCATATAAGAAGAGGTCACATGGAATAAACGCATAGCCCGGGGCTAAGAAAACAAAGGAGCGCATCGGAATATTGGAAGTCGAGACATCGGGAGTTTGAAAACCCCGAAACCCGATTCTCTATTCTTCTGTCGTCGAAGAGAACAGTGACCAGCCTAAAGGCTGTAAAGTGTCGAAAAGACCCGTGGGTCAATTTTCGAAGGAGATTCTAGTGGGAATCAGAGGAGCCACTTCGGCTCAAGGGAGGAAATTGAACAATCCTTAAGACCGGGAGGTCAGGCGCGGGACCTGCTGAGGTAGGTGCCCGGGTGGACGCCATCATGTAACCACTTCACCCAAGATCTCTGCTGCCCAGAAATGTAATTCTGCAAATAACCTTCCACCCACTTGTTCACGATCTCTATCTGTCTGTCAGTCTTTGGGTGGTAACTAGTGATCGGTGTCAACTCAGTACCTACCAACCTGAAAAGTTCCTTCCAAAAACCTCCCATGAAACTGCTATCTCTATCGCTGACGATGGTTTTGGGCAACCCATGCAAACATAAAATCTCTCTGAAGAATAGCTCGGCCACCTGTGTTGCTGAATAGTCTGAAGGAATAGCGAAGAAGTGGGAAAACTTGGTGAGCCTATCCACCACGACATAAATGAAATCCTTCCCCTGCACTCTGGGTAACCCGGTGATGAAGTCCATGGAGATGCTTTCCCATTTCTGATCTAGAATGGGCAATGGCTGTAATAATCCAGCCGGATGGGTGTGCTCCACCTTGTTCCGCTGGAAAACTCCGCACTCCTGAACGTACTTCAATATGTCTCCCTTGAGGTTCTTCCAAGTGAACCTCTCCCGGACCTGCCTATAAGTCTTTACAAATCCCTGGTGTCCTGCTAACGGTGAGTCATGGGCTGCCTGCATGATCTTCTGCCTGATATGCAAACCTGGAACCAAATAAATTCGGTCTTTGTAGTAGATGACATCATCCACCACTCTGTACCTGTCCATCCAAAACCTTGCAAGAAAACTTGTTCTTAGAATGCTCTACCAGTAGAAGACTCTTCCAGTCTTTCGATATGTCCATCAAGGATAGAGTAGGGGGCATCCTAGAAAGAGCATCGACTACCACATTGTTCTTCCCCTTCACATACTCAATCTCAAAATCGTAGGCCTGGATCTTACTCACCCACTTTTGTTGTCTGTCATTCAGTTCCTTCTGTTCCAAGAAGAATCGAAGGATGTTGTGATCTGTCTTGACCTTGAACCTGTTGCCCACTAGATAGTGCCGGAATTTGGCCAATGCATGCATGATGGCCAACATCTCTTTATCATAAATAGAGTAGATCTTCTCGTAATCTCTAAGATTTCGACTCTCGAAAGTTATGGGGTGACTCCTCTGAATAAGCACGGATCCAATACCCACTCCTGATGCATCACACTCCAACACGAAGGGTTGGGTAAAGTCTGAAAAATCTAATACTGGGCACGAACTCATGATGTCCTTCATCCCGTCGAAGACCCCCTGTGCCTCATCTGTCCACTCAAAGGCCCCCTTCTTGGTCAAATCTGTGAGTGGGGTTGTCAACTAAGAAAAACCCTTCACATACCTCCGGTAGTAAGTGCATAATCCCATGAATCTCTTTAACTCTGTAGTGTTCCTCGATGGAGGCCAATCACGAATCACTCAGATCTTGTCCCAGTGTACCTGCACTCCCTGCTCTCCAATCACATGCCCCAAATAGAGCATCTCTGTCAACCCAAACTCACATTTGGACAACTTTTCATACAACTCCTGTTTGTCCAATATGCCCAACACCTCATCTAGATGTTGGAGGTGTTCCTCCCAAGTGTGGATGTAGACCAAAATGTCATAAAAAAAACCAACAAATGCTTCCTGAGTTGCTTGCTAAACGTATGGTTCATACAGGACTAAAATGTGGCCGGAGCGTTGGTTAGCCCAAAAGGCATCACCAAGAAATCATAGTGCCCATAGTGGCACCTGAAGGCTGTCTTGTACTCATCCCCCTCTTGCATCCTCATCTGATGATAGCTCGACCGTAGATCAATCTTCGAAAATATTTGGCCCCTCTCAACTCATCTATCAGCTCATCAATCCGGGGTATAGGGTACCTGTTCTTGATGGTCCTCTTGTTGAGGGCTCGGTAATCAATGCACATTTTGAGGCTCCCATCCTTCTTCTTTACTAGTACTATAGAAGAAGCGAAAGGACTCGAACTCGGTCTGATGTGGCCCATCGCCAGTAGCTCCTTGATGGTCTTTTCTATCTCATCCTTATAGGCCTTGGGGTGCCTATACGGGGTGGTAATC
>JZKD02S1794622.1:340249-357753 GCA_000966675.3 Picea glauca | reverse complement strand
AGGATTCTCCCAACAAGAGGGAGAAGACTATGACGAGACACTTACTCCAGTAATTGAAGAAACAATTCTAGTATTTATGTAGACAACCAAAACAACCATGATTCATATATAGTATGAGATGTCGGGGGAGAAATCCAAATATTGAGTGGTAGTTGGTGCATTACATTAGTTGGGTCATGGAGACATGACTACGATAAAAGATAGAGTTACCTCCATGAAATAAGAAGAGCTACCTTCAATATCAATTATTGAGCCACTCTCAGTTTCAGATGAAGTTGTTGCCGTGATAGAATAAGAGGAGTTACTCTTAGATTTCAGCAGCCACAGTGAGGATGAAGTAGTCATTCTCAGCCTTAGAGAAGTTGTAGGTGCAGAGTCCCAGTTCTAGAAGGAACAATTGCAGAAATAGGAGAGTACATACTCTTAGGCAATGAAACAAATAGTGCTTTGCAGAGAGCACATAAATCTAGCACATGATTGTGCACATTAAGTTGAAGTTGAAGCAAGTGTACCAGGATGGTACAATATGATGTGAAAAGTTGGATTTGAAAATTGAAGATAGAAAGACTCATGTCTGCCATTTGAAGGAAGCTATGTACATGTTGAAGCAAGCTCCTAGAGCTTGGTATGGAAGAATTGACAGTTTCCTAACGAGCTTGGGCTTTACCAAGAGTAAAGTTGATTCTAACCTTTACTTCAGGGTTATGAATGATGAGCCAAATATATTGTTGCTACTATGTGTAGATGATGTATTCTTGACAAGATGAAGAAAATCTCATCACAGATTGCAGGAGAAGCTTGCTACAGAGTTTGATGGAAGACATAATGCATTATCTCTTAGGTCTTGAAGTTTGGAAGAGCCCAGATAAGATCCTCCTTAACCAAGTGAAGTATGCAGTTGAAATACTAAAGAGATTTGATATGTTTGGGTGAAAATCCATGAATACACCCATGAAAACAAAGTTGAATCTCTTGGTTGACACTTCGTCATAATCGATTGATGCTACATTGTACATACAGATCATTGGATCATTGATGTATCTGATGAACACTAGGACATATATATGTTTTTCTATGAACACCTTGAGTCAATTTCTGGTAGGGCCCAGATGTGTTCACCTGGTTTCTGCAAAACATGTGACGAGGTACCTTAAGGGTACATTAGATTGTGGTCTTATTTATAATGGAGATCATGATTTCAGATTGACTGGTTATACCGATTCAGATTGGGCTGAAAGTGTCTCTGACAGAAAGAGCACTTCAGGATGTTGTTTCAGTATGGGGTCATCTATGAACTCATGGCAGAGTAGGAAGCAATCAAGCATTGCTCTCAGCATGACAGAAGCATAATACATTGATGCATGTTCTGCCAATTGTGAAGCCATATGGCTTCAGAAGTTGTTGACAGGTCTATTCGATCTGGAGATGGAAGCAACTGCGATCCTATGTGATTACGAGAGTGCATAAAGATGACATAGAATCTTGTGTTCCATGACAAGTCAAAACACATAGAGAGATGATATCATTACATCTGTGATATGGTGCAAAGAGGAGACATAAAGCTCCAATATGTTGGCACAGATGAACGGGTTGTAGATGTGTTGACCAAGCCTCTATCTTGTGTAAAGTTTGAGCACTTTCGAGACAATCTTGGTATAGTCTGAAAGGACCTCCCTCAAAAGGGGGAGTAGTGTTGATGATACTATGGTATCCTGACAAATAACAGGTAGCTCAGTTATAATTTTATATCCTAGGGGATTGATCATCCCTGGACAGATCCCGAAGGTCCGTAAGGATGGGCTGTTAGAGTACTTGTGCATGTATATGCTAGCTTTGGTCAATAGTGGTAGCTCCGTAAGGATTTTATATCATAGGAAATCTTTTGATTCCTGGGCAGATCCTTTGGATATATCAGAGTACCACAAGATGTTGCGATGTCAGCCTAGTGTTAAAGATTTCCAGCTTCGTTTTGATGTTGTTGATGCCAGCCTAGTGTTGAAGATTTCCAACTTCGTGCTGATGTTGTTGATGCTAGCCTCATGCTGAATATTTCCAACTTTGTGCTGATGTTGTTGATGCCAGCCTTGTGCTAAATATTTCCAGCTTCGTGTTGATATTGATGCCAACCTCGTGCTCAATATTTCCAGCCTTGTGCTGATGTTGTTGTGATGCCAACCTCGTGCTGAAGATTTCCAGCTTCATGTTGAATATTTCCAACTAGTGTTGATGTTGATGATGCTCCAACACTCGTGTTGTGATATTGTTGTTGTTGATGTTGTATCATCCTTGTGTTGTTATTGATGATGATGATGTATTAGTGTTATACTAATCCATGTTGATGAAGATGATTATGATACCACTTCAACTTCTTGTTGAATATGATGATAATGATGCCACTTTAGCTTCTTGTTGCTGCTGATGATAATGATGTTATTTCACCTTTCATGTTGAATATGATGATGTTACTTTAGCCTCATGCTAAAAATGTTGATGATGTTACTTTAGCCTCATGCTAAAGATTTTGATGATATTACTTTAGCCTCATGTTAAAGATGATGATGATGTTAATGTAGCCTCATGCCAAAGATGATGATGATGATGTTACTTTAGCCTTATGTTGATGAGGATGATGATGCTACTCTAGCTCCATGTTGTGAACGATGATGATGAGAAAAACTTTCGATGATTTATAGATATGTCAATCAGTGTTCTAGATGTTGTTGATGTTACTTCCCTCTCTCTCTCCTGATGATGTTGTATTGAGTTGTGTCTGTAGAATACCCTTCTTTTTAAGGGGGAGTGTTGAAATATTGTAACTGCAAAGAGTATTCTATTTATTATTCATTTATTATTCATTAGATCAATCCCCTTTTGTGAATTGATCACGTTGAGCATTGTAATTGACCAAATCCCCTTTTGTGGATTGGTCAAACCCTAAATATATTATGCAAATTGAGAAGTCAGCCCCCATGCTAATTAAAGTGGTTTTAACCACTAAGAAGACAAGTCGGCCCTGCCCAGTGGAGAGACACCTTTCCAGCACCTGCCAGTTTGTATAAATAAAGGAAGCCAATGTCTCATTTGCACACTCACTTATTTTCTCACTCAGTGCACAAGTTTGGTAGCTACAGTTGGGAGAAGAAAGAAGAGAGAGGCACATTGCTCAGTGGAGGATATTCTCTAGTGTTTTATTTATTGTCTTGGCATTGTATTGGCTATCTATATTAAGGAAGTTTTCACTGGGTTTTCTCCCCCATGAGGGTTTCTCGAGAAAAAATTTGTGTATCTTGTGTTTGTGTTTCTCTCAGTGATCCTATCTATGCTATGGTTATCTAGTAAATTGAAAAGAAACATAATAATATCTTAAACCTTAACATGTGTATGCATTTATACTCCTCCAAGGGTTTAGGCAATGACAACAATATGCAGAAATTCCTTACCAATTCCAATAGATAGCAAGCAAAACCCTTCTCTACCAAGAATATCCCACCACAAGTGCAAGAACTAAGCATCCAAGAGATAGCACATTAATTTTTCCTCCAAGAGACAAGTGATACCATCCATAAAATAATTAAAGAGAGAATATGCAATTTTCCCAAGGAGGGAGAAAATTTAAGCCAACAAGTGTATGATTATCAAGTGAGAACTATGATAAAATTAAAAGAAAGTGACCTCTATTTATATGAAATGATGTGGTACTCCAGATGATTCTCTTGTGTGACTCGGTGAGATAGAGATCTGTTGAGTAGGACGTCCCTATGGCTGAGTACAAAAGGACGTGACCCTAGTGGCTGAGCACTAGCGGGTGGGTGAGATCCCTTGCTATATTGTCAGAGAGTGAGATTTACCTGTAACCCTAATTGTGATGTAAAGGGTACATGTAATAATTAATTATTTTCTGAGTTATTAAGGTCGGCCCTGTTGTGCCAATAGACACCATTTTTGGTCTGTCCAGTCTAGTATAAATAAAGGTATTTTCCCCATTGAGGAAATACACAACACACACAAGTCACTTGTACATCTTCTAGGGCTGAAGTGTGCACCTCTCTTGGGCACTAGCTTCTTGGTTTTGGAGAGCACCCTTTTGTGTGCTAGGTCTATGGTGTGAGAGGTATTTCTCTTGAGAATATAGCAAAGGATTGTTGGGTTTTTCTCCATTGTTGAGAAGGGTTTTCCTAGGATATTTCTTGTGTTCTTGTGCATGGTATTTATTCTTTTGATCTTGGTTATTGCAACACTTGTAAATTGTGTATCTGCATTTGTTCATGGTTCAAGTAAATGATAAAATGAAATAAACCTCATGCTTGAGCCTAGCATAGAGAAAACTCAACATTTTCTCCCTCCAAGGGTCCACAAGTCACAATATTATGTCAAGTAAGCCATATATAATAAAAGAACCACCCAAACATGTGCATTAAATCCTCCTTTCAAAATAAACAAAAGCTCAAAGACTTTATACAACTTGCCAATTTTAAGTATGGGAGGGTTGTCATGGTGACCTATTGGATAGATCATTCCCCAAGTCTAGGAGTGTTTCCAAAGGGGCCCCTTTCTAAGTCATGTAAAGGGGTATGAGATGGATGGGGGTGTCACATTTGGGCATGGGGTTTCTTGACATAAAAGGGCTCATATTATCTCATTTATGGGTGCCTTTGTAGAGGGTGTGCTTCCCTTCGCCCACGATGTAACATTTTTCAAGCCCATTTGCCATTAATTTATTAGAGTGTTTCCAAGTTGAAAACAATAAGGGGCACTAAAAATAAATGCATAGCCCACATACGCTCTACCTTGGTCACACTCGATCATACTTTTCCAATTTGAAGACAATAAGGGGCACTAAAAAGGAAATGCATAGCCCACATACGCTCTACCTTGGTTGGCATGATTGGTTAATTAATTATTTATTTTACAGGTCCCTTATCTTTTGAGAAGCATTTCATTGTTCTCGGGATCCCGAGGAAAGCATATAGAAGGTTTATGATTGGCTTGTATCTTTTTCCAGCTACAAGCCTCTAGGGCTTTAGCCCTTTCTTCCCATGAAATGAGGTATGAGCGCTTCTTGGATCAATGTGGCCCAAAAACCCAAAATATGACGAGACGAAAGGGAAGAAGTATGAAAAGTGATAAGTATGTGAAGAAGTGGTACGGTGACCCTTGAAGGAGACCACCTAGTAGCATCCATTTTCCCAAGGGTGACCACTTTCTAGGACAACATGTCAACCAACAAGGTGAAATGAGGCAAAAGGCATAATTTCCAAGCAAATGTTTTCAAAATCAAGAAAGGACTCTTTGCCACATATTCAAATGCTTCATTTATTAGGATGCCACTTACCATGACATCAGACTCATTACCTCATGGAGCAAGACATGTCGTCCTCTGTGAGCCAAGTTGGGGTGGTGGATGTTGTAGTCATCGATCAAATGGTGATGCATGGTATGATGTGGGGCTCTGCCTATTGGGTTGCCTCTCGGTACTCCATGTCTACAACCTATGGGCCTCAAGACATCATCTCCTTAGTCATACCTAGAAATGGGGGATAACATGGCACAAACAATGAAGCATTATTTTGGGATTCTCCTTTCACCAAGTCATGTTGGGAGCATGTTTAGACAGATTTGTCAGTGATTCTTCAGGGTAGTTACATTGGTGTGCAATGTTGTTGGGAAACTCTAGATCCTTGGTCTATCCTTTTCTTAGTGTTATTTGGCACCACTTGAGAATTTCCACCTTGCTTGTTCCCTAGAATCTTCAGTGCAAAATTTATGATTTTGAGAAAAAGGTTAGCTCTTTGTCTACTTTTTGTTTTATGTGGAGATAAGATTTATGCATGCAACCTCTAGCAAAAGGGTTCTTGTTGTTGATGTTTGGTAGATTTGAGCATGTATTCTCACATGGCCTTGGTGTCAAGAATGTGAGAATCTTCGTTGGCACCATATTAAACTTTTGTTTAAGTGAAAACACCCTTGGGATGAAGCTAGGGCTTCATGGGCATGTGTTGGGGTGTCACACCCAAAAGAAGAAATAAAATATTGTAATTTAATGTTGAGTTTGTAAAGGGGCCTTTACACAACATTAGGATTGTATATAAAGGAGCTAAGGTGAAGATATGTTGATTATTATTGGGTGGATTCTTGGTGATTTCAGTCCAAGTGTGGTGATCTCAGTTGCATCCATGGAGGGAGGTTGATTGGCCTCAATTATGTTGTGTTCTATTTTGTTTTGGGCAGGTACCAAAGGTGAAGGAGGGTCGCTAGCCGTAGGAGATTGTAGAAGAGGAGGTTTGGCCACGCAGAAAAAGGATAGCCACAACCTTGGAGGCTTGGGAGAGGGTCTTGAAGGCTAGCCACATGTGCTAATGATTTCCGTAGGTTGGTACAGGGGTGCAAATAGCCTGCAGGAGGAGATTTAGGGCTTCTGCAGGATAGTACATCAACCAAGAAGGGTTGGACAACTACCAAGAGGTAGCAACAGGTGCTAGAGGTTGGCACAAGGGTGCAACCTGCGTGTTTAGGGCTGCCATATGATAGAATAATAGACAAGTTGGGTTGTACAGGAAACCAAGAAGTGGTAGCAGAACTGTATAGGCAGCCAGAAGGTGACAACAGGGTTGTACAAGAGTTGTAGGAGGACAACAAGAAGTACAACAACAGGTACAGTTGTTACATGGCTATTACAGACAACTAAGTTGAACAAGTTTATGCATGAAAACCAAGGAGGTTTTTTTTATGTGTTGTTGGCATTTTCTGTTGTACCGAAAGGGCCATTTTCCCTAGTATAGGAGCCCATGTGTTCTAGTTTTAGAACAGGTGATTTTGGGCATTGAATTCTTGTGTACCTGTGTATGATCTAATTGTTGTTGTATTTTCCACTCTGCTAAGTAGTTAGGCATCTTAGTGTATTTATGTCTAGAGTTCAAGATGTTGCAATTCAAAGTGACCAAGAACCACAAAATAAAAAACAAAATGTCAAGAAAAGTTTTGACAAACTATTGTCAGATGAGGATAAGGAAATGGTCGATTTAAGGAATATAGTCAAATCTTGCTTACAAAAATATAAAATTGAAAGCGTAAGGATATGTCAATCCCAAAAATTGACAAGACATCCATCAACCTACCTCAATCATGGAAATTTTCCAAGTTAAAAGTCCAAACCATGGAGAAGGAAACCTATACATAACTAATCAAAGTAAAAATTCAAAATGTCACTACTAATGAAGCTTCATAAACTTAGAAATCGTCCTAAATATCAAAAAGTGAGTTCCCAAAAATGAAATCAAGAGGCAATTTGCAAACAAATTATTGTCATCCTAACCATAAGAGTTGTTGTATTGTTCATGTAACTTATAAACTTAAACATTACTCTACACAAAAAATTGACACTTGCCTTACATTTGGAGGAATCAAAACAACAATAAAAGATGTTTACTTCCAAAATTGAAAGAGTTTCAAAGAGAATCTGCTTGAGATGGATCAAATCTTTTACCGTGGGACAACTTTGTGAAAATCTTCAAAGATCCTATCGTCTTGTTTCTGCAACCCAATACACCACCAAGAGTATTTTAATAAGGAAAAAAACTACTAGACGAGGATGCATTTTAGAGAACAAGACAATCCGACATCAACACCTCTTTGCCATGTCTTGAGGACAATGCATTTTTAGGGGGGAGGACTTGTAATATACTCGATGTTTACCCCAATGTAATAGTCATGATATATAAAACATCAATATAGCATAATACCTTAATACCATAACATACTAGGTCATGACTCTTCACATACCCGACTATTCAATATATATATATATAACATTCTATCAAATCATTAATCAATCATTCTATGATTAATATCGATATACATTTGTATATACATTCTCGTGCACTTTGTGTTCCTTGAAATTTTGTTCTTTGTGTGCAAGTAGAATTATGATCCCTCCAGAATAACACATACTAGAAGAGACGAAACCTCTCAATGCTTATTTTACACGTCACCTCCCTAAAATACTTTGGGTAACCAAGTATATAATACACCAATATAATGGCTTTGAATGTAAAAAATTGATGTTAGCCTATTGTTGTAGGGATTTTGAGCCCTATAGGAGATGAGCTCCCTTAGGTTCTATCAACACCTAAGACATGAATAGAGAAATAGACTAAGGATGTTCCTAGATCTGATTCATACATGAAAACAACCAAGGATCAAAGCAATCACGCATGGATTGGAAACAAATCTAATAGTATATCATAACACATAGTTATATTAATTCTCTACCAATGAATACATAAACTTATATGAACAATTGGATAGAGGGAAGCATCCAATATATCTTATATTAATCAAATAAGCAATATTTCAAATTACAAATGTAGACTGAAGAGATGGCCTCCTTCCAAGCTCCTTGCCCAAGTCTTGCAACCAAATCGCCAGAGTAACCTTGCTAGCTCCTTTCTCCTCTCTCTTTTCCATGGAAAATGGCTTGGTTTTTATAGGACTTTAGGGATAAGGCCATATATTTATTAGGATAATATTATTGAGCTCATAATGGAATCCTTCTCGAGGCTAAACCCCGAGAAATTAGTAGGAAGTCTCATCCATTGAAACCAAATCCAAAAATGGGAGTTTCTAGATCTGGTCGCTCCCTAGACACATAGACAGAGCGACCGATCAGTCCTTGGTAGACCAAAAGGAGTGACCATCCCTTCTGGTCGCACCCTTAGTGAAGGAAAAAGGTGACCAAGTTTGAATTTGGTTGGAAACTCACGGAAGAAGTGGTAGGTTTTAAGGGTTAAAATGAGGAGTTTCTAGGGATAATGACCTAGTGATTAGGTGATAATGACCTAATGATTAGGTGGAAAATAAATCTATAAAAAATGCCCCATAAAATGTGAGTTCAGAAGAGGTGTCTGATGGTCTAAATACTTTATAAATAAAGTCACAGAGCTTTTGGAAAAGAAGCTTGGAGAAGAGTATCACCAATCCTGCAGAAAAGATTCCCGATCCAGGCATACCCATGCTCGGTAAGAAAGAAAAGAACATATCCTCCATAAATACACTATGGATCCATGCATGACACAACTGATGGGATGATGGCCACAACAAAATACACCATGGATCCATCAAGAACCAATCATGACTCGATCATGGCCGAAAGTATACACTGTGGAACCATGCACGACGCAAGTGAAATCATACCCACGACCAAGTAGAAATGTGGATCTATGTCACACCATACAAATTAGTGACATGACTCAATCACTGAGCAATCAGTGAAGTGCTCATGAATATTCTCCATCGCAACTTGGGAAAGAATATCATCTAATAGGAGTGTGATCTTATCCCAAGGTCTTCGTCCTTAATCCAATGGTATGAATCTACAAAATGTGAATAAATGAGTTGATGTCAAGCATGGCAGATGTAATCTTCCCAACCAAATATGATATAAAAATCAGACTTATGTGGTTGAGAACTTTCGTCAAACACTTTGGTGGTAGGAACTTTTTCCTTAGCCAAATGCCTACTTTAGGTGTCCCAACTTCAAGATAGGTTATTGATGTGTTTTGGTGACAAAGGAGATGTATTGTAACCTTCTTATAACTCCCAACATATCTGTTGTTTGATTATTTAGCTTGTTGTTATAAATATGACAACATAACTCGTTGAAACATTTCGTCAAACAGTTGACATGATTGTCTTGTTATTGAGTTTGATCATGGTTTATTGTATGTATAAATTGTTGATGATAGAGATGAAAAATAACAACAATAAAGACAATAGATATAGCACAAGAAATCCACAACTCATATCTAAATTTATTCAATGACAATAATAGCTAACCTCCATACAAATATAGATCATATCTAGAATACATGTAGCTGCATAATAAGAGTGGTTGAAGATGCCTCCAATACAAGATAGATAGGTGGAGATATGAACTCTCAAGAGTCCCCAAGATGAATACAAAATATATCAAAGAACCCAAGTTGTATGTGTTGCCCTCTCTAGCAAGATGCGCCCTTACTGGTTGTAGGAACTATTATCCCATAGCCTAGGGATAACTAAGGAGATTATGTCTTGAGGCCCACAGGTCTTAGACATGGAGTACTGGGAGCCATATTGACTTGAGCCTGGCCCTGGAGGGCCCATATTTCCTCTTCAACGCCTCCACCTTATCAGTAGCAGCATCATCCATCACATTGACCTGGTCCTTCAACAACAGTGGGTCTTGCTCCATGAGGTAACGAGTTTGGGTATCATGGTATGTATCACTATGATTCTAAAAAAAATTGAATATGTGCATTTAATTATTTTTACTTCCGACGTGTGCTTGGACCTTATGCCTTTTCACTTGTCCACACCTACGGGAATGATAGGAGCCCTAGCAAGTTGGTTCCCATAGGGTTTGATTTGCCACTGGGTGGGTTCATGAAAGGTCATCATCCATTCCCACCATACTTACCACTTTCCATCTTTTTCCCTCTCATCCATCCCCTACACTGGTTCAGGAATTGGGTTTTCCAAGCTAGCAAAGGGTTGTACCTTACATTGTTGGAAGAGGGGATAAAGGGCCAGAGGGTAAAAGTAGCTGGAAAAAGATAAAAAAAAAAATAACAAAACCTTCAGATGCTTCTCCTAAGGATCCCTGAGAAACCAATAAAAGGCTTCTCAGCAAGAAACACAGGGACCCATAAAATAATAAAATCAAGTCCTAGTTGGAGGATAGGGGGTCTCATCACAAGCCAGCCTATTAGGTCCATGGGAATGTAGCAGTATGACACTACCATTCAGCTGGTCACCATGCCAGGGTAGTGGCTCTTGGTGGCATAGACAAGAGAAATGGGGTCTCATCACAAGCCAACCTTCTCATCTTTGTGTAATTCTTGTGGGTAACATTGTCATCACTGGTCACCATGCCAGGGCAGTGTGTTGAAATATTCTATCTGCAAAGAGTATTCTTATTATTATTGATATATTATTCATAGGATCAATCCCCATTGTGGATTGATTATGTCGGTTATTGTAATAGGACCAAATCCCCTTTTGCAGATTGGTCAAAAGACAATTGTAATAGGCAAAATAAGAAGTCAGCCCCAACAGTTAATAAAGAGACCCATAAATATATTAAAGGTGGGTTTACCCACCCAGTTTGAGAAGTCGGCCCTGCCAGTGAAGAGACACTTCACACGTGCCAGGCTTGTATAAATAAAGGAGGCTAGTGCCTCATTTGGACACAGCTCACTTGCTCAGTTTGAGAGACAAGTTCTGATCTGTTACCGGAAAAGGAGAGAGAGAGTGGCGCATATCTTGGAGATGACTTTTTGTTTTAGCATAGAGATCTCTTGGCATTGTATTGGCTATCTATATTAAGGAATTTTTGCTGGGTTTTCTTCCCCTAGAGGGTTTCCCAGGATAAATGTTGTGTCTCTTGTGATTGTGTATTTCTCAGTGATCTTGGATTATGCTATTGTTATCTAATGAAATGCAAACATCTATAATAATGGCTAAACATTAACATGGTATCAGAGCCAATCTGAAGGAAGCATATTTCACAAGAAGAAAAATGTCATTTTTATTGTACTTGCAAATTAGGGTTTTTCAAAAGTGAAGCTTTTCAGCCTCAAAAATATCTAGAAAGTCGTGCCCCTCATCAGTACACCTTTTCAATGGCTGGATCTCCCAAAAAGTGAAACCCTAGTTTCACAAAAGTACCAGAAGTACTAGAAAACCAGTACCAGAAGTACCAAAAGTACCAAAGTACTAGAGGTACCAGAAGCATCAGTCCAGAAATCTGCAGATTAGATTTGAAGGGGAAAAATTTGGATTTTCTCATATCCAAACACACCAGGAAGCTCGCCTCAACCAAGCGCATCTCCTGGTAAGTTTAGTTTTTGATTTTGAGCACTTTCATTTTTCGGTCATTTTCCTAGCTCCAGGTAAAGATGTCTGCAAGCATTAAGCTTGTTGACAAGTTAGAAGGAGTGGAAAAATTCCATGACTGGAAGTATAGGATTAGCCTCATTCTTGAATAGAATGACCTATCAAGATTCGTCAAAGACGAAGTATCGGAACCCAACGATGTCGAAGAAAAGGCAAAGCATCAAAAGGACATGATAAGGGCCAAAAGAATCATTGCAGATTCAATCAAGGACCATCTAATTCCTTATGTGTCATCTAAGAAGACTTCGAAAGAGATGTTTGATTCTTTGACCATACTATATGAAGGAAATAACATAAACCGAAAGATGAATCTTAGAACTCAACTAAAGAATACAAGGATGCAGAAAGGAGAAATGATTCAGGAATACTTCTCCAGAATATCAGAATTCAAACAACATCTAGAAGCTATTGGATATACCATAGATGAGGAAAAACTCATAATGGCGGCCCTAAATGGTCTCACAAGACCGTGGGATGCTTTCATCCAGACGATATGTGTCAGAAAGGAGAAACTAAAGTTCGACAACCTATGGGAAGATTGCATCCAAGAAGAAACAAGAGTAGAAAATCGTGAAGCGTTACTAGAAAAGGATGATGATAAATCCCTAGCCACCCACACCAAAGGAGGAAGGAAGAAACCCTACTTCCAAAAGGAGACTCATAAAGAGCCTCAACATTCAAATAAATGCAATCATTAAGAATCTCATCCAAGGAGATTTCAGAAGAAAGGACAATGAAAGAAAAGAGACTACTCATTTGTACAATTCTATCATTGTGACAAGATGGGACACATTGCAAAGTTTTGTCCAACCAGACGAGAAGAATAAAAGAGAAAACAAAAGAGGTTCCATGCCCATGTAGTCAAATATGAAGATCCACCTGCAAAGATGATGAGAGAGGAGATCAAAAACCATGTGTTGATCTCAGCCCTCTCAGGATCTGTAACACCTGGAGAGGACTCTTGGCTCATTGATGGTGGTGCATCCAAGCACATGACGGGACAAATAAATATTCTCTCTTGTATCTCAGAGAATAAGTTTTCTCAGAAAGTGACACTTGGTGATGATTATCAGTATCCCATCAAGGGAGTGGGAGAATCAAACCATAAACTGAATTCAGGGAATTCACTAAAAATGAAGGACGTACTATATGTACTAGGCTTGAAGAAGAACCTACTCTCCATATCAGCTTTATAGAAGAAAGGCTTCAAAGTTGCCTTTATAGATGGAGAAGTTCTTATGTGGGCCAAAGGAGAAACCTTAAATGAAGCAATCGTTATTGGAAATGAAGAAAATGGCTTGTATAAATTAAAGGGTCACTCAAAGGCTGCTATGACCCATGCCATTGAAGACTCATGTGAGATTTGGCACAGAAGGTTAGCCCACATCAACTACAAGGCACTACCATACATATGCAAAGTAGTCACAGGTTTACTAGAACTCAAAGGTGACCATAAAAGCATATGCAATGGATGTGCACAAGGGAAGAATATAAAAAACCCGTTTCCGAAGAGGGACACCAAGACAGAAGGAGTCTTAGAACTCATCCATTCAGACGTGTGTGGCCCAATTCCATCATCCTCCATTAGCGGGTATGTATACTATGTATCATTCATTAATGATTACTCTCGTAAAACCTGGATATATTTCTTGAAGACTAAAGATGAAGTGTTCAATAAGTTCAAGGAATTCAAAGCCTTGATAGAGAACCTTTCTGAAAGAAAGATCAAGATACTCAGGTCAGATAATGGAGGAGAATATACCTCAAAATAATTTGTGAACTTCTGCAAAGATGTTGGGATCAAGAGGGAACTCACTACTCCCTATAATCCTTAACAAAACAGTGTAGATGGATGGAAGAACAGAACCATACTGGAAGTTGTGAAGACTATGATTCATGATCAAGATCTTCCTATGTGCTTATGGGAAGAAGTAGCAATGGCAGCTGTTTATGTGCAGAACCGATTATCCCATAGTGCACTTGGGCTCAAGAAACTGGAAGATATGTTCACCGAAAAGAAGTCATAGGTAAGCCATCTCAAAATATTTGGCTGTCCAGTGTTTATTCATATACCTAAAGAAAAGAGAAACAAGCTGGACCCTTCAGGAAGAAGGGAATATTTGTGGGATACTGTGAGGTCTCCAAGGCCTTCAGAATCTATATACCAGGTCAACATCACATTGAGATCAGCAGGGATGTGACCTTTGATGAAGATGTAGTGCTCAAGAAATCTAAAATATGCCAGCTTGAAGAGGTATATGAAGAAGAACCTGTAATCCCCAATACTGCAATGAGGGAGGTTCCCAGAGCTACAAAACCAGTGAGGGAAGTCATAACTTCCCCTGATGAGGAACTTTTAGAAGATCATAATATAGTAGAAGTACAAGAACCTCCTCAGATGATGATCCTCCATAAAAGAAATCCAACATGGGATAGAGATCTTATACAAGATGGAGAGAAGTATAGTGTTCCCCAAGGAACTACGAGACAGGTGAAAAGACCAAATCCATTCTCCAATTATACGGCTTTGATGTGTGACCTCCTAGAAGAGGAGCCTACTTGTTTTGAAGAATCCATTCAGAGGAAAGAATGGGCAGATGCCATGACAGAGGAATACCAATCCATAATGAAGAACAAAGTATGGGAAATAGTTCCCAGACCAAAGAATAAAGATGTGGTATCCTCTAGATGGCTCTTCAAAATAAAACATGCTATTGATGGAAGTATTGAGAAATATAAAGCAAAATTTGTCACTCATGGCTTTTCCCAGAAGGAAGGCATTGACTATGAAGAGACATTCGCTCCTGTAACCAGATACACTTCGATAAGGACCGTCATAGCTCTTGCAGCTAATATGAAGTGGAAGATGCACCACATGGATGTGAAGATAGCTTTCCTAAATGGTGTCATCGAAGAGAAAGTGTATATAGAGCAACCTCAAGGATTTGAGGTTGAAGACATGAAGTCTCATGTATGCAGATTGAAGAAAGCCTTACACGGATTGAAGCAAGCTCCTAGAGCTTGGTATGGCCGTATAGACAGTTTCTTGACGAGCTTAGGCTTTACCAAGAGTAAAGCAGACTCGAATCTCTACTTCAAAATTATGGATAATGAGCCAGTAATCTTACTGCTATATGTGGATGACTTATTCTTAATTGGAGAAGAAAATCTCATCGTTGAATGTAAAAGGAGACTTGCCTTGGAATTTGAAATGAAATACCTTGGCCTAGTGCATTATTTCTTAGGTCTTGAGGTATGGCAGAGTCCCGAGAGGATCTTCCTTAACCAAGGGAAGTACACGGTCGAGATCTTAAAGAGATTTGACATGCTAGAATGCAATCCCATGAATACACCCATGGAAGCGAAGCTGAAGATGCAGGTCGATACTTTGTCAGATTTGATTGATGCCACATTGTACAGACAGATTATTGGATCGTTGATGTACTTGACGAACACCAGACCAGACATTTGTTTTTCCATGAACACCTTGAGTCAGTTTCTGGTAGATCCCAGACGTGTTCACCTAGTGGTTGCAAAACATGTGATGAGGTACCTTCAAGGTACAATAGATTATGGTCTTAGCTATGATGGAGATCATGATTTCACATTGAGTGGATATACTGATGCAGATTGGGCAGGAAGTGTTTCTGACAGGACAAGCACTTCAGAATGTTGTTTTAGTTTGGGATCAACTATGATCTCTTGGCAGAGTAGGAAGCAATCTAGTATTTCTCTCAGCACAGTGGAAGTAGAATACATTGCTGCATGTTCTGCTAGCTGCGAAGCTATATGGCTTCGAAAGTTGTTGACCGGCCTATTTGACTTGGAGATGAGAGAAATCGTGATTCTATGTGACAGCTAGAGCTGCATAAAGATGACAGAGAATCCTGTATTCCACGATAGGTCGAAGCATATAAAGATCCGCTATCATTTCATCCACGACATGGTACAAAGAGGAGCCTTGAAGCTCCAGTACATTAGCACGGATGAACAGGTTGCTAACGTGTTGACCAAGCCTCTATCTTGTGTGAAGTTTGAGTACTTCCGAGATAAGCTTGGCATAGTCCTAAAGGACCTTCCTCGAAAGGGGGAGTAGTTGTTGTGATGAGATATTCCCTGCTTCCAACCTTATGGTTGTGACGTAAAGTAGGATGTGTACCTTGCTTCTGACGTAGTTGTCAGACGTAAAGCAAGATGTGTTGTGTTCCTTGCTTCCGACCTCGTTGTCAGATGTAAAGAAAGATGATATGTTCCTTACTTCTGACCTCGTTGTCAGACATAAAGTAAGATGAGATGTTCCTTGCTTCTGACCTCGTTGTCAGACGTAATGCAAGATGAGATGTTCCTTGCTTCTGACCTCATTGTCAGACGTAAAGCAAGATGTTCCTTGCTTCTGACCAAGTTGTCAGACGTAAAGCAAGATGAGATGTGTTCCTTGCTTCTGACCTAGTTGTCAGACGTAAAGCAAGATGTTCTTTGCTTCTGACTAAGTTGTCAGACATAAATCAAGATGAGATGTGTTCCTTGCTTCTGACCTAGTTGTCAAACTTAAAGCAAGATGTTCCTTGCTTCTGACTGAGTTGTTAGACGTAAATCAATAAGAGATGTTCTTTGCTTTTGACCGAGTTTTCAGACGTAAAGCAAGATGAGACGATCCTTTCTTCTGAACAAGCTGTCAGACATAAAGCAAGTGGATATGATGAGACTAGCACTGAGCTTCCGGCTAGATAGTTGTGACGTAAAGCCAATCTAGTATCCTACTTCCAACCTGATGTTTGTGACGTAAAGAAGGACGAGTATCTTGCTTCCAGCTTGAGTGTTGTGACGTAAAGCAAGATGATGAGATGAGACAAGTACTGAGCTTCCATATTGACAGTTGTGACGTAAAGCCAGTCTTGTATTATGATGAGACAACCTTGTGCTGTGATGATGATGATGTATTAAGTTTTAGACTAATACATATTGATGCAGATGATGATGTCATTCCTTTGAGAATGATGTTGCTGCCGATGAAGAAAACTTCCGATGATTTATAGATATGCCAGCCAAGATGATATTGATGATGTTGTCCTCCCACCTAATTCTATTGATGATGTTGTCCTCTCTCTCTCGCATGATGCTGCTGAAGAATACCCTTGTTGTTAAGGGGGAGTGTTGAAATATTGTAACTGCAAAGAGAATTCTTATTATTATTGATATATTATTCATAGGATCAATCCCCATTGTGGATTGATTATGTCGGTTATTGTAATAGGACCAAATCCCCTTTTGCGGATTGGTCAAAAGACAATTGTAATAGGCAGAATAAGAAGTCGGCCCCAACAGTTAATAAAGAGACCCAGAAATATATTAAAGGTGGGTTTACCCACCCAGTTTGAGAAGTCGGCCCTGCCAGTGAAGAGACACTTCACACGTGCCAGGCTTGTATAAATAAAGGAGGCTAGCGCCTCATTTGGACACAACTCACTTGCTCAGTTTGAGAGACAAGTTCTGATCTATTACCGACAAAGGAGAGAGAGAGTGGCGCATATCTTGGAGAGGACTTTCTGTTTTAGCATAGAGATCTCTTGGCA
>JZKD02S1794622.1:247593-262649 GCA_000966675.3 Picea glauca | reverse complement strand
TGATAAGGAAGTTTTTGCTGGGTTTTCTTCCCCTAGAGGGTTTCCCAGGATAAATGTTGTCTCTTGTGAATGTGTATTTCTCAGTGATCTTGTTCTTATGATGCTCTTATCTATTAAAATGCAAAGAACTATAATAATGGCATAAACATTAACAATCATGACCCCTACAATATCTTTCCACACAGATCTGAAAGTTGAGGATGTGGGACTTGACACTTATAGCATTGTTCCCCTGAAAGGTAGGCAACTTGTCAATGGCCTTCTCAGGAACTACATGAGGGGAACCTTGGATTGCTGCAAAGTTCAAAGGTATCAAAAATATACTCATGGTTAAGTTAGGATTATTAGTGGGATTATTAACAGTTGGTTGATTATTGTTTTGGAACAAGTATTGGATATCAGTGAGTGCTTCTTCCCCAAGACTTTCAAGTAGCCTTCTAGGAGCAAGGCGATTTAACCTCCTCCTATAAACCTTTCCAGGTTTAGAAAAAGAATAAACCACTCCTTGTGAAGTGTTCCTAGTAGTATACTTGACAGATTTTTTCAATGGAGTCGCCACTTGGAAAGGAAACACACAAAATCAACCAATAAAAGTTCAATGAATTTTAGGGACTAAAGTTTTTATTACTTAGTTCTTAAAAAATTAAGTTAATTCATTTTGACCAAGAATAAATGACTTATCCCCGGCAACGACGTCAAAGATGTTGTCGTCCTAATACACACTTGCAAACGTGAGCAAATTCCAGCTCACTTAGTGTGTCCCTGGAAGCACAATGCCTAGGTTCACAGTCCACACTGTCACCCTCACAGGAACCTCTTCCTTCTAGGCTTACTCCTAGGGAAGCCAAGGGGGGTAGACCCTAGTTACTAGATGTGATTTAACTTTGAATTTTTAGGAGTTGGTTTTAATTTGTTAAAGGTTGAGGGGAAAACTAACCTATGATGCTAAGAAAGCAAATGAAAAGTGAAAGATTATTCAATGACAAACAAACCCTTCCCTAAGTCAACTAAGACCAGTGCCTAAATGTTGGGCAAGGGGTCAACTAAGTTTTGAGGGGGGTTCAATTACAAAATATTACAAGTAAAACTAGATTACAACTATCCCACAACAAAGATACAATTACTTACACAAAGAATAAGAAATGCTACAAGGATACAAGATATACACAAGATACAAATGAACAAGATTAAAAGTGCCAAAGTGTGAGATTTAAGAGATATTTAAAGTTAAGATCAATCACATAAGGCCAAGCATGCCCCAATAACACCTACTCTATTGGACTGTTTTTTCAATGGCAACCACTAAAACGCTAAAGATTCAACAAGATGATGACTCCCCAATGGGATACTTAACTTCTTCTTGAATCACACCACAAGAGCATAAGATAAGAGATGTAAGTACTTGGAAACTCAATGCTCAAGAAATATAACACTTAGATATTCAAACCACAAGATGCATAAGCGATTGATTAAAGTAAATGTACTCACAAGATAGACTTTTAAACAACCATCAACAAATATGGTAAAGTAAAGATTGTCTAGGAGACTAAGTGGTTAGGAGTTGTTTAAAGATTAGATAAATTTTATTTGTCCTCCCCCTAACTAAGTGTTTGAACCTTAAACCTCCTCCTCCTATTGTCAAATGGTTGTCGGATGCTCAAGATAATAAGACAACGAGGCCCACCCTAGCTTTCACATTCAACCCTGAAGTAAGAGTACTTCCCGAAGAGGACACACACCTGGTGCACCACGAAACAGTCCCCTGCCACTACCCTCTGTTGTTTTCCTCAAACTTGTTTTAGATGGTGAAGATGGTGGAATTAGGTTGTCCTAGTTGGTCTAAAATGTTATTATGACTTATGGGTAAGTATTAATATGTGTTGTGAGTGTTTTAGATGACTTTTAGGTTCCCAAAAAGTATGATTTAAGTCCAAAACCGAAACTTAAAGTGACTGCCGTGAATGTGTTATAACTTATGAAATTGCAGCATGTAAACACATAAGAACTTGTAAATAGAAGATGAAAAATAAAGAGACATTCACATCATCATTTGATAACCCATAGCATGTGTTAAGTATATGAAAAGATGTGCCATGAAGAGGGAAAAAACAGCTTGCCAAAATGAACAACACATGAGATTTAAACCATTTAAACACATAAGCTATTCCATGAAGAAAGCAAGCTAAAGGCTTAAGTAATTGCTGAAAATAGAATCAACCATACACCATTTACTTGCCAAATGAGATGAGAACTTGAAAACACAAGAGGCTTGCACAAAGTAAAAGAATTGTTTTAAGACATACTATTTGACCATGTGTGTATTATGCATGAGATATAAGAAACTTAAAAGAAGTAAAGATATGTGCCTCAAAGGCTTAAGCTATGACTTAGTGCATGTATGATCAAAGCATAAAAGGATTGCAAATTATTTAACCATTAGCACATGATCATCACATCACTAATCTAGCCAAACAATATTGGAGGTTACTCTCCCAAGGTGTAGGCAATTGAATTTTAAGAAAAACTTAAAAATAGCAAACCACTCACAATGGCACAAGGTGGAGGTCAAGCCTACCAATATTGTGCCAAAGAGGGTTGTAAAAGAAAAATAACGATTATTAAACTATGCTAGCCACACAACCTTGTCTTAATGACAAGTGGGGCAAGAAATAAATAATGCTTCAAGAAACTCTATCTTCTAGCCCAACGATTTTTGGGGGTTGGCTTAGCCAATCACTCTCCCAAGGTGTAGGCAACAATAATTTGCTGAAATGAAATACAAGAATGCAAAAATGATACAAGAGAATGCAAGCCTCAAAGGAACTTCTCGGGGGCTTTCTACAATGCTAGAATATAAGGGAGATAAAAAAGAGAATGTTACCCAACTATTGAGGAAGCCTTTGAGGTGTTGTGTGGGTGGATTTGAGCAGCATATCCCCTTGTTTCTGGTAATATCCTGCAAAAACCAGCAAGCAAATGCTTGCTGGAAATGCTACACAACACAACAAAGTCAAGAATTTTTTTTGTTTTTTACGCAGAAATTTTCCACAAAAATCTCCAAGTGAAATGTAAAATTATTTGACCTATCTAAAATGGTTAGCTAACTGAAATATATGATGAAATGAAACATAAATATAGGACTAAACAAACTGGGATTTTATGGAGAGCTTGAGGGAAGAATCCTTCTTGAGGCTTTCCCAACAATCCCTTGAAATGGACCTGCAAAACTTAAGACAAATAGTGAAACATAGAATAGATAATGTGTATAGATAAGATAACTACTTGAAATACTTCTAAGAAACTAGCAACCCAACACAAATAAATCAGCAAGACTACTATTTGCTAATCTACCTAAATAAACTACTTCATTCAAGATCTATTCAACACAACCCCAATGAACTCAAATACCATAATATCACCTCATGTGAAGAATGCAACCAGAGTACTCTTGGTGATCCAAAAACCCTCCAAAGTTTTATTAATCCAAAGTGAGAGTGTTGCAGCAACAAGTTGCTTCAAGACTCTCAAGAACATATGAGTGCAATGGCAAGATGGCAAGAGCAAGAGAGTGGGGCGAAATTCTAGTATAGTAACACTAGTTCAAAGAATAGTGAGTGAATGAGTGAGGAGAGGATCTATTTATACCTCAAAAGGAAAAGTGAAGGCACTTGGATGGATGCCAAGTGTTGTAAACCAAAGCAAGGGAGTGAATCTCAAGGAGGGGGGCACACCTCCTTAGGGTTTTGACTTGGATGAGTGAGGTGGAATGTGTGAGTGGAGTGTGGGGACCATGTAGGGGTGAGGTGGTAGGCTAGGAAGGGTGCACCACCTATGGGAGGGGCCCACACATCAAATACAAGGGTTTTCTAAGGTTTGGGTGTGAGGGGGGCGCAAATCCCCCTAGGGGGCGTGAGGAAATGAGTGAGGGAAAAGGAGAGGGGGTGTGTGAATGATATAAGGTGGGTTGGGTAGTCTAGCGATGACCCTCTTTGCTCTTTTCCATCTTTACATCAACTCATTAACTCAAAAATTACAAAAAATGACATTTCGACAATGTCATACTTAGCAATTAAAATTGTTGTTTTAACTGACTGACACTCCGGGTGGACAAATGCCTAGCAAGACTTGTCCGACTGAGATGAAACTTGGTCCATGGGTGAAGGGGGTATATTTCCATTTTATTTGATCACAAATACCCCTATCAAAATCCAAAAGACCTAGTTTTTACAATAATTGCTCAAAAACATTTAATTAATTAAATAATTAAAATCCCAACCTTAGGAAAATTAATTAAATTTAATTAATTAAAAAAAACCTATTTAGACTCTACGAAATTCTGTGAAACTTTCTACAATGTCTAACATGGTCATTTACATCATTCCTAAACAATATCTACCAAAGGATGAGACCATTAGAATGTCGTTCACTACTTTGGAGGAATTATTGCATGTGTGAGGGAAAAACTCATGGGAAATCAATCAGGCTGAAAAGCCCAATTGACAACCTGAGGATAAAAAACCCTCGGTGAAAAGAACTCTACCAATGAAAAAATCCCAAGGTACCCGACTTAACTATGATCCATGCAGACCTATTACATTATTAACCCACGCAGGGGTGCGGAAATTTCGTTTACAAAATTTTGTGTTGGAGGCATAAAATGCCCAGTAGAACCAAATCGTCTTCAACATACTTGTGTCTGATGATGCATATATTCATGGCACATGGAGTTGACCCCCTATTTGAATAGGCGGTCAACAATCTCTTTCTAACAGGAGATGAAGGGCTAATAGCCTAGTGTAAGAGGGAGCTAACCTCAGAATTCGAGAAGAAAGACTTAGGCTTGATGCATTACTTCCTAGGATTGGAAAGTATGGAAAAGATAGGGCGAGATATTTCTGGCACAAGGAAAATACACAGTGGATGTACTAAATAGATTTGGTATGATGGATTGCAAATCCATGTCTACTCCGATGATTACCAACCTGAGGAAGCTGCATGATTTTGATACATGTTCAGATATAGGAAGTTAATTAGATCATTGATGTACATGATCCACACTAGGCCAGATATATGCCATGCAATGATTGCAATGAATTAGTTCATGAGTAAACTAAGACAGAGACACTGGGTGGCATCAAAGCACATCTTGATATATCTCAGAGTGACCATTACTTATGGTCTGAGATATACATCCAGTGGTGGTTTATTTCTGCATGGGTATGCAAATGCTGACTGGGCAGGAAGCCCAGTGGATTGGAAGAGTACTTATGGATGCTGCTTCATTTTAGGATCCGCTATGATCTCTTAGTCAAGCCGGAAGCAGGGATCCATTGCACAGAGTACAACAGAGTCTAAGTACATTGCAGCAAGCAATGCTATCAAGGAAGTAGTATGGTTTGGAAAATTGGTTTCTGGGTTGTTTGGAGACAAGCTCGAGATGACGGTGGTTCACTGTGATAATCAAAGTTGCATAAAATTGACAGAGAACTCAGTATTTCACGACATGTCAAAACATATTGACATGAGGTACCACTACATCCGAGACTTGGTCCAAAGAAAAATTGTAAAGTTACAGTACATAGCCATGAGCGAGTAGGTAGCTAATATCCAGACCAAGCCTCTGACCTCAAGACAGTTTGTGCTGCTAAGAGGAAAGCTTGGTGTGGTTGAGAATGACTCCCTCACTGAGAAGGAGTGTTAAATTTGACAACATCGACATTCATTCTCCAATGAGAGGCCATATGGGCCACCTTGAGGCTATCCAGGGAGATTTGGAGAATCAACCAGTCTTGTGAGGTATTGACAAAAGCCAGGGGGAACGTACAACCTCTATGAGTCAAACCGAATGTCAGGACAAACGAGATGCTATGTGAGTCTAATGAAAAATTCAGGGGGAACGTAAAACCTCTGTGAGCATAGACAGTCTAGTGAAAAAGTTAGGGGTAACGTACAACCTCTGTGAGCATAGACAGACTAGTGCAAAAGTTAGGGGGAACATACAACCTCTGTGAGCCTAGTCAAGTCTTGTGAGCCATGAGAAAAATTCAAGGCACCTAGCAAAATTTAGGTTGAATATAAAATTCCTATGAGCTAGAAACAAACGATATTCCTAATTTTGCAAATGATATAAATGTATTGATCTAGTGTGTTGGCACGTGTAACATTATCCACCATGAAGAGAATTTTTAATTGCCTTGTAAAGAGTCGAGTTGTAACTGAAGTCTCAAGTCTAGTTCTATTTTAGAACTAAAGTGTAATGCTGAGTTGTAACTGAAGTCTCAAGTCTAGTTCTATTTTAGAACTAAAGTGTAATGNNGAGTTGTAACTGAAGTCTCAAGTCTAGTTCTATTTTAGAACTAAAGTGTAATGCTGAGTTGTAACTGAAGTCTCAAGTCTAGTTCTATTTTAGAACTAAAGTGTAATGTTGAGTTGTAACTGAAGTCTTAAGTCTAGTTCTATTTTAGAACTAAAGTGAAATGTTGAGTTATAACTGAAGTCTTAATTCTAGTTCTATTTTAAAACTAAAGTGTAATGTTGAGTTGTAACTGAAGTCTTAAGTCTAGTTCTATTTTAGAACTAAAGTGTAATGTTGAGTTGTAACTGAAGTCTTAAGTCTAGTTCTATTTTCGAACTAAAGTGTAATGTTGAGTTGTAACTAAAGTCTCAAGACTAGTTCTATTTTCGAACTAAATTATACCAGTCTCAAGTCTAGTTCTATTTTCGAACTAGAGTATACCAGTCTCAAGTCTAGTTAGAACTAAAGTATGAAGCTGAGTTATGATTAAAGCATGCAAACAAGTTACTATTTCAAGCCTCTCCTCTTCTCCTCTTCAGCCTATATAAGTAGAGGTCGACCCCTCTCTTCAATACAATTTTGATATGCAGGTTAAGGGAGAAGCAATAGAGTAGTATCAATGATAAAGAAGCAGCATACCAAAGCAACATATCAGTGTTGTATATCAGCAATAGAGGTTGCATATTAGAGGCATATATCAACAACATATCAGTGTTGTATATCAACAATAGAGGCAACATATCAGAGGTGTATTTCAGCAATGTCTCTTAGGTCTTTGTCACGTTAGAGTCATCTTGGCAAGCTCTTTAAAAGCAGAACATTCATGTTGGATATTTGTAAGTGATCATACATTATTAATGCAATAAAGGAATATCATTTGCTGGGGTTTTTCTCCATGTACAGGGTTTCCCCAGGGTATATGCGTTGTTGATGTGCATTCTTACTTATCTACATAGTTATTACTATTCGATTATGATTTTGTATTGTTTAAGTGTATTAAGCTGGAATCAAAGTGTTGAAGAAAATAAAATAATTAATCCGCATAAGAAATCAAGCTCATAATTTAACATCTTGCTAGGTGGGTATGTTCCACCTTGTTTTGCTGACAGATGTGGCATTCCCGTACAAACTTCAATACATCAATCTTGAGACCCTTCCAAGTGAACCTCTCCCGAATTTTTATATAAGTCTTTAGGTATCCTGGATGACCTGCCAAAGGAAAAGAATGCGTTGCATGCAAAATTTTGTCCTTCAACTGATATTTCGGTACTAAATAGATCTGGTACTTATAATATATGATGTCGTCAATAACCCTGTACCTATCATCGGAGACCTGACCATCAAGTATCTCACAAGAAAACCTTTTCTTGGAGTATTCCACCAATAGAAGTGCCTTCCATTCCATTGAAATATCCATGAGAGAGAGAGTGGGTATCCTGGATAGGGCATCAACAACCACATTATTTTTGCCTTTCACATATTCAATTTCAAAATCATATGCTTGGATTTTACTCATCCATTTTTGTTGCCTCCCGCTCAACACCTTTTGCTCCATGAGAAACCTCAAGCTATTATGATCGATCTTTACCTTGAACCTGTTCCCCACCAGGTACTGCCGAAACTTGGTCAAATCATGCATTATGGCCAATATCTCTTTGTCATATATGGAGTGATGTTTCTCATACTCTCGGAGTTTGCAGCTCTCAAATGTTATGGGGTGACTGTTTTGCATCAATACAAATCCTATCCCAATTCCCGAAGCATCACACTCCAAGAAAAAGGGCTAAATGAAATCAGGGAGTGCTAAAACATGGCATGAACTCATCACCTGCTTCATTTTTTTAAATGTCTCATGGGTCTCCTTTGTCCAAACAAAAGCCCCCTTTTTGGTGAGATCGGTCAGTGGCATTGTCAACTGTGAGAATCCCTTAACAAAATTCTTATAATAAGTGCAAAGACCAAGGAATCTCTTTAGTTTGGTCACATTCTTAGGAGTTGGCCACTCAATGATCACCTTGATCTTTTCTTGGTGCACCTGTACCCCATTCTTCTCAATCACGTGCCCCAAGTAGAGAATCTATGGCATACCAAATTCACACTTGGATTCCTTCGCGTACAACTGATGACTATCTATAATACCAAGTACTTCATCCAGGTGTTGCAGATGGTCTTCCCATGTTTTGTTGTATATGAGGATGTCGTCAAAGAAGACCAATACTAACGTCCTCAGCTGCTTATTGAACACATGATTCATGCACGATTGAAAAGTGGCAAGGGCATTAGTTAGCCTGGATGGCATGACCAGAAAATCATAATGCCCATAGTGGCACCTAAATGTTTTTTTAGGTACGTCCTTCTCTCGTACCTTGATCTGATGATACCCTGATTGAAGATCAATATTCGAGAGAAATTTGACTCCCCTTAGCTCATCCATTAATTCATTGATCCTGGGTATGGGGTACTGATTCTTGATTGTCTTCATGTTTAGGTCCCTGTAGTCAATACACATCCGCAGAGCACCGTCCTTCTGCTTGACTGAGACCACGAAAGAGGCAAATGGGCTGGAACTAGGGCGGATGTGACCCATTTTCAACAATTCTTTAATGGTTTTTTCAATCTCGTCCTTGTAAAATTTAGCGTGCTGATAGGGGTTTGTGATAACTGCTTGGACCCCCTCATCTAGATCTATGATATGCTCAAAACCTCTATCAGGTGGAATGCCAGGGGGAATGTCACTAAACACTTTATGATGTTTACGAAGTAGTACCTGTAAGTCCTCTGGAAGCTGTTGTAGATGGTCAAGTGGCTCTTTGTCAGAAATAAAACACTCTACAACCCACTCTTTATCACTATGCCTCATAACTACCTCCATGTTGTGCGATGACACAATCTTTAGTGGGTACTGGTTCATGGCTCGTAGGACCACTTTCTTTTCATTCGGGCATGTGAACTCCATCTCCATGGTCCTTTGATCCATAGTGTATCTCCCAATAGAGTAAAGCCATTGAATGCCCAACACTACATTGGTGTCTGGTATGTCCACCACAAAGAAATCATCTGTCATTGAGTAGTTTCCCATGGTTATCATGATCTTGGGAATCCACTTGGTGCAACTCATCTGGTGGTCTCCTAGTATGACTAGTGTGAACCCATTGAAATCCTCTGTCAGAATTCCTCTCCTCTCGACCATCTTACCATCAATGAAGTTATGGGATGCCCCCCCATCGATCAATATTGTCACCTTGTGCCCCTGTAGGACACCTCTGACCTTGAAGGTATGATACCTTGGAAATCCTAACATCGAGGCCATGACTGGGTCCTTAGCCCTAGCCTGTGAAGTATCCTCTCCTGATTGTATATGTCCCTGGTCTTGTGCCTGCTCCACCTCCTCATCCTCATCATTGTCACTGTCTGAGTATACCTCAATGTAATGGGCCTTGCCCATTCTATCCTTCCTAGTGAATCTATGCCCCGATGCCCATGGCTCCTGACAGCTTAAACACAATTTCTTTTTCATGAATTCTCTCCTGATCTCTTCATCCAATTTGGGCTTGTAGTCCCAATCTCTCTGAGGTGGTCTAATTTCCTTAATCTTCGGGGTAAAAGTGGGTTTGGGTGGAAACCGGCTTTTAGGTACTACATCCTGCATGTCTCGATCCCTGTTGACTGCATCATGTAAAGAGGTAGGCTTGTAAGCCTTGACCCATCCCTGTAGAGGCTCCATTAGACCCTCAACAAACAACATCACCAAACGACCCTCTGAAATTTCTGACACCATCAGAAAAACCCTCTGAAAATTAGATATATAGGCCTCTGGGCTACCTGTCTGTTTGAGTTGAGACAACTCTCTGAAGTGAAGCTCAAGGTCCTTCCTGTCAAATCTTTCGATCAGTCTCTGTGTGAAGTCCAGGTGGGAGGTAACCCCAACATGTCCCAAAGTGACTAACCCATGGTACCACCACTCATGGGCCTCGCCATCCAGGTGCAAGGTGGCCAATTTAATGACATCTGTCTCTGTCATATGGTGCAGCTGGAAGTAAGTGTCGAGATTTTTCACCCATGATCTAGCGGATAATTTAGAGCCCCCATCAAAGTTGGGAATAGTGACTTTCCCAATGTTACGATGCAACTCAAAATTGTGTGTCATGGCCCTCATGGGCCCTCTTGGTCGGTTTCTTCTCTTCATATTGCAGAACTCCGCGAAGGACATGGCCAAATGGAAATCATCTCCTAGTCTCTTGTACTCCTCTAAATATGCCCTATAGGGCTCATCCTACTCAACCTGCATCAATGGACCTGGGGCCTCATTCCCCCAAAAATGAGGCATAATGGGTTTGGGGGATTTGGTGTACAAGTGGGGGTGGCTCTGCATAATAGTGCGTGATTGGCTGCCTTATCCATTGTTTGAACCCCTTCACCATTATGGTTCTACTTCGTTGTGCCCTCCAACGAATTCTTAGCAAATTGTCTCATGAGGTCCATCATGGCCTTTTGACCCTTGTCCAAGTCATTCAAGATATTGAACAAAATGTTGATCCTGGTATCATCTTCTTCCCCCATAGTTCCTTTGCCCTTAGGTGTGATAGATGGTGTTGCCTCTCCTGTCCCTTCTTCTCTAACCACTTCTTCTTCTTCCCACCCAGGGGGATATGGGGTTCTTCTCCTACATCTCTGGTAGGTAATGTTCTACTTGTCTTTTGGTCTCATAAATCTGATTACAAATGTCCTTTAGAGCCCATAGTTGCAAAGGAACATGCTCGGATACCACAATAATATCCCTTTTTATCTTCAATGGGTAAATTCTCTTACTGCTGTGTTAACTTATGGAATTTTCTGTGTAAAGTTTTGTCAAACAATTAGGCTGGAAATGGTTTCTTTCAATTGTTTTTCCCACACCAATACTTGCATAGAATGATTCTGCTAATCATCATTGTTGTGTATGGAATGTAAGGTGATTATACATGTAATATCTAGTACCCAAGGCTTGTTTCTTCAATAAGTAGACCAACAAACACAATAATAAGCTCCAAACACATAACAACAAATTCCACAATTTATATAGATAGCAACAATTACAAGGGCAGATATGACCTTTATTACAACAACTATGACTTATGTGTGGTCACTGGAGGCTCCCACGGTACCTTGAAGATCATTATATTGACCGAATTTACTAACATACCAGTGATAGGTTTACGAATTGATATTTGTTGTGGTAGCACTTTCCTATAGCAGCTGATTTGATGTAGAACATTGGTGTGGCAGAAATGATAACTTCTTATATGTAAGATTCTATGGACAACAAAGAGTAGAATTTTTAATGAACAACAATGGTGCTCAACATGGGTGTTGGCCAGTATCCAATCCCAGTCAACTACACTAGTGGAAGAGGGTAGCGTTGAAGCAATTCCCAGGAAGAGGTAATGCGCCCAGTTCAATAGAATATCTCAGTCTCCAGCAATCTCATTCACACGAATGGGTACCCCCCACTGTTTGAAGATGCGCCCAAGCAAGAGACATATCCTCCGCAAGAAGTAAAGAGTTCCCCCCACTCCCAGAACTGCGCCTTTCAAAGGTAAACTTGGTCTCTTTCCATACACAAATCATGAGGACAACAAAGAGCTCGAACTCTCCCTCTTTTCTTGGTTCTATGGTAGAAAAACACTCTCCCCCAAGTCGCACTTTTCCATAGACTCATCCTCCTTGTTCAATCGACCTCTACACAATGAAAGTTTTATGTCAAACGAAGAATGTTGATCCAGTGAATGCAATGAAGAAATCTGCAATGACTCATTCCTCAGATATGATTAGGGTGTATGGTTCCAACACCGAAATCAATAAAGGTTGAAGGGTTTCCAAAACCCTAGTCTCCTCTTCAAGAGCTCTCCAAAATTGATTTCCAAAATAGAGTAAGAATGAAGGGTGCTTCCTCTTTTCCCCTCTTTTGTTTCTGCATTGAGTTATTTCCCTCTCACTTTACTTTTAATTTTATTTTAAAGTCAATTTATGCTTGCATACTTTATAATTTTTAAGTGACTTTATTTTGCCTAAGACCCATGTCCCCCTTTTTCCCTTTTTCACTTTATAAAGTCATTTCCTAGGCAAAAGATGAGTTCCCTTGGTAACTTTTTCGACTTAGCCTACAAGAACCAATTTAGGCTAGCAGAACCATCCCTTATGCTTCCTAGGCCAACAGAGACATTACACACCTAGTGTCGTGAGACCATCCTCGATCTAGCACCCCCCGTTTCTTCCTTAAGTTCCCTTCTTGTTGGAAAATTTGGGACAGTAAGTGGTGACCTATTAAGCTAGATAAATTTAGGCCCTAAAAAACTAAGGTAAATTGAGCTTAAGTTAGATTAGTTGAAGGTGTTTGCAAAGTAGTGTTTGTAAGACAAAATGTGCTTGCAATGTAAATGAAAGTACTTGAAAGATAAAACTTGAAATGTAAAGTACTTAAAAGGAAATTGCAAGAAACTTAAGTGCTTGAAAGAAATAACAAGATTATACAATGCTTATAAAAATGGATTGCAGGACATAAAAGAAAGTAATTGAGAGATTATAACTTAAAAGAAAAGTACTTGAAAGTAAAATATGACTTGCAAATGAAAAATAACAAGCAAGATAAGCACCATAAACTTGTTATGCCTCCATGGGCCTAAACTAGCACCAGATGATTTGTTAAGGTCCTAACCCGCACATAGGTAGATCAATGTATTCGGATGTAAAAAAGGTCAATATTAATAAGGCCTTTCAATAAAATATAATAAGGCATATGTAAGAAGACCTAATAGAAGCTTCTGCTTCTAGAAGGATCTTCCTCTAGATGCTTCTCTTAATAGACATATTTAGTATAAATAAGAGTCGAGGGTATGAAAACCCTAGCTTGGAGATTATTGTAACAAAGCGCTGCTCGACTGGAGGTTGCCCCCTCGAAGAGGCCTGTGAACATTGCTTTCTAAATCAAAGTGCTATTTCAGTTATTCTCTCATATTATTTATGTGTTATTGTGGAGATTATGTTGGTTATATTATTGTTATTCTGCCATTTCTAGCATTTTATTTCTGTTCTACGTATTTATTATATCTGGTATCTTGCAAGTGGTATCAGAGCACTTTCCTTGGCAGAAATTGTGGGATTTTTTTCCAGGGTAGATATGTATTCCGACGTCTTTAAGCCACAGAGATCTGTCATTACGCGCATAAACCCACGGTTGAGGGATTCATACACACAGGAAATACAAGTGGTTCTTAAGCGCATATCTGTTGGCCACCCTTGTAACCCCTGTTGGTACCCCTTCGAGTGGTAGCACATCAGACAACATCTGTATATAGATCGACCTAGATTTCCTAAAGCCCTCTTTAGATAAACCTATCGGTCGCCGGACTGCTATAGTGTCATCGAGAACATCACTCGGGAAGATGCTCTCTAGTAACTGGGTAGTCAGGTAGTACGGCTAAGGGTATGGTATATCCTCCTTAGTTAGTACCCTGAGATATTGGGCCGAGTACTATTGTTGGACCCCACACGTATATCAGAGAGCTATAACACAGGGCAAACCCTTGTCTGTAGAACCCTTGAATACCTAACCCTTGGGGAACATAAACATAAACAAATTCAACCGGCCAGATCTATTGCCGCGCAACTGTGTTCGTGTTGCCAAGTAAATACACATTTCTTTCTGGTTAATAATTTGGGGATTTCAGTACTGCAGCATTCTTCAGACCAAAGTATAACCCCGCAGTTGTAGATTAAAAAAAAAAAAGTCTGGAAATTTTTTCAACATTTGTTTGAGACCTATTCCATTAGATTCATCTCTTCTCCCTTATCACATTCATCCATATCATTTTTCTGCAAAAATTTCTGACCCCACTTGCTCCCTTTTAAGTTCACCCATCCTCATGGCCCATACCCGTAGCGAAGAACTAGAGTCTCGCTTCAACACCTTGCAATCTAGTTTCCTCGAAACCCAAAAAGAAGTGCAATAGTTCAGTGCTACTATTGCCTCCCGAGATACATCCATCAATACCACCATAAATGCATCCGTGCAGTCCGCAATGGAGGAAGTCAAACAAGAACTGACCACCCAGCTTGAATCTATCTTTGCATCACTCTGCACCAAACTAAAGATCCCTACCGATGACCCTTTTCCTGATACACATACAAAGACTGAAGGTGAAACTTCTTCCCATTCCCATACCTTTCAACCCCATCACTTTCAACGGGACATATGCCTTCCGTGGGTGGATGTAACCAAATTTGATGGCTCGGACCCCACTGGTTGGGTCGCCCAAATGGAACATTATTTCTCTCTCTACAACATTACAGATGACTTGGCCAAAATCCGGTATGGTGTTCTCCATCTAGATCAAGAACGCTGGCAATGGTGGCAATGGAGAAAAACTTCCCGTCAAGGGTATATTGCTTGGACACAATTTGTGATTGAGCTTTATGAATGCTTTGACACTGACACCAACCATTTGGGTCGTTTGACAAAATTGAAACAATCAGGAACAATAGAAGACTTCATAGCTGCATTTGAGTGCCTGGATTTTCGAACAGAGGGAATGACTAATGCTTTCTTTCGAGAGTGTTTTATTAGTGGCCTCAAGGAGGAGATTCGGGTCCATGTCCTCATGGCTCGATCTGCGAGTTGGGTGGAGGCTACTAAAAAAGCTAAAGAAGCACAACAAATTGTTTCCTCTCAAAACCATAAGCCTTCCTTTATCCCTCGCCCTAAACCAGTAAACCCCACTACTCC
>JZKD02S1794622.1:211307-231667 GCA_000966675.3 Picea glauca | reverse complement strand
AGACCCCCCGCAGACCCTGTCTCCCATTTCCGTAGACCACTCCCGTGGACTCCCCCTGCCCAATCCCGTGACTACCAAAATCACACCCCATCACAACCCCCAGACCCGACATAGCCATAGTCCGACGGGTGTTATCACACACTCTGCAACGTGGGTTAGCAACTTGTGTATGCAGGTTTTTAGAGAGTCGTCATTCAAATCGATGTCAAATTGTGGGGGTCGCGCCCTTCAACTAGAAACCCTTAAAAAAAATAAACAAATATTATTTTTTATGAAAAACCATTAAGTCACTCATTGAGTCGGGTCGCCTCCATTTCAGTTAACAAAATCGAAGATTGTTTTAAATCGGACGATTAAAGCCAAAAATACAAAGTCTATCACATTAAAGTTTTTATTAAAGAATCAATAAATAAGTCGATTAGTGGAGCATTAATAAAATCTGTACGCATCAATAATTAAGTGGATTAGTCGATCATTAATTAAATTGGCATCGACATAGTTTGAAGTGTTATCATCACAATCAAGGAAGTGTGGGGATTGTATGTATTAGAGCTTAAGGGTAAAATTTTAAGGGTGAAATTTCAAGCTTGCTTTAAATCCCAAAGATATTTATAAAATTAAAAAGGTATTTATAAAGTTAAAGGAATAAATTATTGTATACCCAAAGCTCATAGAAAAAGGTACTTATTCAAGTCGAATTTTAAAAAGAAGAAAGGAAGGAGGTTCGTAAGTTTCAAAAGGGAGTTTTTTAAGTATATTCTTTTTTGTCTAAGATTTTATTATTCCAAGGGAAGAAAAAGGGAAATTATAAACCCTTTTATATAAAAGTACAACACAAAAGCAACTTTATAAAGTGAAAGGTGGCACAAATAAACCCCTTTTCTATATAAAAAAAAGGGGTTATAAAAGTTTTTTTTTTTTTAAAGGTTTTAAGAAGAGATTAAAAAGGTATTCAATTCCCTTTGAAAAAAAAGAGTTATAAACACCAAGGGTATTACATTAAAAATCAAAGTATTATTTATCGTAAATTTGCAAGGAAAAACAAAATGGAGTCTAAAATGATGAATGAAAGATTTTCTTATGAAGGATGTCGCATTTCAACTTATGGGCTATTGACATTAAAGGGGATTATTCAAGGAAGAGAGGTTAACATCGTTATCAGCATGACCCAGGATCATAATTCTATTAATATTAATTTGATGAATCAATTATTTATTTCGGAGCATAACATAAGTGAAAAGACAAATATTTTTTGCAAGAGACAATATGTAATTAAAGACTTGCAAGTAACAATTGATGATTATGAATATATATCTCAATTCAATGTTACAACTATGTTTCAAGAAGAGATTTAAATCATTCTCGGGTTACACTGGTTAACAAAACTAGGTACCTTCATTTTAAACATGGAAAAAAAGTTTGTGACTTTTCCCTATAAAAAGAAGATGATGACTCTTCAAGACATTACTATGAGGTCAAAATCGATAACACCTTCATCAAAAGACTTTAAAGATATCTCGAAGGTGATCCTTCCAGATAATCAGAACTCGATATCAAAGATGCAAAAAGAATATGATGAAATTATTACTGATAAAAACCAAGAAATATCTCGCTTAAAAAATCATAGTGAAAAACTACTTACTCAAATTAAGAAGTCAAGGGATACAAAACAACGTGTCTAGGAGTTGGAGCAAGAAAATCAAGATCTCGGGAAAAAAAATATTAGGAAAGGATGAAGAAGCTTCTTGTTTGAAGAACCTTAATAAAAATTTGCTTGAACAAATTAAAAAGATGAAAGATGAAAAGCCCGAGAATCGAAATATTATAAATAAAAGTCGGCAAATTAGAAGTTGAAGAAGAACTTTCACATCTAAGGGTTCATAATCAAAATTTACTAACACAAATTAAAAAGTTGAAGCATGATAAAAAGACTTTGCAAGAAAAACTAGATTGTAAAACATCATTAGTCGATAAGGAAACAATGACAGACCCAATCAACCTTACAACTCAAAAGGATGAAAATCCAGCTGATGTAAACAAGTTTTCAAATGTCGAGGTACAAACAAGCCATAGATATGAAGAAGACTGAAATCCAAAATTTAATCAAGAAAAAGATGCAAGTATAAGAAATAAAGATCAAGTTGCAAGGATTCCTTATCGACATCCTAATCACAAAAATCAATACTTCAGCCAATCACTGTATCAACAGAAACAAATAACTGCCATGTCGAAGAATATTACTTCCACTTCAAGTACGGGTCAAAATAGAAGCTATCAGGGGAGTAGAAATGTATCAAGTTCTTTCCAAGAACCCTATAAAAACCCAAATCCGCAGAAGATCGAATTAGGATGGGCAGACTCCTTTACAATTTGACAGTTCTGCTCAATGCTTAGAAGATCCTATCGCCTCAAGTCCTCAACGATTACTAAATCAATAATGAAGAAGCATGAGACAATAATTACAAGCTAGAGCAAGAGATAATTCTTCCATAAAGTATGATTTGAGGACAAAACATTTTTAAGGCGAGGGCAATGTTATGAACATAAATATACATATAAATAGATATTCATAACATAATAATTAATTAATAAATAATAACTATTAATAATGAAAGGACATGACTATTGGTTAAGGGCACCCCTGCGTGGGTATATAAACGAGCCATCATTCTTATTGTATACATCATCTTATCTATTCATATTTTATGCATTTTATACATTATGTCTACATGGATTATTATGTTATATTGCAAGTATTTTGGATAATTCTTGTGTGAGAGAACTTTGTTCATGTCACATTGTTATGATCCCTATGACTTATAAGTCCATGGAGGGCGTACTTGTTGTTGTTGCAGAGCCACACCCGACAGACAGGTACACATGGGGAGATGATTAGTTCAGACCTTCATAGGGATAAAATCCCACCAGATGAATGTTGAGACCCCAGTCAGGGGCAGAGACAAATCAGAGGTTTGCACTAGAAAGAGAGAGAAGTACGTTCCACCAAAGACAGCCTGGCAGGCCTGCACCCAACGAGGTCTTGCCCTCCCACTATGATGTAGGCCTTGGAAGGCCCATGACCTCACCTATGTGACCCTTGATGTCACCCAACGTTTGATGGACACTTTGGAGGCAGTTGTGTGCCAAGTGGAACGTGTGGCTTGATCCAGAGGCCTTGGGACGCCTAACATTTTTCTCCTGGAGGCCAACGTTTCACTAGAAAGACCTAACGTCACCCTAAATGGGCATGACATCACCATTCCTTCTTGATTTAGGGTTTAATTTGTCATTTTTATGTAAAAACTAGATATTACATGTAAACTGGCCATGTCGGCCTTTTTGACCTAATTTTGGTCATTGTAATTGTATAAATAAGGGATTTCCCCTTGTATTATTTCATCATCTTTCACTCACACTTAGTGAGGTCTGAAATTTGCACCCTAATTAGGGTTACTTGGCTGAAATTTAGTGCGCACTTCTTGAAGGAGGCTAATTTTGGAGTATTTTGGCATTTTTCTTGGTGGAAGTGTTCAACTAAGCTATTTGCTAGATGATTCTTGGTGAATGTAAGTAAATTTTCTGCAATTCTTCTTGATTGAATGGTTATGGTTGTATTTATCTTGTATTTATTCAAAGATTATGAAATTGCTATCTTAAAACCCTAGGAGGATAAAACACATGTTATTGTTCTTGCCTTAATAACTTTCACCTACTAGATTATGCTAGAAAACCGATTTTCTTGAAGCCTTTTGCTAAGGGCCTTGCCATTGCAACACCCTATTACCTTTTGCTTCATCTAGCTGCCATCTACTTCATCCTTGAGCTAAAGAAGGAGGAAAACTACTAGGGCCTAGGGTTACCTACTTCCGAGTAGCCATTTCCCCCCTAGGGTTTGGTGATTGAAGCCTTGTGCTACCAACACTTCAATTATTGGCCCTCTTGTTTCTAGCTCTCTTACTATCATTTGTTCCTTCAAGATTTGATGTTGCCTAAAATACTCCATTTACCCTAAAAACAATGATCTAAACCTTGCAATTGAGTGATTGACAAGAACTACTATCAAAACCTTTACCTTAAGCTCTCTACTACCTACTCCTAACCTTAGAATAGTCTAATCTAATAACCTATTTGTTGTTGTTACTAAAGTAAGCTACAACCATCTATTGCGGCATTAAAAGCACCTAAAAGCAATTGTAAAGTTGATTTATACATTACCTGATTTGCTTTCGACAAATGCTAGTACTTTGTTATTGTTGAGTAATTATTCTTGGTCATTGTGAAGCCATTCTAAGGCATTTATTGTGAAGCTATTGTCTTATAAACATTGTTGCTATAAAATTTTGTTTGCTTCATCATACATCAACTATTGCTTTTATTGATAAAGTCCATGGTTTTATGAAGTACTAACAACAAGTTGTACTTGCAAAATATATATTTTCTTGTTTCTTTGTTCTAGGTAGGTACATCTTAATACTTCATTACTTCATTGGTTAAAACCCTGGGACTTTCTGATCAGTGTGACTTGTGAGAGGGGATATTTCATAGACACTTTAACCTTTGCCTTCTCAAACCCCCAGGTCATCGGGGATGTCTCCCCTAGGCCATCAACCCTAAATAGAAAGAGGTATCATGTTGAGGTGACAGTGATAGGATAACCTCATGTTACACCAATTTGCCCTCCTTTAATCTTCTCCTTTGGAATAAGTACAAATTGAGCGATAACAAGAACCATGCGAATTCGACCTCCAAGGATATGTCCTCTAATCCACTAAAATAAAATTCCAAAAGGTAGATCCGGGAATGGAAAACCCCTATGCCAAAGCTCCAAGCTGTTGGAAATGATCTTCCCTTCCAAAACACAAGACCTCTAATGAGAAATGTGCCCTCCTCAAGAGAAACTCACCCTCCTAGATGGTATAATGAATAGGTTGAAGTATGCCCTCTCAAACTGATGCAAATATGCACCCTGGTGATAACAATCAACCCTAGAACACGATCTACTAAAGATCTAGTCACTGTCAAGCAATTCAAACCTGTTCTCCTCAACAAGTGTGCCTCAACCTGCTAGAAACCCCCACAAGTGCGCCCTGCTTCCTCAACTACCCCTGTAATTGAATGGTAACTGATGTAGAATGGTGAGGGAGGAATATTTCACCTCTGTGACCAAGCTTGGACCAAGTTGGGTGGTATCTTTCACCATTGAGTTGATCTCTAGGGTTTGTTCATTCAAAACCCTCAAAACCCTCAAGTGCATGGGCTCTCTAGCAAGAATCCAGGCATCAAAATGATAATCAACATAATGAGAGAACAAAGGCCCTATCTCTCTTTTATCCCCCCTGTTCACCTTTTCCCTTCAAGTGACTTTTACTTTTTTTTTATTTTTTATTATTCTTTAATTAAATCACGTTATTAATTACTTGGTCTGTTTGCCTCTAAAAAGTTATTTATTCATCCCTATGGCTTCTCCAGTCACTGAAATTCACTTCTCATCATCTAATCATGAAGTGATCTTCCTCCTGATTCCGATGAGCTATTACACTAAGAGGTTTCTCCAAGTATTATGCCCAAAATGACCTTCTTAGTGAAATTAATTAAAATATGACCCATAATAACTCAAAATTCTGGAAACCATTGGAATGCAACGGAACCAAAGCTAAGTTGTACGGAAAGGATCCTGATGATGAAATATAATGAACGATGCAAGTCGGGCCCAATAAAACCCCTCAATATCTCTTGAACTCATTGTCACACCCATTTGGCTACTCTGGTAAGCATAACACTCTGTAATATAATAATGTCCAAAAATGGGGACATTAGAGTACTCCCTGCTACAATATTGTTTGTCCTTGAGCAATAACTAAATCAATCTGTATGTGATACCAAGATCCCATATCCACCTGTGTGACCTGTAGTAAGCTCTCCTCAAGACATGGCCCCTCCACGTGCTCACCATACATGATACCCAAATGCTCCTGATGAGTAGAATGATCATTTGCACCAAATCCTCGGTCAAATCCCCAAGCAACCTCTCTACTCGGATCTCGACGCCATCAAAATCTGGATTACCAAACATGCCAATCCCTATATCCCATATCAAAATGCGAACTGCAATTCCCTGTGAAGTATAGTCTTGTAAGATATCAATACCATGAGTCTCCTGCAAATAACAAATGACCTCCACCCAAAATGAGTCTGGCCTTCAAGACCATACCAAACCCAAGATGGCCTCCACCGATTAAACGTGTTGCTGCCATAGTGAGGTACTACAAGGCCTCAACGAATCACTAACAAGTGTTGTGCTCCCCCCAAAACAGAAGCTCAATGGAAAATCAAAGTGATTTTCCCCTGCAAAGATCCACTCGCCTCCATTAGTCAATGAAATGCCCAGCGTTGTAATCCCAAGGTCCTATGATAATCTTTGAACGAGACCATCACGTTCACTGTAATGTCCCCACTTTGGGACATCATTGCATTGCAGAAGTTTATGATGACCAGAGTAGCCAGATGGATGTTATAGTGAGTACAGGGATTATTGAGAGGCATTTTGGGGTCCCGCTTGCATCGCTCATCCCATTTCATCATTATGATCCATTCCACACAGGATGGCTTTGGTTTCGTTGCATTCCGACGATTTCCATGATTTTGAGTATTTTGAGCTATAAGTTAATAAAATTCACTGAAGAGGTCATTTTGGGCACATTACTTGAAGGAACCTCTCAATGTAATAACTCATTGGAGTCAAGAGGAGCAACACTATAGTATGGGATGGTGAGAAGTGACTTTCAGAGGCCAAGGAAGCCACAAGGAGAGATAAGGCGCTTTTCATAGGTAAAAAGGTTAATTAATCAATTAAAGTGATTTAATTAATTAATTAAATATTAATAAAATGAAAGTCACTTTGGAGGGACAAGGTGAGGAGGAAATATAAAGGAAAGGCAAGGGCCTCTATTCATTCATTCATGTGTGTCTATCATTTGGATATCTGGCTTCTAGCTAGAGGGCACACCAGTTGTGGGTTTCCAGCAAGAGGGGCACACCATCCATTGAGGGAGGATTCGATCTAGCTGAGGAGAAGAGATTTTGGGAATTCCAAGTATTGGGTTTCCTTTGTAGGTGTCCTAGCACTATTCTTGGTGGATTCCAGAGGTATTTTGGTGGAGGATTTATTTGTATTGAGAGTGGGACGAATTCCCAAGAGGAGGGTGCACCATTCTTTGGAGGGTGGCTAGATCCAAGGGTTTAGCAAGTCCTTTGATGATTTGAGTAATTGGATTTTCATTTTCATGTCCCAATCTATCACTCTAGCAGGTTTGTGGAGCCTTTGGAGGTCTCTAGGAGGGAGGCCGAATTATCTAGGGTTTCAGGCATCCAGAGGGGCGCACCATTCCTTGGAGGAGAGGAAGATCCATGAGTTTGGAGAGGATCTTGAAGATTTGAGCACCTGGGTTGTTCTTGCAGTTACACGATCTATTGTTTGTCATATTCATTGGAGAAGTTGGACATCTTTGGCAGTAGGGCCGAATTGTTGAGGCTATTCGGGGTTCCAACAAGGCGTGGCATCTTCCAGCTTGGAGGTTTGGCACTTCTTACAGCCCAGATCTACTCTTGCATTGGTCTTCAGTGAGTATTCGGCCTTGGGAGGCTTGTGGCATCTTCTATTGGAGCATTCTGTAGCAACTCCTATATTCTATTGTCTTTATTGGAGCCATCTGATGTGCATTCCAGATTGGCATCTCATTGTATTAGGTTCTTGCTTATTGTTATGAAATAAAGATCAGATCTGTAGTGTTTTGGTTTGTCTATCATCTTGCATATGGTTGAGGTATGTTACATTGCTTATCTTCTTGTTTGTTGCTACAAACACATATATAACACATCAGTAAATCCTAAGTGCAACCTAAATATTCACAGTAAGCAAAGTGTTTGACGAAATGCCACAACCAATAAAAGTTTAAAAAGACACCCAAAACCGTGATGTTCCTTGCATCTTGGCTTGGAAACATTACAGTGGTATCAGAGCTTAAACTCCTGCCAGCCTGAGGGTCTTCCATAAGGAGAGATGGATGTGTGGCATTTTACAAGAATGATTGTTGATTGTGAGAGGGAATATCAAACCTTCAATGAGAATCTCAGAGGTCTAATAACATTCCATCATTTTGTATCCTATAAAAATCCTACTTGGAGCAAAGATAAGGTTACACATTGGATTGGCATAGTAGAGGAAAAGAGAGCCAGAGAAGCTAGAGAAGAAATGGACAAGATATATTGTGAGATACTTTACTGTGAGATAAAATATTTTGGCCTTAACAAGAAAACTAGGGCTCAAATAATTTTCCCACAATATGTAGCCTTAAGAAATCCTAGTTGGAGCAAAGAGGATGTTTTACATGGGATCATCGTAACAGATAAAAAGAGAGCAGCAACAACTAGATGGATGGAAGAATAGAGTAGCCCCACACCCATTAGGAACACACAAATTTGCTACAGTTGCAAGGTGCATGGGGAACCAGATCATAGGTGCAGGGGTAACGATTAGAAGCACATTATTGAGGCACACTATGACAATGATGATGAGGTGTGTGAGGATGAAACGATAGATGCTGATTTGGGACAGTCTGATGATGATAGTGACTCTTTCACAGAGGCTAGTGATAGTGACTCTTGCATAGAGACTGATGATTCTAGTACGCTTGAGGAGGATGGTGACCCTTGTGCAGTGGATAGACAGTCGGAGGAACGAGATGATAGCACTTATGCTTCAGTAGACATATCACATGGTGTTGATGAACCTACACCTCAGCAGAGTGGAGACATTAGTGGGGATTTGCACATGTTAGCACCTAGATCTAATGAGCTCCCTATGTTGGTTGTGACACATCTGTCATCTTTCCAGACACCCATGATAGCCACGTCACATGAGGATATCAGTGGCATTCTAGCTATGATGGAGGAGCCTTGTGTGAGGGATGCACACCACGGACATATGGATCCACATACTCAGGAGGAGAGACATGACTCAGAGGCAGTAGACCTTATACACACATATCAGCATGAGGAGATTGAGTCGCCTCCTATGGAGACTCCATTGTTTGAGCAGGTTGCGGAGACTCCAGGACCAACCTGCAGTGGTGAGGACGTACCCTTAATTGATTAGGATGATCATAGCACGTGTTTGGACACGTCTGTATGGGATCCAGGTGCAGTTGATAGTAGTAGGATGAGTGCACAGGAGGACACAACAACTCATACAGGTTACAGGATGAGTCACATACTAGTAGTGAGAGACATGAGGTAGCACCTCAGCATGACTGTGATCAGGAGTCATACTACTTGGTAGAATCACTGATGAGTATGGAAAGATATGATCAGGAGGCACATGAGCTATCCTCCACGAGGATCTTTGAGACAATCAGACACTCACATACACATGGGGACTCCAGAGCCAGGGGAAGTTTTGATGACACTTCCATTTGTGTCCCGAGAGAGATTGACCTTCATGTAGAGGTTGATCTAGTAGTACACCCAGGACCCATGATGTTGCAGGAGTGTAAATTAGACTACCTGAGTATGCAGGAGCATACATTGATGAGTGATGACTCACACAGACATGCAAAGATTTACAGTGAGATCCAAAGGGGTGTATTGACTTCCAGGGAGGAGACACACTTCAGGGAGCACGTAGATGCCTCTCCTTTGAAACAACACATAGCTATGAGAGATCACCTTCACAGTATCAACAGTTGCATGGGAGATGAGAGATGGAGATTGGTTGAGAAACAGTTGGAGGAGTTACTTCCGATTGTACTGGATGGTTGGGATTTGGTGATGACCACAAGAGAGTATTTATCATGGATATTGATGGACGAGCTTCTGGTCGAATCCTTGGGATTGACCAAAGCATGTGACACCTTCCAGTCCTACAGTCAGCTGAAGATGTTTCTGTTAGCTTGTATTGACATGTTTATCATAGACAACAACATGAGGAGGGATAGGTTGTGTCTGAGGACATGGGGAGTGGCTAGGCTGAGACCACCTGACATGAGTATCTTTACGACATCTAGCCGGATAGAGGTGGATCGTCATAGGCAACTAGTTAAGACTTGGTGTGTTATGGTGAGCATCATAAGCCAGGTGATAGCAGATGAGCACAAAGGACTTTTGACAGTGATCAGTCTCACACAAGGACAACTAGAGGAGATTGGAAGTGATAAACTTCCAAGTTTTCCATGGGATCTGGGTGTTCATTTGGCCAACAGGATGTTTTACTACAGGGTGACCCAGGTTGCGCTAGAGAGCCACATATTCCACCATGGGTTGGTTTGGAATGGGCCTGCAGGGATTTGTTCGATGGAGCGAGGAAGCTTTTCACTCTTGATCATCATGATCAGACATGGAGATGGTTGGGCAGGTACTACTTCCACATAGATGTTTTCACAGATGTAGTTTCTGGACAGCAGGTCCAATGGCCACATGTACTCCGGCTTGAGGATCCAGGAGTGGAGGATCCAGTATATATACATGGAGCAGTCATGCAGGGTCAACATAGTGCAGTGCCAACATGGTGATCTTTGACAGAGTCTAGCATGGGACCCAGGGATTGCATGATTGAGAATTTCACTGACAGACAGGGGTGAGTGGACCTTTGCAGGGGAAAGTTGTTCTGACTTTCCATTGAGCTTCAGTGTTGAGGAGATCACATCACTTGATGCTATCTCGCGGAGGTCTAGTAGTACCTCATTCCGACATCAGCATGAACAGTTGATGGAGACCATGTTAATCTCGGTAGTATCTTGGAGGATGGATTCAATCAAGGATGAGGCCATGAGTCATGAGTAGGAGTTTCACGGTATTGATACATTTCAAGATTATGATTCACAGGGGCTTGCAGTTTATGTCTTGATATGGAACCCAGGGGGTAGCGGGCGTTATAATTCATATTTGGATGGGGTCTACTGTGTATCCCACAGGTGGACATTAGATCCTGGTATTATACTTGAGGGGATTTGGTTATTGCTTTAGGACAAGCAATTTTCTAGCGGGGAGGACTGTAATGTCCCCAGTTTGGGACATCATTACATTGCAAAGGTTTATGATGACCGGAGTAGCCAAATGGATGTTATAGCGAGTATAGGGATTATTGAGAGGCATTTTGGGGTCTCGCTTTCATCGCTCATCCCATTTCATCATTATGATCCATTCCACACAGGATAGCTTTGGTTTCGTTGCATTCCAACGATTTCCATGATTTTGAGTATTTTGAGCTATAAGTTAATAAAATTCATTGAAGAGGTCATTTTGGGCACATTACTTGGAGGAACCTCTCAGTGTAATAGCTCATTGGAATCGGGAGGAGCAACACTACAGGATGGGATGGTGAGAAGTGACTTTCAATGGCTAGGGAAGCCACAAGGAGAGATCAAGCGCTTTTCAGAGGTAAAAAGGTTAATTAATTAATTAAAGTGATTTAATTAATTAATTAATTATTAATAAAATGAAAGTCACTTTGGAGGGACAAGGTGAGCAAGAAGTATAAAGGAAAAGCAAGGGCCTCTATTCGTTCATTCATGTATGTCTATCATTTGGATATCTGGCTTCTAGCTAGAGGGCCCATCTCTTCAGGGTTTTGAGGGTTTTGACTTAACAAACCCTAGAGGACGATTCGGTGGTGAAAGATTCCTCCTAGCTTGTCCCAAGCTTGGTCTCGGGGATGCAATACTCCCCCACACCATTATAGTCCAGATCTACTCAGTTGCAGGAGGATTCTACATCAGGTACAGGTACAGGTACAGAGAGAGAGAGGGTGCACTAGCTGTGGGTTTCCAACAAGAGGGGCGCACCATCCATTGAGGGAGGATTTGATCTAGTTGAGGAGAAGATATTTTGGGAATGCCAGGTATTGGGTTTCCTTTGCAGGTGTCCTAGCACTATTCTTGGTGGATTCCAAAGGTATTTTGGTGGAGGATTTATTTATAGTGAGAGTGGGACGAATTCCCAAGAGGAGGGCACACTATTCTTTGGAGGGTGGCTAGATCCAAGGGTTTAGCAGGTCCTTTGATGATTTGAGCATTTGGGTTTTCATTGTCGTGTCCCGATCTATCACTCTAGCATGTTTATGGAGCCTTTGGAGGTCTTTAGGAGGGAGGTCAGATTATCTAGGGTTTTAGGCATCCAGGGGGCGCACCATTCCTTGGAGGAGAGGCAGATCCATGAGTTTGGAGAGGATATTGGAGATTTGAGCACCTGGGTAGTTCTTGCAGTTACTCAATCTATTGTTTGGAATCTTCATTGGAGCAGTTAGACATCTTTGGCAGCAGGGCTGAATTGTTGAGGCTATTCATGGTTCCAACAGGGCGTGGCATCTTCCAGCTTGGGGGTTTGGCACTTTTTACAGTCCAGATCTACTCTTGCATTGGTCTTCAGTGAGTATTCAGCCTTGCGAGGCTTGTGGCATATTCTATTGGAGCATTATGTAGCAGCTCCTATCTTCTATTGTCTTTATTGGAGCCATATGACGTGCATTCCAAATTGGCATCTCATTGTATCAAGTTCTTGCTTATTGTTATGAAATAAAGATCAAATCTGCAATGTTTTGGTTTGTCTATCATCTTGCATATGGTTTAGGTATGTTACATTGCTTATCTTCTTGTCTGTTGCTGCAAACACATATATAACACATCAATAAACCCTAAGCGCAACCTAAATATTCATAGTAAGCAAAGTGTTTGACGAAATGCTACAACCAATAAAAGTTTAAAAAGACACCCAAAACCGTGATGTTCCTTGCATCTTGGCTTGGGAACATTACATTGACGTTGCACCACTCGGATCATGATTGTATGTCTAACGTATACATATTGGAACCCCCACTCTCAGATCCTCATGCTAAAATACCAATGATGATTGGGCCTACTATCAAGAATCTAACCCTGTAAAGGTATCCTTGTGGAACCATAATCTACCCATCCATTGCCATACTCAATCACGAGCATCAATAGGGAGAATATGTCTCGCCACATAGAACAAATCCCAACAAGTCCTCTCAAAATAATCCAAGAGTGAAGAATGTTGCTCGATGGCACAAACCAGACTATCATAAGATGAAGCAAACTACCGACCAAATGGATTCCTGAATCCCATGGCAAATTTGGAATTTCATCACTTTCAATCCCTACTAATTGTTGATGTTCCATACTGATAACTGTCGGAAACCCTCCATCCTCATCCCAATGAGAATCTGAATCTGTATCAAGATCTCAGATATCCTCTATCCCATGGCCTAAGATACTCTCCATCATGCCTAAGGCTTCAACTGTTTGTCTCTGATGATCCTCCCCTATCCTGTTGTATGTAATAAAGTCACTCTTGTGATGTGGTCTCCGCCTATCAACTCTCCATGTCCCCTGCCACTGTTTATCTCCCCCTATGCCGATGTCTATGATGAGAGTATTGGGGAAGGCTAACATAACTAACTGCAACTGTATGTCGGATTGGAAAGTATCATAGATTTTGGTCAATCCCAAGGACTTGACCAAAAGCTCATCCACTGGCACCCATGGTGAATAATCGCATGTACTCATCATTAAACTCCAACCATCGGCTACAAGAGTCAGTGACTCTAGAAACCGTTGGTCAATCACTCTCCCTCCATCATCACTCATATCGTTGTTGCTACTGTGAAGGTGATCTCCCAGAACTATGTACTACTACAAGGGAGGAGTCTCCATGCTCCACTAAGTATGTCTCTTCCCTGCAATCCAATGCATCCCCCTGAATCCCACTATACACCTCTGCATGCTCCTGTGAACTATCTCTCATCACCACGTGCCCCTGTATAGTCATGCAAGCTCCTATGTACTCCTGCATCATCATGTATCCAAGGTGTATTGTTGGATCAACCTCTACATGGATGTCATCCAATCCTGGAACACAAATGGAAGTGTCCTCATAACTTCCCATGGCTCAAGAATCCCCATGTGTATGTGTGTGCCCAATTGTCTCAAAACCCCTCGTGAAGAGTGGTCCCTGTGACACATGGCCATCCTCCTGCGTCTCTGGATCATATCTCTCCATACTCATCAATGATCCTGGTTACTCCTCATGCTCCTCCATCAATTGGTGCTCCTCTGCCAAACCACCAACATCCTTTAGCAATGTGGTTGAAGGATATATCTGACTCTCTACCGAGATAGATGTAGTGGATCTCTAACTAGTCTCCCTAGGGATAACGAATACCTCTGAAGAGAGATCTCTCTCAGATCTAAAGTCTACAAACCTCCACGAACTCCTCACTCAAGAAAGTGTGCCCTAGCTATGCAGAAACCCACTAGAAATGTGTCATGCTTCCTCAACTACTCCTGTAACTAAATGGTAATTGATGTAGAATAGTGAGGGAGGAATCTTTCACCTTCGTGACCAAGCTTGGACCAGGTTGAGTGGGATCTTTCACCACCGAGATGATCTCTAGGGTTTGTTCAGTCAAAACCCCCAAGTGCATGGGCTCTCTAGCAAGAAGCCAAACATCAAAATGATAATCAACATAATGAGAGAATAGAGGCCCCTATCTCTCTTTTATCCCCCCTGCTCACCTTTTTCCTCCAAGTGACTCTTACTTTATTTTTATTATTATTTAATCAAATCACTTTATTATTCTTTAATTAAGTCACTTATCATCATCTAATCATGTAGTGCTCTTCTTCCCGATTCCAATGAACTATTACAATAAGAGGTTTCTCCAAGTATTATGCCCAAAATGACCTTTTTAGTGAAATTAATTAAAATATGACCCATAATAACTCAAAATTATGGAAATCGTCGAAATGCAATGGAACCAAAGCCAAGTTGTGCGGAATGGATATTGATGATGAAATATGATGAACGATGCAAGTCGGGCCCAATAAAACCCCTCAATATCTTTTGAACTCGATGTCACACCCATCTAGCTACTCTGGTAAGCATAACACTCTGTAATATAATAATGTCTCAAAATGGGGACATTACAGTAGAAATCATCTAATTACCGATCATTAATGTATATCGTTAACAGACACAAGGGAATCCATCGATGATGATGATGGAATCCAAGATACCTAGTACAATCTACAAAGTGTGAATAAAGGAGTTGACGTCGAACATTCGTAGATTCATTCAACGGGAGCCAATTATGTAAACCCACTGTCGAAATGTAAGGAGACCTGCCATTGATGTCTACAAGTCTCGGGGTACTAATGGGTTTCTAGATTTCAATCCTGGATGATGAGCTAGAGTCGACAGGGTGAAATCCGTCGAAGGAGGGCCTTGATGTATCCCCCATCAATTGACATGAAACATGTAAAGATAGATGGTGTGAAAATCATAATAATGGAGCACAACTGACATAGGGATGGCCGAGATAAACAGGCTAAAAGGAACAATAGGTGTTCGATGTAGGTAAACTTCCCTTGAACAAGTATGCATGACAAATAACTTGAATCGACGACATTAACTCAGATGAATACCATAACACCGGTCATGGACCTATTAGGAGAACATGAGACGCGATGGAAATGGTGGTTAATGAGAGAGAATGGATGACCCGACTGTTATATATGATGATAGAACATGTGCATTGTTCAAGGGTGACTCAAAGTAGTAATTGTTGCCAGATAATAAAGATAACCAAACGAAAAAACCCTCTAAAAATTCCCCACCATGAGTGACGAGTACCTCTTTCTAGTTTTACGAGCTGGAGGAGGATAACAGATGCTCGATATAGCTCATCTGGCGATGAGTCCCTCGACATACTTTTAACAAATCTGAAGGAGGGTTCCGGTCTCATGTGTGGGTCCTTTGATGTAAAGTTTAATGAGTCCAAAGAAGGTAAACTCGATGGTCTTTTCTTATTTCACGAGTTTGAAAAGATTCGATAAAGAAGACTCCATAATAGACTTTTTCGTAAAGTTAGTCCCCAGGGTTCGAAAAAGTATAAAACGATGCCTAGGAGAACTCTTCTAATCATACTTGACTAGAGTATTCATTTTTCCTAATTAGTCTAATGAGGCCCGAAAAATGGGTAAATCATCACTCGAAAGACGTCCTTTCTAACCTTTTAACGAGTGTGAAAGGAAACAAACTCAGTCGACAATCTTTTCATGTTTAGAGAGTATAAAAAGAGCTTAAAGGAGACTCCAAAGAGTTCATTTTTCATATATCTTTTACGAGTCTGAAAAAGAGATAAAAGTATACTCGATAACCTATTTTCATGTATTAACAAGCACGAGAAAGAACAAAGACTGAGCTCGGTAACTTCTTCTCGTGTATTTATGAGTACGAGAAAGAACAAAGACTGAGCTTGTGATTGGTTTCATTTTTACACAAGCTAGAAAAAAAGTAAAACTATGCTTGGGTAGGTTTCATTTTTTCGCAAGCTTGAAACTAGGAAAACTATGCTCAGAACTGGTTTCATTGTTTTAATGAGCTTAAAACCGAAAACTAATTGTGCTCAACACTTCCCAATGTAAAGTCCAAAGGTGGGTAGTACCTTTCCCCCAGTTTGAGAAGCTAGTGGCTTAACTCCAACATGATAACCAAAAGTTGGAGACATGCCCCCCAAGCTTCGTTTCATCCACGGACTCTTCTCCTATCGCCAATTTCTATACCCAATAGACTCCTGGTTATTAATAGGAAAAATGTTCACAAGAGAGGGAGGAAGAAAAATGATCAACTAACTGAGGTGGATGGAACCAAGGTTCAACTACGAGTTGTAATGGAAGATTCGACTCAACAAGAGAGGCGACTATTTCATTTTTTAACGAGCTTGACACATGAAAAGAACTATGCTCATTACTAGTTGTTTCGTTTTTTAACGAGCTTGACACAGAAATGGGAACCAAGTTTTTTACTATCATCTTGATAACGAATTCCAAGAGAATAAAACTCTGGAAGGAATACATGTAAAGGGACAAGCCTCGATCATGGCTTCCAAGAGATCTTTGCTAGACGGAAGAACAACACTCTAGAAGGAATACATGTCGAGGGGCGCGATAGGGGTAGGGAGATCATGCTCTAAAATCCATATTGAAGAGATCACCACAGCGACTACTGGATCTAAGTCAGAAGAAGGGAGAGAGTCCTTCTCATTCATAGTTGAATGGATGGGACAAGTTGCCACATAATTGACCCGCGAGGAGGTGGATGACGCTGACATATAAGGACCATTCATGGAAGATTGATGGTTGACCATCATATGAGGGTCAATGAATGAAAGTTAGTCTCTGGTCACTATGTTTCCATCATGAGGTAAACACATCACTCGAAAGAGTGTGGACACACAAGCTTTCATGGCGTAAACATGGTCTCGCCCGAGAAGCAAATTAAAGTCCAAGGGGTCGTGCACTACCATCACATCAATGTAGACCATTTTTGCCCCCAAAGTAACAAAAAACTGAGGAAGGATCCCTAAAGGTTGACTAACCCTTATGTTAAAACTCAATAGATTATGAGTCATCGACGCAAGCTAAGGTGAACTAAGAGCTTGCCAAGCATTCGAGGATAGGATGCTAACAGAAGATCCTTCGTCTATTATAGTGTTAGGAATATTCCTACCACAAACCTAAACAATGATTTGGAAAGGCGCGTAAGAAAGAAGCCGAGGTTCTGTTAGAGCATTCCAATCAATGGTAATCGCATTCCTTGGGGGGTGTCGTTGGAACGGGAGGAATGCTCCCTAGTTTGGACGAATCTGTATTAACAAGAAAGACCTAAGCGACATCTTCACTCTTCAAAGGAGGAGTGGGATCGATGGAACGGGGGATCGAATCAACCACTTGGGTGTTACTCTTTGATGGAAGAGTGGGATCGACCGATGATGGGATCAGATCGATCGCTTGGGTTTCACTCTTCAATGGAAGAGTGGGATCGACCGATGATGGGATCAGATCGATCACTTTATCAATTGGATCAACTGAGGATGAAACCAAATTGACCACTTGATCAACCAATGGCGGGTTGGAAGAAATTTTATGATAACCGGGTGGAAGTTGGTGTTGAGAAACAACAAGGGCTTCTAACAATGTCAAGGCTTCATCCATGCACGGACAAAGGTAGGTACAATGCATGTCCTTGCATAACCAACAAGGATTCTTGAGTTTACCCTTCTTACTGCCAACCTGATGACTAGTCGATGGGTTGTCACCAGCATGACCTGTAGCAGTTGATGATGAAGATTGAGAAGAAACCTAAGACCACACTTCTACGACCTTGGGAATACCAGGGAAATCCTTGAGAAGGTCATCACCCTTGCAAACCTTGCAAGGAAATTTGGGCTTGCGATTTTTCTTGTTAGACTTGACGACACCATCAAGACTCCCATCATGATGCCTAGAGGTTGGCTGATCGCTTCCAACATGTCCTCCAGTGGTTGGAAGATTTCCCTCTTTCTTATTTTTCTTCTTCTTAATCTTATTTTTCTTCTTCTTCTTGTCCACCTGGTTACTAGTTGTAGAGCTTTCACTAGGCGAAGAGGAAGAACAAGAAGAAAACTCTATGGGCGAAGAAGGTGGAGGGTCAACATGAGGTTGATGATCAGGGGGTGGAATATTTACATACGAAGCAATAGGAGCATTGACGTTCACTGGAGTGGAAAACAACCAAACCAGTAACCCAATCGTGAGATCAGGAAGAGTCAAAGTTGCAATGTAAGGTGGACCAACATGTCCCACAGAAGGAGAAACAAACGGTATCCCAGAAAAAGGGATTCCTCCGTTGGTATACCTAGGGACTGACGCCATAGATACAGACTCAGCCCTAAGGTCCACTGAGAAAAAAAAAAACACGTGCTAGAAAATCTAGGAAGCAAACCAAACAAACCAATAACTTCTCACAATGAACTTACTAGTTGGTGATGAAATCCAACATCACGAGAACACGTGAGAAGGGGCTAGGATGAGCAGGTGGATCAGTTACATTGACACCTGCTTAATGGACTTACGCCCTGGTGCAAGTCCCCTTACGACGAGAGTTGTGGGTGAATCTCCAAGGAGCTCGAGTGAGTTTGACCAACGTTCGACCCAGGTACAATAAAGAGTCCCTTTCATCGTCACCTTGTGTATAGTGTAGGAATTATGAGCAGCAAAGAAACAAATAATAACAAACAAAAATCATCATAAGAATGCAAATATATACAAAACTCACATATTCATTAATGTACAAAATAATGATGCATCTCTCTTACACACAATACATTCGTGAGGCCTCATAATATAGCATTGAGGTTCTCATAACGAGATGTCCAATATAGCATAACAATCTCCACAATATCTCCAAGAATATCTCCATCCCTAACTTCACTCATTGTCCTCATCTATCATACGTAGACTTCTAGAATAAGTCTACTTACATTAATAATAATTTCATCATATAATTCTCACAGGTGTTGTCGTCCTAATACACACTTGCAAACGTGAGCAAAGTCCAGCTCACTTAGTGTGTCCTTGGAGGCACAATGCCTAGGTTCACAGTCCACACTGTCACCTTGACTGGAACCTCTTCCTTCTAGGCTTACTCCTAGGGAAGCCAAGGGGGGTAGACCCTAGTTACTAGATTTGATTTAACATTTATGTTCTAGGAGTTGGTTTTAAATTGTTAAAAGGCTTGGGGGAAAACTAACCTAAGATGCTAAGGCAGAAAATGCAAAGTGCAAGTTTATCTATATGACAATCAACTCTTTCCCTAAGTCAACTATGACTAGTGCCTAATGTTGGGAAAGGGGTCAACTAAGTTTGAGGGTGTTCAATTACAAAATGTTTGCAAGTAAGATAAGTTGAAAACTACCCCACAAACTAAAGATTACAAAGATAGATATTACAAATGTACAAAAGATACAAAGATACAAGATATGAAAGTTTAGAAGATAATCAAAATGAGATCAACACATGAGCCAAGCATGCCCCAATAACACTTACTCTATTGGACCGCTTTTCAATGGCAACCACTAAAGCACTCAAGACTCAAGAAGGTGATGCCTCCCCAAGTGGGATACTCAACTCCTTCTTTGAATCACACCACAAGAGCAAACAAAGAAAGATATATAAATGTTTTAACTCAAATGCTCATGTAAACTTAAAACAATTAGAGAGATAAACCATAAGATTGCAAATGAAATATAAGAAATTAAGTACTTGCAATAGGTGTGTTCCTAAACATACATCTAAATTCTCCCAACACACATGGATTATCTATGCAACTAGGTGATTAGGAAGTTTCTTAAAATTTAAGTAAGTTTTATTTCCCTCCCCCTAACTATGTTGGGGCTTTAAGCTTCCTCCTCCCTTGGCCAAATGACTGCCGGGTGCTCAAGATAGTAAGGCAACGAGGCCCACCCTAGC
>JZKD02S1794622.1:189264-204385 GCA_000966675.3 Picea glauca | reverse complement strand
CTGGAGCATAAAATGCCCAAGTAGAACCAATACTGTCTTCGACATACTTGCATCTGATGATGCATATCTTCATGGCACATGAGTTGACCCCCTAGCTGAATAGGCGGTCAACAACAGGTATGAATTATTCCTTCATACTCCCCCTTAATGAATACTTGTGATTCAAACCAGATATCTGAGTTGTCTTCATTTGCATTCTGCATCACCTTTAGTCTTATGCATCCTCTCTGCATCATCTTCATTCTTCTTCATCGGCATTTGTTTCTTCATTTGTCGTTCTCTTCCTAAGCTATATCTGAGTCAATCATCTGAACTGCATCATCTTCATATCAAGGATTTCTAGCTTACCCTTGACCTTCCCATGTGTTTTCTACGACTTACCCTCAACCAATACATCATATCCTGGGTTTTTTCAGCTTACCCGTAACCATTACAAACTCAAATTGGTTTCGCATTGTCACGAACCATTAATTACATCAAGTGGTTTCAGCTGACCACAAACTTACATCTGACATTACAAAGTGGTTTTTGGGTTACCACGAACCAATAAAATGACTCAAATCAATGACTCAATAAACTGACAACTCTTTCTTAAACATGTACAACTGACTTTAATGACAACTAACCTTTGGGGGACCAACTAACTCATGAACTTTATATGGGAGATATTGTCGTACATTTGAACACTTCAACCTATAAAATCATTTCAACATGAACATAACATTTTTCCATTCAGGGACATCTGTCCATCCACATTGTACTTATATATGAGGCTTTGAAATTTCTTTGTTCCAACACTTTTGATGATCATGATTTTTAAGACCACAAATACTGCATGGATATAAATTCCAACATTTTTCTTTGGCATGTCTTATTCTTCCACACTGACTGCATCATTCTTTCTTTTGTTGCCCATGCTTTTTTACTTGGTTGGATGTTGTGGTTGTTGCACCAAGTTCATTGCTTCTGCTACTACTTGTAGATGATTAATTTGTTGTCGATGATTCTACTTTCACAAATTTGATGTCGTCATTGCTTGTGTTGCCTTCATTTCTTGATCTTACATGTACTTGTATGGGCTTCTGGATACCTTGAGAATTCTTTCCTAAACCTTTACCATCATAACCCATTTTATTCAAAAGTTTTGAAGCTATTCCTTTAGTATGTTTTTCAAAGCAACCTATTTCAACATCATCACTATCATCATGATCATCATCATTTGGAACATCATTTGGAGCCTCTGAACAAGAGAGAGATATATGTACATCAACATTATTATCATCAACCAGAAAACAAGAATCACTCGAACTATCAATCTTCTGAATCAAGTCACTAGTATCACACATTTCATCACTTTACTTTCTTGTTGCAGTTGTTTGACTTCATTTGCGAGTGCTGACAATACATTCTCCTTTGCCAATAGTTCTTGTTGTAGTGATTCTATCGATTTGTCCTTTTGATCTTCAATTTTAAAAATATCATCCATAAATTTATCTAATGATGTCAATTTTTCTTCTAGTGTGTCAATGTGTTTTGTAGTAGAGCAAACAAATTCATGATAGAGTTCATTGTCTCGTGTCCTGAATTCTGCAACTTTTCCAATTATTGATTGATTTTGTTTTTGTAAGCTATGTATTTCTTGCAAAGCATCTTCAAGGTCTTGTTGTAGTAATTCAATTTCTTGATTAGTTGTTTGAAGTCTTTTTCCTCCTTTGCCCATTATGAATTATGGAATCATGCTTGCTTGTAGTCACGCTAGCTTGTTGAAGAATAAACACAATAACCAGGGTGTCGGGTACAACCGATCATGCACCCTTCTTTCAAACAACAACAATAATATTTGGGTGTTGGGTACCATCGAGCATGCACCCAAAATTAATACTTCAAACGTTGTGACTTGACTCAAACTTCACCTCTTTACATCAATAACTTGATTTCAACAAGATTAACTTTTAACCCACATTTGAACTTGACTTTGACTCAATAAATCACCCTTTCATAACTTTACATTAATCCACTCTCAACAAGACTATACTCTCAACCCTTATAACCTATTTTAAGAAAAATTGAATTAATGTGACTTTGACTTTAAACCACATGCATTGTAGCCTTTAGCTTTGACTATATTCATTACCAAATACAATTCCACTATGTTAACTTAAATCTCCCATCAAAAACCATCACATTTGCATGGAACATTAAATCTTTAAATGATATGCTTTTCAAACTGAATATAATCCACTTGTGCGACCTCTTCCTTGAAGCTTGTATTTCTATTTATGTTTATATCACATAGCATGTCATCTCCTCTGAATTTAACAACGATCACTCCACTCTCCTTTTGGTGAAAACTCTCAACACCAAAGATTTTCAAACATCAGTCTGCATCATTCAAAATACAAACAAGAGAGACAACAATTTGCTTTATATTCCAAGCAAAGTTTGGATTACGGGAACCTTTAATCTTACCAATCATATAACTCTGTATTTGGATAAAAAAGTCATATTAAAGGCATCACAGGACACGAATGAATGACTTGTCCATCCCCGAATTCACCTTTTTTAACGTGCATCCCATCTATTGTAGCAAAGTCATGATTCGAGCATTGATGATTGCTTGTAAATCTATTTTGTTTAACCATCAACTTGTCAATTTTCAATGGATACAATTGATGCACATACCTCTGTATTGCTAAACAATTATTTTTCAATGATTTTGTGAAGCGCTCAGTGTGTAGTGCCTCCAAACAAAGACGTAGTACAAGCACCATCAATAATTTCTTAATGTCACTGTCTCTGGTTTAGTACACGTCCCAGGCAGCAGGCACCATTCTTATTATCTTAATCTCCAAATTCTTCCTTGAATCTTTCGAAATTTACTCCACGCATCTTCACTCAGTTTTTTTATTTGCTGGTTGCACATCTCTCCAAACAACGCAGCTACAATATCAACGTTTTTTTCGACTTTTCTTTCGGCAACAATTGCAATATGCTACCATCCATTATTTAGAAATATGGCCTTCGATATCAACCTTCTAAAAAGCTACCATGGAAAGGAAACATTGTTTTTCACGATCTTCTCAGAATGTCATGTCCGTCCAACTTTCCACCAGATCCTATCACAATGCTCAATTTGTTTCCCGTTCTCTCTGGTCCTCGCAGGTTCTATTCTTCCAGGCGACTAGCACAATCTCTGTTGCATAGAACATAATCATGGATTCTGAAAACATCTCCTCGGACTAGATATGAAGACCATTCTCCACCAGCAGCTTGACCCTTCTCCACACAAGCTTCCCCTCTAGTCACACGTAGACATCGACCATTGCAGTTGGAGCAACTATCGTGGAGCTTGGCTATTCAACAATACACTCAACAACACAATTGACCTCCCTTAGAAATCAATACATGCAGATCTAGTTCCCATTGTACCACATATCTCTGAACATCACCTCCTCCTATGTGCGTTGCCTCTTCTACGCAACCCAGTATAGCAGCAAGGCGGAAAGTGGCCCTTCTATGTTGTGATAACTCTCAAACATGCACATTAATAACCATCGATCTACTAATTTGAGAAGATTTTCCACGCTCCACGCTCCAAGGTTGCAACAACTCATGTGGATAACCGTGAACACCAGCGACTAGACGACAAGAGACTTCAAGGAAACAATGGTTGTAAAATTTAATAGGCTCCACCCACTGCACAATTGCAAGCGCTTCACATACCCTGTAGTAGCTCACACGACGCAAAGACAGTCAGTGCAATCAAAGTGAACAAAGAGGCGTGAACAAAAGCGACAAACTGTGGAGGGCGCAGAATATGTCGTCATAACGGCTCTTTGATCACCATGAGACAGTGTCCTCACACCAAAAATCCTTCACACTCAACAATTTAACACATTTCGCTCTGATACCAAACATAGGAATTATGAGCAGCAGAGCAACAAATAATAACACACAGAAATCATCATAAGAGCGCAAATATATACACAAAACTCACATATTCATTAATGTACAAAATAATGATACATCTCTCTTACACACAATACATTCCTGAGGCCTCATAATATAACATTGAGGTTCTCATAACAAGATGTCCAATATAGCATAACAATCTCCACAACTATCTCCACAATATCTCCAAGAATATCTCCATCCCTAACTTCACTCATTGTCCTCATCTTTGATCATATGTAGACTTCTAGAATAAGTCTACTTACATTAATAATAATTTCATCATATAATTATCACAAGTACGAATTATTCCTTCATATAGACCCTAAGGATTATGATCACTAGGGTTACCAACTCGTAGGCAACCTCCAGGCGGGTACAATTGACAGTTAGGATCGAAAGTATGGGCAGGATATCAAGTCCGAACTTCTCCAAGAGGATTGAGAACAAGAGGACCGAAAAAAGCTCCAAAGAACCCCGAATGGATTTGGGATTCACGAAGTTCTGAGACCAAATGAAAACAGTCGATTCTCAAGAAGAACCCCCAATATACTAACATTCCACTATGTTTGGTTAAGCCTCAGAGGGGTAATCTCAACTGCTCTCTTGCACGTGACCTCATGTTTAGCTCCTATGTGAGAGGGGGGTCCCGACTATGCTTATACGAAAATTCGATTTTCTCTCCCTATCGCAAGATTCTAAGTTGATTTTGGTTGCTTTGGAGAGTTCACCTCACAGCCTATTCCAAAGCTCTATCCTAATCTATTGTTGATGTACAGGCCCTAAAAAGAAAAGTTGCTAGATCGTTTTTATTAAATGATTGATTTTATGGTTTTTGGTTTACTCAAGGGTGTGGTAGTGAAATTGATGATGTTTAAAGGACTCGACTCCAAAAATGTGCAGAGAATGATGCAATGAAATAATTCATTTTCAATGAAAGCTAGCTAAAGCAGGCAGGGGAGTTCTTTACTCGTTTATAATGACAACTAAGCACTCAACAACATGAGGGGTTTCTAAGGGATAATGACCTAGTGATTAGGTGATATTTAGGTGATAATGACATAATGATTAGGTGGCAAATAACTCTATAACACCTACAACCCAAAACCTACAAAAGTGATGAATTTCTAAGCTGACCTGCAAAAGAAAGCTAATCAAATCTCATAACGATGCAATCTTGTTATCTATGGTTAGCAGATGGTGAACAAACACAAGACTTTTGACATGGATAGTACCAGTGAAGATTGAAATTTGAAAATTCTATGAGGATTTATTTGTATGCAAAGCCTTTTTAATAATGGAGCTCAAGTATTTTATATGTTTAGATAAGTTTTTTTTCTTGAAACGTGATTCTTATATTCAATTAAACATATACTTAAAAGTACAGAGCATATTGAAAAAAAAAAAAGTAGCAGGTAGGTCACCACCACAAAACCAGAAACATCGATAAATTAAAAAGACCCTGTTATAAAAATTCCTCCTAGATATACTAAAGCAAGCAAAATCGGCCAATGGCCATCAATCCATTACAATCCATATGTAACATATTGTCTGAAAAAATAAAGGCCACGAAGGACGAGCCAAAATTGAACAAAACAATAAAGATTCATAAGTTTTATGTACTAGGCATTGTGGTAGCAGGAGGTAGGTAATGACAATAGAGCTTAATGTGGAATTCTTAAAGAAGACGTTTCATATTTTAGCAAGATGTTGGCATAAATATGTACTTAGAAGACATGTATATCCTCACCATTTACACCTAATCAAGAACTGATTACTCATTGCTCCAGCATGTCATGGATAGATGAGAGGTTGCATTGAAACTTGTAAGAAAAAGAATCATGTAAATAACATTCTTAGATTGCCATTTCCTTGTGATACAAAATGCTTGAAACTCTAGACATTTGACAGAAATATTTAACGAGAAGTTGATAATGCTTCTTATAATTTCATTATTAAATTATTCTGTAAATAACATTCTTAGACTGCCATTCCCTTATAATTCAAAATGCTTGAAACTCTGGACATTTGATAGAAATCTATGACAAGAAGTAAGCAATGCTATCTTATAATTTCATTGTTAAATATCATGACCAGAGTGAGTGAGCAAACTGTTGAGATTTGGGTACCTTGGAAAGTGGTCCCCATGTGTTTATGAGTCTCTAAACACAAAGGGGGAGACTATTACCCTTGTACTTTACTTTATGATTCTAATTTCACTTTGACTTAGGAGATTTAAGTCAAAAATGAAATATGTCACTTAAGTCATTAAAGTGACAATTAATTCACAAAGTGGGTGAATTAATAGACATAAAGAAAACTAAGGAAAGTGGGTTTCCTAATTGAGATTTAGAGATTGAATCTCACCCATTAATTAGACTTGGCTAGATTGGATCTAGGCCATTGATCTTTTAGGGTTTGGCTAAAGGAGGGTATAGTGCATTTATGAGACTTATTCTTCACTTGTGAAAAGAGGAGAAGAGGAGGAGAGCTTGGGCACAAATCTTGAGGAGAGGAGGGCGCACATGGTAGAGGGTTTGCCCATTGAGTGAGGGAAGACACATTTGCTTGGAGGAGGTGCTTCCATGGAGGAGGAGGCACATATATGAGCATAGGCACATTCCAGTCTTGAGGGCACACTTGGAGGAGGAGAGGCGCACATCCTTGAGGAGGGCGCACTTCATACATGAGAGGAGTTGTGTTGGAGGAGTGGCGCACTTGTTGTGGGGAGAGCCTTAGTGAGGAACTAAGGGCACACTTACTTGGAGAAAGCATCCACTAGAGGAGGTGCGCACCAAAGCTAGGTGCGCACCAAGCCATGGAGGAGGGCGCACTTGTGTAGAGGGCACAAGCTTCAAGGGAGAATAACAAGGGTTTCTCAAAACTTCAAGTGGGTAAACCGTAAAGGCAAGGTCAAGGCATATCAAGAGGTATAGGCAAAGGCTCTAAGGCAAAGGCATCAGGATAAAGACAACGGCAAGAAAAGGAAGAAAGGCACACCAAGGCAAGGGGTGCCTTACTTCACAAGGCTTGTGGGGAGGTCCTCAAGGAACTCCAAGGCATCCGAGAGTGGTTTCTATTGTACCAGGTTCATTTGTATATGTTTCATGTGTTGTACATTTTGCTTTGAGGCCTTCTATATATATCTGCTCCAAACTGGTTTTTCCCATGGGAGGGTTTTTCCAGGGTCATGTTGACCAAAAACATGTGTCAATTTCATGCATGCTTAGAAGTGTAGATCAGCATTTTAAAGTTAAAAGATCTAGAGGTAGTGTTATTTGTTTTGATGTATATTGCATGTGCTAACATTGAGTAAAGAAAACACTTGCAAGGGCACCTCAAAAGGACGCTTAACCATCAAAATATTGAGCTGAAAGTTAGTGACTGTTTGCTGTCCTAAAACAGCAGCAAGGGACAGCCACAGAGTTGAAACTTAGAGTCAAACTAAGGTCAAAGACAGACCTTAGTTGGCAGCCTCATATGACCTCAGAAAATCTACACAAACAAGAAAGTAGCACTCTACATTTTTCTCTTAGGTTTGGACCAGATCATAGCCTCAACTCAAAGCCTTTTCTTTCACTGATGCAATGACATCATCAATAATTTGGACTAGATGCTTCGGATTAGTAACAGTCACCTGACAATCTTTGGTTAAGCAGCCATCAACTAACAAGTTGCTGCACACTGTCTCTGGTTTTTCATGTTCTGGCATGGCAGATGAGATATTATTGAAGAATCTAATCTGTACCTTGCTAGAATTTTTATCATATATTGACTTCTCTGATCCTTCAAGTACAGAGACAGATGTCTTGATATCTACTTCATCAACAATGTCTACATTGGTGATTTTTAGATTTGTAATCTGTGATACATGACATTTTTTCTCAAGGGCATCATCGAGTTCATGATTATTATTATCCTTTGACATTCCCGTTTCAACAAAGAGCATAGCTACATCTTCTAAATGAAATTTATAATCTTTACTAAACCTATCAAAATAATCAATGGATGCCATATTTTGTGCAACATTACCAATGGACACCAAATTAAAGAGAAGCTGTTGAAATTTCTCCATATCTGAAGCTTCCATGAAATTTCTGCTGTATCTTCTTTCCCATGAATGCATGATATCAATGAGCTGGGTGAAATTTGCAAGAGCCATTCGAGTGATAAAGACAAAAAAGTCATCAAAGTTCATCCCTGCAAAACAGTTCAGAATGTTTATTATGTTATACTCTCTTACTGACTTGCATTATGCTCTTTCTAAAATTCACATGATAGAACTCCACTTCCTATATTGTTAACCAACCTTTCAAACATTTCCCCCATATATAAGGGAAATTGGAGGCAATAGGTCAATGAATATAATATTTAAGGCACTCAAAAGCTAAAGACAATATTCAAACTCAGACTATTAGGAGGTCAAAGAAGACTTTTCATATAAAACAAAGCAGACAGCAATCCTCCCTTATCAGGGATCTCTCCCATCAAATTTGTGAGTTTGCCTTGTGAATACAAGAATGGCATCTATCTATGTAGTCAGCCACAGATATGATTCAACCTGTATTAGCTGCCAAATTGCGTTGGCAGAGGCTTTCAAAGTCATCGGATATGCTTCTTATGTCTTCAATATATTCTTTTGCTTCATTGTAGTCCTTTATAAGGAGGTTCCACTGCACACAAGGAACTTTATTTTTTTAATGGAAATGAAACTACATGCAAGTTCAAGCTGTTTGTTCACAGCATTGTTTCACCAGCTACAAATACTAAATATATATTATGTAGCTATCCTTACCACCCACGAAATATTGCAAGCGTTGAACCAGTTGTGGTTTATTGAAATGGTGTCCTCCTGCAAAAGAATATAATGTATCTCAAAGATAAGCTTTCCCAAGAAAAATCAAGGTTGACATAAGTGGCAGACTCACTTGATTGTAGGAAAGCGTATACAGGATATGATCTATCAAGGGGTCTCTTAAGTTAAAACATCTGTTCACTAAGAATAGAGACCTTGAAATATTTACCAAAAACATTGAATCATAGACATTCCTTCTATTGATGCATGTAAATTGTTTAGAAAATATACTTCATTCAAAGCTACTATTTTTTTTATGACAAGAAATAGCATATGCTTTAATTATTGGGAATAAATAAATACTGCAGTTTCTATTCACTGTGTATTAAAAAATGGTTTATGACCTCATCAAAAGAGTGATGGTTCTCTCGGCGACAACTGTTGAAATTTTGAGAAAACTACCTTATAAATTTCAGAAATGCACTGAAATTATATTAACGTTCACAAATGCTAAAATAGGTCAATGGGACTAGCAAGAATACTCTTTGACAACAACAATAAGGAGTGCCTGGAGCTTCTCCTAAGCAGCTTGAAAATCTAAGGTTAAGGAAAGAAGGAAAGAGAAGACAATAAAATAGAAAAGGAAGGGAACCCAAAAGGGTAAACATAGAAAGTGAAATGGATAAATACTCCAAGAGAAGAAAGCCTCCCAGTTACAATGTTGCACCATGACAGGTCCTCCAAGAAGCAGCCAAGACTATGGATACCGATGAAGACCAACATCCTGGCTAGCATCTGAATCAGAAGAGGAGCCATCATCATCCACTGCCACAAATTTGTATTTACAATAGCCTAGCAATGGCCTACCTTTCCATTTTCTGGGTAAATGAATCAACATGCTACTCATCTGAAATGAACATTCTCTTCACCTCCAACATCCAGTGCTGAGAGACTAAAGAGAACTGATGCTGATGGTGAAACATGCAATTGCAGGATGTACCAAGTCCCTATTTCCTTTGAATATTCTCATCAGGGTAAGAACAGATACATGATTATATATAAATTTTGTGATGCTCCCAACTAGTTCAATGATATCCTTGATATAATAAATTTTTCCCGTATCCTCTAGAAGCAAATCAATCTAATGGGTGGTGTTGCTGTCCTTATACACACCTCCTAACGTGGAGAAGTCCCCAACCCACTTGGTGTGTCCTTAAAGGCACAAGCCTAAGCCCAGACCCACTGTCACCTCGATCTAGACCTCTTCCGTCTAGGCTTAATCCTAGGGAAGCCAAGGGGGGTAGACCCTACTTTACTAGTTAAGTTTTAATAAAAGATCTAGGAGTTAAATTTGGTTTTTATTAGGGAGACCCAACCCAATGACAAGCAAACAATGCAAATGCAATTCTTTTAATGACGGGCAATCCTTTTCTTTACAATACAATAAAATAGACTAGTGCCTGAAATATACCCAAAGTTTACTTGTTGAGATGAGCAATTAAATAAATATCTACAACATGGAATAATACATGAAATATCTACACAATGAATTAGATAGTGGAATGACTACTAGCTTTAGACAATTATTTCCAAATGAACATAAGAATGCTTACAACAAAAAATAAAGAATCTCTAATACATGTAAATATCCACAATGAGAGAAAGTGACTTAAAACATGAAATTGCTTGGAAATTAGAATCACATGAAAAGTAAATTGCTTGGAATGTAAAATTGCACAACTTGAAAGAGTGAGATTGCTTTGAAAATGAATAGCTCAACCTGAAGTGCAATGTTGTGAATGTAGTTGATTGATTTTAATAAGTTTTAAGTCTCTCTTGAATTAGGGGGATTAAACTGTGATAGATACACGCCTAGACTATGTGACTTCCCCAAATCATTATTCCCTCGACCAAGGAATTGTTGGGTGCTCAAGAAGAAGGACAAGCAAGGTCCTTCCCTAGCTCCACAGGTCAAATCCAGAATGCTTGGGCGCTCAAGCAAGGAGGACACTTAGTGCCTTGAAGTCGTCCCCGACTTACACCCCTTGTAGCCTCCCAAGTCACCCTTTTTGGTGGTGGAAAGTTGAAACAATAACAATTGGATGCCTAATTAAACTAAACTCCAAACCTTTGCCCTTTCTTAGTTACCCAAGATCCACTACGTGGCAAGAGGAGAGAATACGGGGCAGAGGTGAAGCACAAATATGATTACTTTTGCAATAATTTAAATGACTTGAAAGCAAAAGAAACCCCACAACAATGGCACAAGTGGAGGACCAGCCTACCGTTTTGGCCAAGGTGGGTGTAGTAAAAGAATTTAATTGACTTTGGAAAGCAAAATCAACCCCACAACAATGGCACAAGTGGAGGACAAGCCTACCGTTTTGGCCAAGGTGGGTGTAATAAAATAATTAGAATGACTTGGAAATTTAAAGAGAAACCCCACAACAATGGCACAAGTGGAGGACTAGCCTACCATTTTGGCCAAGGTGGGTGTAATAAAAGAAATGCAAGGAAAATAAATCTAACTCTAGCCTTCACGATTTTGCAAGGATGGCTTAGGCCAATTTCTTTGCAAGGTGTGGGCAATATTTCCTAAATTATTACAATATCAGATTTTTGTATTTGCTTGAGAGAAGGCAAGCCCAAGAGACTCTCTGTGAAAATTCCAGGTCCTATCAACTTGCCTTCTGGGTCTGTCTTTGACCACATAAAGGCTCTAAGTTTCACTATCTTTTGAAGTATAGGTTGTTGTTTTATAACAGCCAACAGTCCAAAACTTTCAAGCTGATTTGTTATGGTTATGTTCTCAATTTGGGTGCTCTAGCATGTCGTTTTTGTCATAGAAAATTAGTACATGCGACTCAAATAAACATAACACACTTAATACATCATTTACTGTTAAATATGAACAGATCTAAGAACTAATATCATGCATTTGTAGACACAGGTATTTTTGGTCAACATGACCCTGGACAAACCCCCACCCCGGGGAAAACCAATTTAGAATCTGAATGTATATATGAGGAAAGCAGATGAAGGGTTACAATAAACACAATACAAGATAGAACCTGATACAATAGCAACTCCAACTGAGCTGATATACAAGCTCAAATCCAACAAATGTGCCCCAAAATGGTGCGCCCCTCATGCAAACTGCCAGAACCACTGAATCTGCTCCAACTGCCAGCTGTGAGCTCAGATCTGGAAACCCCTCCACAGCAATGAAGATATGCTGAATGGAAACCCTCTGCAACTAATCTCACTGCAATCTGATGGCTAGATATCCTACCAGGCACGAATCAAGCTCCTCAGCTAATGCGCCCCTCTCAGAAGTAGAATAGCTCCAGTAAATAATCAAGGCAAAAAGCTCCAAGCCTCCATGAATGAAAGCAAGCAACCTCCCTCAAGCATCCTCACAAAACTGACCTCATCTCCATAGCTCAAGTGCTCCTCTCTCAACAAGAAAAACACCAAGTGAAGAATGCGCCCTCCTTCACCCTTTGCGCCCCTCTTTGACATGCATTAGGAAACCTAGGAAATGAATGGTGGAGATCATCTCATCTCCCATCTAATCAATGGTTGAGATCTCCTCATTCATCCCTAAATCATAAACCCACTTTGGGTTAAGTTTCATAAGTCAACTTATGTCTCTAATTCACCCCTCTGTGAATTAATAGTCATTTAGGCCAAAATGACTAAATTTCACTTTATCCAAAGTCAAAGTGAAATTAGACAAAAGTACAAGGTACAAAGTGTCATGTCCTTCCCTCATGTGCTAAGGAGGTCAAAAGCACACGGGGAACACCTCCCAAGGTACAAATCTCAACACTCCCTGTTACCGAGGAAGGTGTTCCTCACCAAGCCCATCTTGTCTCTAAAGAAGACATGCTTGCCCCGTGGCAAGGCCTTGGTGAGAATACCTGCTACCTGATCATCTGTAGATATATACTACAAATGAACTGCCCCTCTTTGAACCTAGTCACGAATGAAGTGGTACCTGATCTCAATATGCTTCGACCGGTCATGAAACACTGGATTCTCAGAGAGTTTTATGCAACTCTGATTATCACAATGAATGACAATCGGAGACATCTCCTGACTGAATAAACCAACCAGCATCTTGTGAAGCCAAATGGCCTCACAACTGGCCTGACTGGTCGCCATATACTCTGCCTCGGCCGAACTCAAAGCAACCGACTTCTGCTTCCGGCTGAACCAGGAAACAAGTCCTGACCCCAAACTGAAGCAACACCCTGAGGTGCTTTTCCTGTCAGCAGCGCATCCTGCCCAGTCTAAATCTATGTAGCCAACCACACTGACTCCATCTCCCCTGACATACTCTAGGCCAAAGTCCACTGTCCCAGCAACATATCTCAAGATGTGTTTTGCCCCAACCATGTGAACATTCCTTGGCTCAACCATGTACTGGCTGAGTTTGTTCACGGCAAAACATATATCTGCTCTGGTGTTAACCAGATACATAAGTGAACCAATCAACTGCCTGTATACTGTGGCATCCACCAACTGGCTATCTGAAGCACTACGCTTCTTCCAGTTGGTGATCATAGGTGTAGACATGGGTCTGCAGTCCTCCATCTGAAATCTGCTCAAAATATCTGCTGCATACTTCCCCTGCCCGAGAAATATGTGACCCTCCTCCTGCCATACCTCCATACCCAGAAAGTAGTGTATCAATCTGATATCACTCATCTCAAACTCTGATGCAAGTCCCAGCTTGCACTCAGCTATGAGATCCTCGGCTCCAGTAATGAATAGATCATCCACATACAAAATGAGAATGAGCGTGTCCTCACCCCTAATGATGAAATAGAGGTTCGGATCAGCATTGCTCTTCTCGAAGCCCATCTGAAGCAAATAAGTATCAATCTGTGAATACCAAGCTCGGGGAGCTTGCTTCAGTCCATATAGTGTCTTTCTCAGAAGGCACACGTGAGTCTCCCTATCACTCACCTCAAAACCCTGTGGTTGCTCTATGTACACCTCCTCCTCAATAAAGCCATTTAGAAATGTGGTTTTCACATCCATCTGATGAATGCGCCAACCCATCTCTACTGCTATGGCAATGATAGTCCTGATAGAAGTGTATCTCGCAACTAGTGCGAAAGTCTCGTCATAGTCGACTCCCTCAATCTGTGAGAAGCCTCGTGCCAAAAAAATAGAAACAGAGCTGCAAACTTGGGTGGTAGTCTACAAATGGACTTATCTTATGCTACTACCCCTACCCCTGATGAAAATACTTTTAAATTGAACATGGAAGTGTATAGGAAATATCATGTTGAGGATCCCAAGAAGCCCCATAATGAATTAAACTGGAATGATGAAGGTCTTGGTAACTATGCCATCTTGTCTAATTCCATTGTGCCTTTGCAAGAAACAGTTGAAGATAATGAATTGGACAAGGTTTGGTACATGAACTTTGATGGTGCTTTTTCTAGAGCAGGAAAGGGTGCCGGAATTGTGCTTCAATCTCCAAGTGGTAAGACATTGAAATTTTCTTATAGATTGGAGTTTAATGCAACTAATAATGTGGCTGAGTATGAGGCTTTACTCCTTGGTTTAGAGATTTGCAGAGATAAAGGAATCAAGTGTCTAAATGTCAAAGGTGATTCAGACTTGGTCATACAACAGTTAAAGAATAAGTTTGCTTGCAAGTCTAAAAGATTAAAAGGATATAGGAATGCAATTTGGAGCCTAATGGATGATTTAGATGCTATAAATTTAATTGCAATTCCTAGAGAACGGAATGCGAAAGCCGATGAACTTGCAGTAGCAGCTTCCACACTAAAGCTTCCAGACAACTTAATGAATGAACACATTTCAATAGAGGTTATTTTCAGGCCCTCTGTCCCTAATAATATGGATCACTGGCAGGTGTTTGGTGATGACAAACAGATGGTTAAGTTTTTACTTCACATTCAGGAGTTTTCAGACTTAGACATAAGTATGAAAGAAGAAGGTTGTAATTATATAGGTGTTGACCGCCTATTCAGCTAGGGGGTTAACTCATGTGCCATGAAGATATGCATCATCAGATGCAAATATGTTGAAGACAGTATTGGTTCTACTTGGGCATTTTATGCTCCAGCACAAATTTTTGTAAACGAAATTTCCGCACCCCTGCGTGGGTTAATAATGTAATAAGTCTGCATGGATCATGGTTAGGTCAGGTACCTTGGGATGTTTTCATTGGGAGAGTTCTTTTCACCGAGGGTTTTTTATCCTCGGGTTGTCAACTCGGCTTTTCAGCCTGGTTGATTTCCCATGAGTTTTTCCCTCACACATGCAATAATTCCTCCAAAGTGGTGAACGACGTTCTAATGATCTCATCCTTTGGTAGCTATTGTTTAGGAA
>JZKD02S1794622.1:66710-89079 GCA_000966675.3 Picea glauca | reverse complement strand
CTAATAAGTGAAATACTTGCACATTATCTAGCTAATCACATATATAGATTCACAAGAATACTCTTTGCAAAACCTACTCAAATAAAATACTTTACCTAAGATCCATTCATACATGCATCATATCAAATTGAAAAGATTATACCTCATGTGTTTGCAAGATCCCAAATACTTGTAGATCTTCCCAAAATCCTCCAAAGCGTTTCTTTTTATTATCCAATGGGAAGAGGTTGTGACAACTAATTGCCACAAGCCCTTCAAGAACAAAACCAGTGAAGAAGTACGGCAATAATGAGAGAGATAGAGAGAATGGGATGGTGAGAAACTAGTAGCATAACAGTGCAATACTGAAAGGTGTTGAAAGAGTGAGTGAGAGGTCTCTTAAATAGCTTGAGAAGCCAAGAGACCCCTCTTGGATCTTCAACAAGTGTCAAAGATCCAAGGGACAAGACAACTCAAAGACCAAGATGAGCCAATGAGATGAGGGGCTTTTAGGTTGAAGGAAATGGAAAAAGAGAGAGTGGATAAGAAGAAAGCAAGTAAAACTAAACAAAAAATGGCAAGGAGAAAACCCACGTATGGGATAAAGGAGGAATTTCCATGCTTTCAATAGAGATGTTTCCTTCTTACAATGTGAGGTTTCCACTTCCCATGTGAATTAAAAAATGGAAGGCGTGAGCTAAAAGGAGGAAAGCGTGAGCTTTCCTTTGGAATGTGGGGAGGTGAGTGTTGGCATACTCCTTAAGAGCATGCGATTGGTGGAGGAGGAAGTTTCATGCTTTAATCAAAGCAAAACTCCCATTAAAATGTGAAGTTTCCAAAGGGAAATGCGTGGGAGCTGACGTGAGGAGCACACGAGGGAGTGAGTGTAGGCGTGGAGAGTGGGAATGTGTGGGACACACTCCCAAATGGGACGTGTATGGGTAGAGACAAAGCAAAAACATGTGAGGAGAGGCCCCACGCACCAATTAGAGATCATTTCTAACATTTACGTGGAGAGTGACGTGAGGTTGAGGAGAGGGGACGTAAGTTTATAATAGGAAAGTGTGAGGATGTGGGGAGAAGGGGACGTGGAGCGTTGAGTTAGCAAGGAGGGGCGCACCTCATGAGGAGGGGCCCATTCCATCACTCAATACGTTTTATTAAAACAATTAAAGAGTTAATACATGCTCACATGGGAATTGAGACGTGAGCTTATAAGGGAACATAATTAAAATAGAATTTTAATTAAATGTGGGTTTAGAAAGGGTAGGTAAGGGTAGGGATAGGTTAGGGGTGGTCTTTTCATCATTATTGCCTCTTACTTCACTTAATTTGGTCCACTATTACAAAAATTACATTTTCCCATGTTCTGGGTTTGGCAATTAAAATTGTCGTTTTCCCAAAAAACTCCTAAGCAGACAAACAACCTACCAAAACTTGTCCGATTGAGTTGAAACTTGGTCCACGGGTGCAGGGGGTCTCATTAGCTTTATTTTGAGTACAAATACCCCTATTGCAAATCCCGGGACCTAAGTTTTACATTAAATACCCATAATTAATTAATTAATTAATCAATTAATTAATTCGGAACCTTAAAAAAAACCTAGCTAGACCTGGCGGAATTCCGCGAAATTTCGCGTGCTGTCTTACATGGTCATTTACAACATTCCTAAACACTAGCTACCTAGGAATAAATTCATTAGAACGCCTTTCGCCACTTTGGAGGAATTATTGGGTGGGAGTGAAAAACTCAAGGGAGATTAACCCGGCTGGTTAGGCCACATTAACCTCCCGAGGATAAAAAACACTCAGCGAAAGGAACTCTCCTAATGAAGAAACCCTAAGGCAACTGACCTAACATGATCCATGTCGACTTATTACAATATTAACCCACGCAGGGGTGCGGTAATCCCGCTTACAAAATTTGTGTTGGAGGCAAAAATTGCCTAGTAGAACCAAACTGTCTTCGACATACTAGCATCTGATGATGCATTACTTCATGGCACATGGAGTTGACCCCCTAGCTGAATAGGCGGTCAACACCTACTTAACCATTCACATTCAAGCCCAAGTAGATGGCTTCCAATAGAGGTAAACAATAAGCCAATGAACCAATTACTTATTAAGCACTTAGAAGATTTGAAGCATTAAAGATTAAACCATGTGCATAAACAAAAGATATTAAGCTTGAAATGAAACTAAGCAAAACCCAAATAGAGTATTTTAAGTGTGTTGCCCAAAAGGCTTAAGGTAATGAGATAGATCTATATCATAAACATTAAGAACATTAAACCATTAGATCACATCACATCACGTCAAAGTTAAAGCATTAACACTTATCCTTACCTCCTTGGGGTATTCCTCTCCCAACTAGGTAGATTATTAAGTTATCTTGCTTAGTTTAAGATTTTAGTTGTTAGGGCAAACCATGAAAAATGAAGAAAGAAAGCAAGCTAGGCTACAATCTAATCTACAAACTATCAAGCAAACCCCACGTCAAGGTTGAGAAGGTGCCCACACCTTCTAAACCTTGCGGCCAAGCTAGAAGAAAACTCAAAAATGAAAGAAATTACTAGATCTAGCCTACGTCCTACCTACCCACAAGCTCAAAGAAGAGGGGAGGCCATACCACTTCCCCTCTTAAACTTTGAGCTCAAACAATCAAGCAAAAACGAGAAGAAGTGCACTTCTAAGCTAGAAAATGAAAGAAGGGGGTTAGAGAATAGCTACCAAATCCCCCTAGGGGTCTTGAAGTGTTGTGTGTGTCTTTTGGGGCAGCCAAGAGCCTTCAACCAGATCTGATGTACCTGTAAAAACAGCAAGCTTTGCTTGCAAGGATGGCTACACACAACCAAGAGAAGTCAAGGAAACCCTTGCCCTTTTGGGGCAAAAACTTTCCACAAATAAAAGATGTATTTGATATAAATTTTGACCTATCTAAACAATGATATGCTAGCTGAAAATGACATGAATGAACAACAATATTAGAGAATGGCAATAGATCTAGATAGTTGGAGTTTGTAAGAGCTTCAAGTGACCCTTCCCTTCTAGAAGGAGTTCCCAATGAAACCCTAGAGATGAACCTGCAAGATCTTTCAATTCACAAGCATACAATAGATAATATGTTGATGTTATGAAATTAAATGACACTTCTATTTAACCCAAACATCAAGATATATAGACCAATAGGCATACGCTCTACCAAGCCTACTTAGATAACAATTTACCTAAGATCTAGTGTTGCAAGAAATAAGAAACAATACTAAAACAATGTTACCTCCCATGCATAAGAACAATAAGCACACGCTTTACCCTTCTTGTTGTCCTACAAAGCTTCCAAAATTATATTACCAAAGAAATGGTCTTGGAGAGGAATACTCCAAAACCCTAGAGCATAGAATGACAATGAAATGGAAATGACAAGAGAGAGAGAGTTGGAAATCAAGTAGCATAACAATAGCTCAAAATATGGTGTCTTGGGGAGGAGAAAAGAGATCCATTTATACTTGGAGAGGCAAACCTACCTCTCTTGGATCTAAGCCAAGTGTCCACCACCAAGCAAAAGAGTAGATCTCTAGGCTAGGGCACACCATCTAGGGTTTGAAAGCTAGATCTAGGTAAATCCAGATGATTATCCGATGTAAGAGCGATCTGTTGAGTTAGGGAAATCCTGAAAAGCGTTGGGCACATCATCATGAGAATAAGAACGAAGATGATGTGATGGCCTCCTCTGAACAGCAACAGAGTTGATGAGAAGACTCCAGATGATCCTCCTGTTGGTGGTAGTGGGAAAGCAGATCTATAGAGCAAGACGTGACTATGGATGAGCATAAGTGCACGTGTGAGGACCTAGCTCATCTGTGTAATGCAGTGACTCCGGTCTATGGCATCCCTATGGATGTGGCCCCTAGTGGATGAGCAATAATGGGTATATCATATCCTTTGCTATATATTGTTCAAGAGTTAGACCTACCTGTAACCCTAGTTATTATGTAAAGGGTACAGGTCGGCCCTATGTTAATATGCTTAATATAAAGAAGATAATTAATAATGAAAATATTAATTATAATAATAAAGTGTGTTTGACTTAGAAAGGTCGGCCCTGTTGTGCCAATAAGACGCCCTTGCTAAAACAGTCAAAGTCTAATATAAGTAAGAGATGATTCTCCATTGTAGAATCATATCCTCCTCACATGTTTTGGTAATTTCAGCAAGTACTTCTCTTTGGCAAGGGTGCGCACCTCTCTTGGGTGCTAGGGTTTCTAGGGCTTAAGCACCCTCTTGTGTGCTAAGTCGTTTTGGTGGTGAAAGGTCTTTCTCTTGAAGAATATAGAAAAGGATTTGGCTGGGTTTTTCTCCCTTATCTGAGAAGGGTTTCCCAGGATATATCTTGTGTACTTGTGCATGGTGTTTCTTCTTGTGATCTTGGTTGTTGCAGCATTTATGGTTATGGTTATTTGATAAAATGGAATGAACTTCATGCTTAACCTAATGATATGAAAACATAACATGGTATCAAAGCACAGGTCATGAAAGAACCCATTGCACAAGCAAGTCTCACAAGCATTCTTCACAACTAAAAGGAAAAATGTCACTGTTGTCGTACATGAAAATTAGGGCTTTTTATTGAAGAAGATTTTCAGCCTCAAAACCATCTAGAAAAGTGTGCCCTAACCCAAGGAACTCTTTGGCACCTTTTCAGTGGGTAGATCTCCCGGAAAGTGAAACCCTAGTTTTCACAAAGTACCAGAAGTACCAGAAAACCAGAAGTACTAGAGTACTAGAAGTACCAGAAAACCAGAAGTACTAGAGTACCAGAAGTACCAGAAAACCAGAAGTACCAGAAAACCAGAACAAGTTTGAGGGGGTAAAATTTGGATTTTCAGAAATCTGACTGCACCAGCTTACTCGCCTCAGCTCAGCGCATCTATCCCCTGGATCAGAATTTCAAAATTTGAAGTTTGAAAAATTAGGGTTTCCTCATAAAACCCTAAGTTGCAGTTGCAGCTTCAGAATCAGTTGCAGTATCAATTGCAATTGCAGTATAAGTTGAAATATCAGTTGTTGTACCAGTTGCAGTCACCCTTGAAGTCTTTTAAGAAGTTGGTAAATATTACCACTGATACCAGATGGTGCCACTACCTGCAAATGCTATCAGAGGTATGTACACACATATGTTTAAATTGTTAAGCTTTAAAGGGTATTTGCAGGAGAAGGGATCTCTTGTCATAGATCCAGAAGGATCTCAAGATCCAACACATTCAGAAGAATAATGCAACCCAGGTTTGATTAYTYTRACATGCAYCTATTTGTTATGACATTTATTTGATCTAGGTTGCATGTTGAAGCTATGACCATCATACTAACCTTTGGTCAAAATTAAAGTCAAKATATTAGATGGATTAAAGTTGAKATCATAGAGTTTGTTCTCTAACCYAACCTTCTGTCAAGATAGAATATTGTCCTAGTACAAAAGACAGKTTGAAGAAAGCACKTGTTATCTTGAGTGAAGGARACTTGGAAKAAAAKMAACACACTAGAAGTGAAGACTCCAGRTTTGATTGTTGTAATTGTMATTCCTCTAACTTATATTWCTAAAGTTTGCTACATTACAAATAGGTGTTGTAGTTGTGATAACAATCCTTAAAATTGTTTTGATTCTAGAGATGTACTCATTATTCTCCTTTAGGAGATATTCTTGTTTTGGTTCCTCCTGTTTTCTTGTTCCAGACAGGTCAAGAACAAAGGAAGATGCTTATCCTTCAGAGGGAGTCAAAACTATTTGAGAAAGAGGAAGAATAGAACCATCCTTGAGACAATCAATGCAATAATGCATGATCAGAATCTTTCTATGATTTCATGGGCAGAAGCATGCATGACGCAGTATATGTTCAGAACAAGAGTCTTCACCAGAATAGAAGCCTTCACCAGAGTGAAGCCTGAGATTGAACACTTCAGGTTATTTGGGTGCCCAGTGTATCTTCATGTACCCAAAGAGAAGAAGTCCAAGCTAGATCCTTTAGAAAGAAAGGATACAATGAATCTTCAAAGACATTCCAGATCGACATCCCTGGTCAGAGACAGATTGAGACAAGGAGAAACGTTGTCCTTGTAGAAGAGATAATCTTTCAAAGATCCAGAGAATATCAGATGGAGATTGATAGTAAGACTATACCTTCTCCCCTTCCAGCAATTCAGAGGGAGAAAGACATTATTCCGGTTGCTCCAATTGATATGTTCAGAGATATTGCAGTAGGGCATAAAAGGCCTACTTAAACTCACTCTGCTAGAGGCAAAGAAACATACATGCTTCTCAAGGCACATTCCGAGAAAGCAAAGAGAGATTTTTCGAGCTATACTTCAGTCATGAGCCACTTCATCGATGCTGAGACTCTTTGTCTTAGAGAAGCAACAAGAGAACCCGTATGGCAAGATGCCATAATAGAAGAATACCAGTACATCTTAAAGAATGATGCATAAGAGATTATTTAGGGACCAGAAAGGGAAGTATGTGGTAACTTCCAAGTAGATCTATAAGATCAAGCATGCAGTTGATGGAAGTGTCGAGAAATACAAAATGATATCTATAGACAAAGGTTTCTCATAAACAGAGGGAGTTGTCTATGATGAGACACTTGACCCAGTGAACCCAATACACTTCCATCCGTACTACCATCCATGAGTTGGAAACTATAGCAGATAGATAGATTCTTGATGAGTTTCAGCAAGAGTATTGTTGATCCAAACCTATACAGTGTTGGTGACAAGAACCTGATCCTGATGACTTATTCAGAAAGCGTTGTTGTTGGATACAAGTAATCCTTGACTTCTGAAATCAAGATGAAGAATCCGAGTATGATACACTACTTCTTGGGACAAGAAGTATGACAGAGGATCGATGAAATTTTTCCTGCTTCAAGGAAAATATACAGAAAGAATATTAAAGAAGTATGACAGAATGCAAATCTACCATGATGGATTTAAAGAAGAAGATTGATGTTGATTCAAGACAAGAACAATCCACAGTTGATTGGATCACTGATGTATCCGGTCAAACACTAGACTTGACTCATGCCATACAGTGAATGCGATGAGTCAACCGAGACAAACTCACTAGGAAACAACAAAACATGTATTAAGACACAGTTGGATATGGTCTGAGATATGCCTCTAGTATGAACTTGAGTTGGCTGAATATGCCGATTCAGATTGAGCAGAAAGTACAGTGGACCGGAAAAGCACATCCAGTTGATGTTCTACCTTGAAGTCTTCCAGGGTTTCCTGACATAGCAAGAAACAAAACTCTGTGGCCTTGAGTGCAACAAGAGACAGAGTATATATAGCAATGAGTGTGCAAAGCAATGTGGCTCCACAAACTTTCGACAGACTTACTTGACCATGAGATGGATCCTATGATGATAACTAAGAGTCGTGTGTAAAGATCCTTGAGATTCCAGTGTTTCCTGATGGTTCAAAACACGACAAGATGAAATACCTTCATATCAGAGATATGATACAGAAGAAAGATTGTATACTTGCAGTACCTTCCTACACCTTAGCAAACTGCAAACATTTACTTGGTGAAGAACTCCTTCCGAGTTAAGAGGGAGTATGGATGACCATTGGCCAAAAACAAAACTCAAAGTACATCTGTATGAGACTTGGCTTGATGGAGAATGCCTCCCTAGCTGAGAGGGAGTGTTGATGAATGCAGCTATAGGAGACATCCTCCAGCTTACAAACCTATGAGATGTGGAATATAGCAGCTATGTGAAGTCTTACTCTCAGCTTACAAACCTAAGAGAAAACCCCTAATAAAGGGTTCGTGTTTCCAGCCTGGGACAAGGGCTAGGAATGTATATGGTCTCCTCCATAACGTGAGAGAGAAGAACTCTAGATGATTATCCAATGTAAGAGCGATCTGTTGAGTTAGGGAAATCCCGAAAAGCGCTGGGCACATCATCATGAGAATAAGAACGAAGATAATGTGATGGCCTCCTCTGAACAGCAGTAGAGTTGATGAGAAGACTCCAGATGATCCTCCTGTTGGTGGCAGTGGGAAAGTAAATCTATAGAGCAAGACATGACTATGGATGAGCATAAGTGCACGTGTGAGGACCTAGCTCATCTGTGTAATGCAGTGACTCCGGTCTATGGCATCCCTATGGATGTGGCCCCTAGTGGATGAGCACTAGTGGGTATATCATATCCTTTGCTATATATTGTTCAAGAGTCAGACCTACCTGTAACCCTAGTTATTATGTAAAGGGTACAGGTCGGCCCTATGTTAATATGATCAATATAAAGAAGATAATTAATAATGAAAATATTAATTATAATAATAAATATAATAATAAAGTGTGTTTGACTAGAAAGGTCGGCCCTGTTGTGCAAATAATAAGACGCCCTTGCTAAAACAGTCAAAGTCTAATATAAGTAGGAGATGATTCTCCATTGTAGAATCATATCCTCCTCACATGTTTTGGTAATTTCAGCAAGTACTTCTCTTTGGCAAGGGCGCGCACCTCTCTTGGGTGCTAGGGTTTCTAGGGCTTAAGCACCCTCTTGTGTGCTAAGTCATTTTGGTGGTGAAAGGTCTTTCTCTTGAAGAATATAGCAAAGGATTAGACTAGGTTTTTCTCCCTTGTTTGAGAAGGGTTTCCCAGGATATATCTTGTGTACTTGTGCATGGTGTTTCTTCTTGTGATCTTGGTTGCTACAGCATTTATGGTTATGGTTATTTGATAAAATGGAATGAATTTCATGCTTAACCTAATGCTATGAACACTTAACAATACTTTCCCATTTCTTCTATGGAAGGGGGAGTGGCTGAAGTATCCCTACTAGAAGAGTATGCTCTGACTTGTTTTGCTGGCAAGTCACACACTCACTGATGTGTCTCATAACGTCCTATTTGAGGCCCTTCCATGAGAACCTCTCCCTGATTTGTTTGTAGGTTTTGAAAAACCATTGATGGCCTGCTAGTGGTGAATCATGAACTATTGTGAGGATCTTCTTCTTGAGCCCCGAATCTGGCACCAAGTAGACTCTGTCCTTGTAGAATATGACATCGTCAATGACCCTATACCTGTCATCCTATATCTGCCCATCCATAACCTCACAAGCGAACTTGTTCTTGGAATATTCCACTAACAAGTGGGATTTCCAATCTACTGAAATCTCCATCAAAGAACATGTCGTAGGTCTCCTTGATAGTGCAACGGCCACAATGTTCTTCTTCCCCTTGACATACTCTATGTCGAAGTCGAATGCCTGTACCTTCGTCACCCATTTCTGTTGGCGCTCACTGAGGTCCTTCTGCTCAAGGAAATACTTCAGGTTGTTGTGATCTGTCTTGACCACGAATTTGTTGCCCACCAAATATTGTTTGAATTTGGTCAAGGCATGCATGATTGCCAACATTTCCTTGTCATAAATGGAGTACAACCTCTCGAGTTGACTGAGCTTCCTGCTCTCGAATACAATGGGGTGTCCTCCCTGCATCAAAACTATGTCGATACCCTTGCCGGATGCGTCACACTCTAGTACAAATGGCAAGGTGAAGTCCGGTAATGCTAACACTGGACAAGTTCCCATGACTTCCTTCATGTGATCAAAGGCTTTTTGTGACTCCTCAGTCCAGATGAAAGCCCCATGCTTGGTAAGATCTGTCAGTGGTGCTTCAAGCTGAGAAAAACCCCGGACAAACCGCCTGTAATAGCAACACAACTCGAAGAAACTCCTCAACTATGTCATGTTCCTGGGCATTGGCCAATCCAGAATGGCCCTGATCTTCTCTTGGTGCATCTGTACCCCCTGTGCACTAATGATGTGGCCCAAGTAAAGTAGCTTTTTCATATTGAACTCACACTTGGACTCTTTGGCGTATAAGGACTGCACCTCCATGATGCTCAATACCTCATCCATGTGTCTCATATGCTCCTGCCATGTCTTGTTGTAGACCAAGATGTCGTCGAAGAAAACCAAGACTGATTTCCTCAACTGATCCCTGAATATGTGGTTCATGCAAGACTGGAATGTAGTCGGTGCATTGGTTAGCCCAAATGGCATAACCAGGAACTCGAAATGTCCAAAGTGACATCGGAATGTCGTCTTCTCTATGTCCTGCTCTCGGATGTTGATCTGATGATACCAAGAGCGTAGATTGATCTTTGAGAAGAAAACTGCCCCATGCAGTTCATCCATCAACTCGTCAATGCACGGGATAGGATACCGGTTCTTGATGGTTTTCTTGTTCAAGGCCCGATAATCAATGCACATCCTCATGGTGCCATCCTTCTTCAGAACTAAGACAACTGAAGAGGCGAATGGGTTGTTGCTCGGTCTAATGTGTCCCATCGCTAGCAATTCCTTGATTGCTTTCTCTATCTCATCCTTGAACCTCCTAGGATGACGATCGGGGGGTGTGATCATAGGTTTGGCCCCCTCCTCCAACTCAATGGTGTGTTCAAACCCCCTGTCAGGTGGTCTCCCTGGTGGAATCGACCCAAAAACCTGTTGATGTCGTCCCAACAAATTCCTGTTCTCTGTATGATACTATTGTCGACCCTCTGAATCCTTCTGTGTAGTGATGAAGCACTCTGCGGCATATGCTACCTCCCCATGTCTGAATATCCTCTCCATCCTCTTGGCTGAAACTGTCCTGGGTGCTCCTATCGACATACTCTCGAAACAACCTTCTTCCCGTCACGGTCTCTGAACCCCATCTCCAAGGTTTGGTAATTGGTGGTGATTTTTTCCAAGGTGATCATCCACTGGACTCCCAACACAACATCTATGTCAGATAGGTCAACCACATAAAATGTGTCTCTCACTGTGTAGTTCCCTAACTTTATCTTCAAGTCTGGAACTCTATCTAGACACTCCACTGTGTGGCCATCTGCTACTGCAACATCTAACCCTCAAACTCCTATGTCTGAAGTGCCCGTCTCGATACCAATGAAGCGTCAATGAAGTTGTTGGTGGCCCCACCATCTATCAGAGCGATTGACTGTTGCCCTTGAATAGTCCCTCTGATTCGGAGGGTATCATACCTGGGAACACCAGAAAGGGTCGCTATGACTCCTCCCTTTGCTGGTTTCTGTCTGTTAGCCTGCTCAGAAGGCTGTGGAACTACTAGTGGGTGGGCTCTTGCCGATGTGGGCGGTCTACAGGGAGGCTGCTCCTCTGCCTGTGCTGACTCCTCCTCTGAGCTAGTGGATCCACTGTCCTGCTCCTCCTCCTCACTGTCCACATTGTATGTTGCCACCTCAATATAATGAATCTCTCCCTTGCCCATGCACCTGTGGCCTGGGACCCAAGGGTCTCTGCAGTTGAAGCAAAGCTTCTTTCTCATAAGCTCTCGCCTCGTCTCATCATCTAGCTTCTCCTTGCCCTTCCATTCTCTCTGGAATGGCTTCCTGTCTCAATCCTTTTGTGGTACGAAGGGTTTGGAAAAGGGTTTAGTCTTTCGCACTGAGTCTACCAAATCTCGAGTGCGTAGGATGGCATCCTGCAAGGTGTGAGGTCTGTATGCCTTCACCCATCCTCTCAAAGGCTCTATGAGTCCCTCTGTGAATAACATGATCAGCCTGGGCTCTGATATATCTGTCACTGCCACTGCTACCCGTTGAAACTCCGTGATGAACGCCTCTGCTCTGCCGGTTTGTCTCAACTGGGCTAGATCCCTGAAGTGGATCTCAGGATCCCCCCTGTCAAACCTGTCCCTGTAGGAGGTGATGTGACTGTGACCCAACGTCACCAGTCCATGATGCCACCATTCGTGTGCCTCACCCTCCAAGTGTAGGGTAGCGAAATTGATGGTCTTTGTCTCGGTCATCTGGTTGAGCTTGTAGTATGTGTCTAGCTTTGGTACCCAGGCTTTGGCGGTGCATTTGGATGATCCGTCAAAAGAAGGTATGGTGAGTATACCAACTTTCCGGATGAAACCAATATTATGCCCATGTTGTTATTGTTGTCCTCCTCTTTGCGGCTCTCTGGGGCGGTTCCTGAGTCTGAGTCCACAATATCGACCAGGGTCATGTCCTGATGGAATTCATGGCCCAATGTTGTATACTCCCTCCTATACTCTACAATATCCTCTGCTTGAGTGGGTGGCCTCTTTACTATCAGCAGCTCTACTGCTACTGGATGTGCCCTCTGGAAACTGGGGAACAATGGCCTGGGAATCCTACTCGAAGAGATGTATGTGCGAGTAGGAGACTGGGGTCTACTGCCTGCCCCTGAGTTTCCATGTGCTGCATGTGGGGCTTGTGTGCCCGGGGTGCCCACTATGGCCAGTCTATCGGCCATCTGCGCCAAGGACTGAGTCATGGCCTACTGACTGACTACCAGATTGTCAAGTACCAACATGAAGGTTGCTTTTGAGTCCATGGGAGCCTTACAACTGCCCTCTAGTCTCTCATATCTATCTCCTAACATCCTCTCCGCCTCACGCTCAACCTCTCACTCTGGCCTTCTCTCTGCTTCGCTCTATGCCTCTTCCTCTTCCTCTGAGCTAGGAGGAAAAAGGGGAAAATCAAATCTAGGTCTTCCCTCCTTGCGTCTGTTGTAAGTGACATATTCGTCACCTACGTGCTCACGACCCCCTAGGTCCTCTGCTGCACTCATCGTCTTTAGTCACGGGCTGGCAGGACTAAGGCTCTGATACCACTGTAATGTTCCTGACTTGGCTAGTCTAGGAAAACTCAGATAATCTGATGTATCTACAGTAGATAATTCATTGTTACAGCATATAAATAACTATATAGATGATAAATGAAACAAAAGACTGTAAATCTTATATTATGATATCTCTGTGAGTACAATGTCGAATGCGACTGAATAAAAATGAATCACTCGGCTAGATCAAATGACAAAAGGATCTTAGTCGGAATACAATAAGCAAACTAAATGATAATACTCGATAATAGATGAGCACTGCGGGTTCAATGGATGAGCTGGAACTATGGCAGCTCGCACGGTAACTACTAAAAGTTCGGAAAGTTCACACTGGTGGCTAAACCTCTCGGAATGGCCTGGAAACTGTCCCAAATGGTGCGCCCTGCTTGAGCTCTCAGTCCTAGTGACTGACCAACCCCTCTGCTGGTGTGTCTAGACCCCGGATGGATCCCCCCGGGGAAATGCGCCCCTCTCACTAGAAAACTACGCCCTAGTGATTCCACCGTCGGAATCGACTGAGATTTGTCTCAAAATGATCGCCTTGGCCTACTATGAAATGGGTCGGAAGGGTTTCCCTGGATCTAATCTGATGATCGCTCGAGAACCCCGAATATGTCTGCCCAAAGTGTCGCACTCCCAAGTCTGGAAAATGCGCCCTAGATGATTCCTCCATCGGAATCTGACGAGGAACCAGGAAAAAGATGGGCCTTGCCTTCCTCTCAACTGGGTCGGAGGGGAATCTCTGAACTCTCCCTGAATGAGACAAGTCGATCCACTGAACCTCCACAGAAGTTGCGCCCTCACCCTGAATAAGTGTGCCCTTGCTACTAGAATCTATGTAGCTGTTGTTGAAGAATGATGGAAGACCTATGATCTTCCCGGTGACTAGGGTGTGTCTCTCAACACTGAAATCAGCCAACCGGTGTCTTCCTCCTGGAATCCAATGAACTATCTCTCCTGAAATGCGCCTCTCTCCTCAATGACAAGTCAAAATCTACATAATGATGAATTAGGTCGTTGACCCTTCTCTTTTAGCTGCCCGAAACCCTAATTCGTTGTTGACTTCTAATTTTAGCTCGTTTGTTCTATTTTTAGCTCAAATTGGCTTAAAAGCGCTTTTAACCACTTTTAGCTCAATGTCACTTTCCAAACATAACACCTTTGACTGGAGTGACCTCTAGTAACCCTATTTACCCCTTTTTGGCCCTAGCTATAGTCTAACGAGGCGATTTAGACCATTAAACCTCCTCTCTAGAGCTCCTATTTGGAAAGGGACATTACATGATCTCTAGAGTAAAGTTCCATGCAGAACAGGGACTGGTCAATGCGGATTTAGTTTAACTAGGACAATCCAATAGTTGTTATTGTTCAATTGGGACAATATATAGAGCATCGAGTGTGAAGTCAGATGGGATACTCCATGAGTTCTTGGTTCTCCCAATGTTGGACCTCCGACATTACTCTTTGTACTTGTTTATTGTATTGAACTTGTGCATGAAGTGAGGGGGATATTCTTCCCGTTGGACCTCCGGCATAGTTCTTTGCATCCAATTTGAGGGATAGCCTCTAAAGGGCCACATCTAGATTAGATTTCTTTTATTGTTATCACTTCACACACACTTCACATTTATAAGTGGACTTGCACTCACAATAGCCACTTCACAATAAACCCACAAATTTAACAACTCATATTTAATAATAAAATTTGTCAATAGCACTTGCAACACAACTCATACAGTAGCATTTTCATTTATCTTACAACAACCTTTACTTTTGGCATTGATCTTTATATTGCTTATTTATCTTTCAAAGCACTTGTATCTACTTTCCATACTGTATATTTTACATGAAAGTACTTTCATGCTTTATATTTTTATCACAAGCAATTTCCTTTACGTGTCATATATGTTGCTAGCGTAGATTTTTTTGTATCTTGCTCTCGCTTTAATAAACTCCTAGATCACTAGTTGTGCTTAGTTAGATAAGCCTTAGATTTATTTTCTTGAGGACTACCCCACTTGGCTTCGCTAGGAGTTGGCCTAGACGAAGGAGTTGAGGATCAGGTGACAGCGCCTTGACTCAAGACTTGCCCCTAAGAACACACCCAGTGGATTGAAGATTTCTTCCACATTACCCGAGGTGTGTATAAAGGCAGCAACAAACCCCAAATACTAGAATCATACAAAAACCGGTAATAAAATCAAACATAAAACTGATCAACCAAAAAATACATAAAATATTCAAATATATATATATATATATATATATTCACTTGAATCCATGTAAATCCAAACCATTAGGCACAAAATACACAAAGTTTTCTTGTGTATATAGCATGTAAGGTTGAATATAACAAAATGGGACCAATTGAAATACATATATGAACAAAATACAAAAACATAAAGGCTCTAAATGGCCTCTAGAGTCCAAAAATAAGCATGCAATAGTCTACAATCAAATCAAACTATAAAATCATTTGAATCTAGATCCTCTACATTCTTTGTAGAGTGTTGTCACACAAACCCACACTTCTTGAGATAAAGCCCTAAAGCTCAAGTGCGGCCTTGGTGAAACTAAGAGGGAGGCCATTGTCACCTCACCATCCCTCTTCTACGCTTTAGGCCAGCTCTCCTCTGGCTCAAGGGGGGGTTCCTTGGATAGGATTGTATTTGATTAAGAAAATAAGGGTGATGGAAGGACCGGAAACTAGTGCTTTTGCCTTGCGCATATGGGGTCAACTAAGGCTCCTCATTCATAAATTACAAGTGGAACCAAAATGATGATTAGAGTAGATCACTACAAACCCTAATAGATCACCCTAGTTGCTTCATAAATTTCAAGAAGGTCAAGGGAAAAAATCTCCACTAGAATTCTTAAAATATCTTTGAGAAGGGATCTATTAAAGAAGGTAGAAGAGGGCATACCACCATCACTAGAGAAGTACACCACATTTACAACCATTCAAGAATAAATACCACAAGGAAATGAAGAGACCACTTACTCATCACAGCACACAAAAAACCATTCATTCATTGAACATCCATTCATTGAGAAGCATCCACAAACTAACACTTTCATGAGAGCACTCTAGCTAGCCATCCATAGCACAAAGAAGAAGATAAAAGTCTCCAATAGAATTTTCAAAAATGCTAAGGGATTTCTCCACCAATCCAACCATGAGTACAAATGAGAAAGTGCATCAATATTTATAGAGTGATGCTCAACTTCCTTTACAATAAAAAATTATTGTCTCAACTGAAATCCAAAAATCTAGCCTAAGGAGAAGTAAACTACACTTTTCTTCCATTAACTAATCCAAAATACATAAAATATTGGGTGGTCAAGCCACATGTACAACAATCAAAGTGAAACAGTGCAATCAAAGGGGGACGTCCCCATTAAAAAAGGAAAAGGGTGCTTCCAAGGTGTAACGTCCAGCCTCTAAAGGCCCTCTAAAAGTTGTATACTCCATGAGAAGACCCTCTAAGCTTCTTCCAAATGTGGACGTGTCACTCCATAGTGCCCTTTGACCATGCAAGAACCTCTCCAACAGCCATATATCCTCATCACATAGGTTGTTTCTCAAAGACAGTTTGTGGTTCATTGTGTTGGATTTCCCTTACATTGAGCCTCCTCCATAATGTATGGGTTCATCTTCCAATATAACTCAAGCAATAGATTTCAACAATAAAATTCCCCAAACAGTGGAGTGCTCCTCCCCTTTGGCACCTTCAATCATGTAAGAAAAACCCCCAAGTCATCTTCCTTAAATCAAATGTGAGGCCAATACTTTCTTCAAGTGTGCAACGTAGGGTTCTTAGGGCCCCTCCAAGTGGATTCATGGGTCTTGTTATCGCATAGTTTGTAGTTTTGGGCAAAGCCCAACCCAAGCAACAAGTGTGTGACACAACTGGGTACACCTATCACTGTCACCTCAATAGATATCCCCCTCGTTTTAATGATGGACAAATCCAACACAAAGGAGGCTTCTCGGGTGACCGTAGGGGGATTGTAAGGGGAGAGGCCAAGTGTTGCAGGAACCACCCATATAGGTCACGATTGAAGAGTCTTGAGGCTTGATAGAGGATAAGTATAGGTCAAGGAAAAGGTTGTCGACATTGTGTACCTGTGAAACAATGTTAGACAAACCAAACCAAGACAACATGTGATGATATAAGCCCCGAGACAAGAGGGGAATCAGCAAGAAACCTTGCTGTCCCAAAATTGCAGCAATAAACAATTATATATCAACAATGACAAAGTTGTAACAGCTACAAATTACATCATCTAACCAGCATATAGTATTGGACAAATTAGCATGCAACTTGGAGATAATATTCCAATGCTTGAAACAATGAATTAGATGACAAAAGTGTTGAGATTTGGGTACCTTGGAAAGTGGTCCCCATGTGTTTGTGAGTCTCTAAACACAAAGGGAGAGACTATTACCCTTATTACTTTACTTTATGTTCTAATTTCACATTGACTTAGGAGATTTAAGTCAAAAGTGAAATATGTCACTTAAGTTATAAAGTGACATTTAATTCACTTAGTGGGTGAATTAAAGGACATGAGGCAAACTAAGGAAACTTGGGAAAGTCAGTTTTCTAAGTGAGATTTTGGGGATTAAATCTCACCCATTGATTAGGGTTTGGCCAAAGAGAGGCTAAAGGAGGGAAAAGGGTAAGGAGACGCACACTTGTCACTTGAGTGAGTTGAGTGAGGAGAGGAGGAGAAGAAAACACTTGGCGCATTTCTTGAGGAGAAGAGGGTGCATGAGGTCAAGGGTTTGAGGAGAAGCCATTGAGAGGGTGCTAGCTTCCTTGAAGAGTCTTTCATGGAGGTTGGGCACTAGCTTGAAGAAGGGCGCATTCTAGAGCAAGGGGGCGCACAAGCTTGTGGAGGGGCGCATCCAAAGGGAGGAGGCACATCAAGCTTGTGAGAGTGCGCATCCTTGAGGAGGAGACTCATATACTTGGAGTGGGCGCACTCTAGAGCATGGAGGGCGCAAGGGTATGTGAGGGCGCACACTTGTGAGGAGCATTTTCTAGAGGAGGGGCACACTAGAGCTTAGTGCGCACTAAGCCAAGGAGAGGAGGCACACTTGTGTAGAGGGTGCAAAGACCAAGGCAAAGGGCAAAGGCAAAGGCAAAGGAAAAGGAAAAGGCAAGAGACAAGGAAGAGGGCTAAAGGCTTAGCAAGAGAAGAAGGGCGCACCAAGGTAAAGGGCGCCTTTGTTCAAGGACTAGCAGGCACATCTACAAGGGACTCCAAAGCATACAAGTGTGGTTTCTATTGTAACAGGTTCACTTGTATATGTTTTCCTTGTTGTAACTTTTGCTTTGAGATCTTCTATATACATCTATCTCCAAACTGGTTTTCCTCGGAGGGGTTTTATCCAGGGCCATGTTGACCAAAAATACTTGTGTCCAAATTTCATGCATGCTTAGTGTTTAGATCAGCAATAAGAACTTGTTAAGATCCTAGAGGAGTGCTATATGTTTTGAGGTTTGCATGTGCTAACATTGTGTTACTAAAACCACTTGCAAGGCCACCTTAAAAGAGCATATATCCATAAGTTGAGGGCAGAATTCTTGGCAGAAGTAAACAGACCTTTTTTCTGTCCTAAAACAGCAGCAAGGACAGATTTGCATAACTGAACTTAGAGCCCAACAAGAGGTCAAAGACAGATCTGTTGGGCAGCCCTCATAGTTCCTCAAAAATCTACAAAAAGGAAGCTGTAAAAATGAATTTTCAGCAAAATATTATGACAGTCTTATGGCTGTAGCTTACTATCGCTACAGCAGCAATGTTTAACCAACAAAATCAGCAAGCAAGCCACCCAATCATTAGCCCTTGAAAAGTAGATCAAATTTCATTGCTTTCATGCAAATTTCAGCAGTGAAAAGTGAAGAAAACTTGTTAAGAAAGAGAGTTTACTGAAGCCCTAATGGCTGTACCTTAATGCTCATTACAGCAGCCTAATCACTTGACCAATCAAGACGCCCTTGAAGCATAAGAGAGCCTAAAGCATGTGAAATCCAAATCCAACTTGAACAATTCCAGAACCTCAATTTTCACATTTACCAATGCAACAATTAACAATCTCCAATGCAAAGATTAGTGCCTTGTTATTGGGTGAATGGAGTCTCTTCCTTTGAAGGCAAACTAAACAAAGAGGAAGAAGAGATTTTTGTTGAGAGTTAAACCCTTATAAAACCCAACAACAATCCTTCCAAATTGTCTAGCTTGGAATCCAAGACAACTGGGGTTTAAAGTTTCTCTAGGGGTGTAAACCCTCTTACTTCTTAAAGAAATAAACCCTAGCTAAGCATTGCAACAAGGGTGTAAACCCTCTTACTCCTTGTTGCAAGCCTTATAGCCTTTCAATACCAAAGAAGAACAAATTTTGGTGGAAGGTGTAAGCCCTTTTACTCCTCCTAGGGTTTAAGATATTTTCTTGAATTTAAACAAGCAAGACAACAATTAATTGCAGAAATTACTTACAAATCCAAGATAGAGCACGCAACAAACCCTTACTACCAAGATATCATCCACAAATTGCCAAAGAAACACCATCAAGAGAGGTTGCTAGCCTTTAATGCTCCAAATAACAAGTATTGCATCCATTTGCACAAGAGAAAGAGAGATAGTGAATTGCCAAGGAGGGCCGAAATTTCAGTCCAAAGAGTATCATCATCAAGTGATGAGTTATGAGAAAATGCAGATGACTTGCCTCATATTTATATGAGAAAATCCAAGTCATAGTTTGTCCACTTTACAATTAAATCCATAACTTTAGGCTAAAACCTAAGTTATAATGCTTAATTAGCAAATCGATTTGTTCTTTTGCCCACATAGGCTACAAAATGACCAAAAATAACAAAATGAAGCATGTGCGCCCACAAAACTCTTCTCCAAGGTGGCACGTGTCAATACAAGCCTCCAAAGGCTAGGACGTCAAGCTAGGAAGGTGCCACATCATCCCCATCAAGCAAAAAGGTGGGGCTTCAATCCCACAACATCACCAAGTGCACTAAAATGGCCAAACGTCCTCCCAAATGTGTGACATAAAGCTCCCCAAGAGAGACGTTTTGGCATAGGAGGGTGACGTCATCCCTTCTTCATCATCCCGGGCCTCGTTCATGTGCTAAGGAAGTCCTCCAAGGTGCAATGTTCACCATTCTAGGCCTTCAATGAGTGGGGCGTAACATCCATCCAATGGGATTTCAAGCCCCTATGAAGGTCCAAGTGGCCTAGTCCCTTCATGAATAGTTTTCACCGGGCAAGGTCCATGAAACTAGACTTGTTACCTCATGAAGCAAGACCTATTGTGCTTTATGGGCCATGCTGGTGTGGTGGACGTTGTTATGTTGTTGACGATGAATGGTGATGTGTGGTGGAGAGGAGGGGTTATGTCTGCTCAATGTGGCCTCAGCTGGTCACATGGCTCTCAGCACTCCATGTCTACTACCTGCGGGCCTCAAGACATCATCTCCTTAGTGACCCCTAGGCTGGGGGGGTAACAAGTCTTCAAGTTAGAACGTCCCCACAAATCATAAGTGAAAACATTCAAGAAAAAGGGGCAACCAAATTTCTAGGTGCCAAGTGTGAGTTCGACATAGTGCCATCCTAGTCCTCGAAAGATTCCAATGGTTTCCTAAAATCCTGGGAGAGCCCAACAAGTCTTCACTTGCTACAATGTAACCCTAAAGCAATCTCAAAAAGAGATTCCACACGTTCTTCTCTATGGAATGTTCCAATCAAGCCTAATAAGAGTGCACAGGAATCAATCATGGGTTTGTATAATAAACTTCCACAACGCTAGGGCATTGTTCCTCTAGTGCACATTTAATCCTATCCAAGTTGAACACTCTTATTTTACCAAGTCAATGGCTGGCCTGCATCCCATATGTCCCTTTTTAGACTTACACAGGAGGTGTGCCAAACTGCCTTAGTTCACATCTTGTTGATCCATATGTAATATCCCTAGGGTTTCTAGGCTAGTAAAAAAGGAGTTAATCCAGCTTGCAAACAATTTATTTCCCACAGTACCATACAATCATAAATAGTGATCATTTACTAGTAACTAGTGATAGAATTCAAGAGCTACCAAACACTAGTTTCCAGTTCTGTATAGCAATTCGACAGTGACTGTCCTCCAAAATCTGTTGTCACGGCTATAGCAGTTACTTGAAAATTACAACAAATAAAATACTAATTCTGAGGGGCAAACTAGACTGTTATAGCGCTGCTTTTTTCAACAGAAAACACCTATCTTAGACAATAAACCTAGGGCCTTGAATGTAGTGGATGGGGTTGTTGTTCCCCTGCTGGAATAGTCACCCCACAACAGAATTAGGGGTCCGATCCTCCCCTAAAGCCATGGAATCTGCTCCTAGGTCACTTGGTCTTCTTTTACCAACCTCAATGTGCCCTCGGTCTACAAATAAAGTGAACTGTAGTCCAGCGATAGTACTCCTCAAACCCCCGGCTCTGCAAAAATCACAATTCGTCCAGCTCCTTCTCTCATCAAATGGCAGTTCAGCCTCCCTTGTTGATATTATGGTAGTTGATGGAGGTATTTACCTCCACGTGTAAATCTGACGAGAATAGAATACTCCGGAAAGCAAGAAGAAACCCTAATGAGTTCGCTAATAACCCTAGAATACATGTTGGCTCAAGAGGATAATTTATATTAGGTTATTAGCCTCCAAGAGAAGAAGTTGGCCAAAAGAATTAATATATATTGAACAGACAGATACCCAGAATGAGAAGTCGGCCCAGGCAGTTAGCCAAAATTAGTATAAATACAGGAGGCCAGTTCTCATTCTAGCAAGCAGTCTCAGTATTGCAGAGCATCACTTGTGCACACTGCAGTTGCCCAGTTTCTGCGCAGGTTTGGAGGAGAGTTGTCGTTGCAGCTGCTGCAGCTAGCAGTTACGCTTGGACTATCTCTTGGCTAGGGTTTGGACTATCTGATCAGCTCTTGTTGGTGTGCTATCCTTGGGGAAAGGTGTGCTACCCTTTGTTTGGCTATCTAGCCTAGGGTTTGCTTCCGGAGTGATTCTCTGTCAAGGTTAAGGTGCTCAGAGGGTGGCTTCGGCCTATGGTTGGGTCACATCCATTATATTCTAACAGGTTATGGGCCCACGCCTCCTTCGTTCAGTCTAGCCGCTAGAAGGAAACATAGCCATGAAGATATTAAGCTCGTTGAACTGCCGCTAGGGTTTCTAGCAGGAGCAGTCACCATAGCACTGCCGCTAGGGTTACTAGCTAGTTGCAGAAACCCTAATCCTCTTGTTGAGGCACCTTAAGTGAAGGGATTGACCTAATCTCTGGATAGATCAATGTTCCTTAGCCTAGCGCATCTCCTGGTACTCTTAGCAAGCCAAGATGTCAAGTTTGAGTTTTTGGTCAAAACTAGGGTTTGACCAAGTCAAAGCAGCCATGACTTATTCTATGAAGTCAGAGAACAAGTTATATGGAGCCTCTAACTTCAGAGCGTGGAGGACAAGGATTGACCTCATCCTTGCCAAGAATAAAGTGTTGGATATCATGAAAGGAAAGATCATGGAACCAGAGTTTGAAGAAGGAAAAGAGAAGGAACTGCAGAACGTTGCAGTTATGGAGATGTTCAAAGACGGTGACATCAATGCCATGAGTATCATAGTGGACTCTATAAAAGACCACTTGATACCCTACATCT
>JZKD02S1794622.1:47157-60379 GCA_000966675.3 Picea glauca | reverse complement strand
AGGAATGGCCCAGGGTGGGGAATGGTCCAGGCTCAGCAATCAGGGACAGGCATTCCTTAGGGCGGATTCATTCTCTCCAGGTTACACTTTGTTTAGTGTCGGAGGAATGGCCCAGAGTGGGGAATGGTCCAGGCTCAGAAATCAGGACAGTTATTCTTCCTTGCTTGAGAAGAATAGTCCAGATAGCTCATCATTGATGTCTTACCTTTTGAGGGCAGATGCTCTTCTAAGATCTCACAGATGTGAGTGGAAGAATGGCTCATATGATTCAGTTTATATCATAACATTGTTTCTGTGTAGGTTGATATTAGATGATTGTTATGAAGATTGTATGACAGTAGATGTATACTACTGTGGTGGATGTGTTCCACTGTTTGATCAAGTACTTGTGTGTTACTTGGTGTGGTAGTGTACCATTGGATAGTAGTTATGTACTACTATGGATAGACACAGTTGTGTTCTATTTTATTCTGATTTCTTTGAAGACTATCCGCAGTATTGGAAATGATTATCAGCTAGATGGATGATCAAAGAACAGGAATTTCCCAGACGGAAAATGGTTCAAACCATTTACTCTTCTAGGACATATGTCTAGATTAGAAGAATGGCTCTTGTATCACTCTGTGGTGTGAGTGACTTATCCAGCATCATGTCTAATTACTCAAATGGAGTATGGTTTCGAGAAATGATACGGCTGATGATACTGATGGTGATGATGGTGCTCATGATCTAGTCATAAGATAGTCTATGTTGATGCTACCGAGTGAATGGTATGTTCGTTCTCAAGACCATTACCTGTAATACCTCCCTAGCTAGGAGGGAGTGTTGATATTATGGTAGATGCGGGAGGTATTTACCTCCACGTGTAAACCTGACGAGAATAGAATACTCCGGAAAGCAAGAAGGAACCCTAATGAGTTGGCTAATAACCCTAGAAGACATGTCGACTCAAGAGGATAATTTATATTAGGTTATTAGCCTCCAAGAGAAGAAGTTGGCCAGAAGAATTAATATATACTGAACAGACAGATACCCAGAATGAGAAGTCGGCCCAGGCAGTTAGCCAGAATTAGTATAAATACAGGAGGCCAGTTCTCATTTTGGCAGGCAGTCTCAGTATTGCAAAGCAGCACTTGTGCACACTGCAATTGCCCAGTTTCTGCGCAGGTTTGGAGGAGAGTTGTCGTTGCAGCTGCTGCAGCTAGCAGTTATGCTTGGACTATCTCTTGGCTAGGGTTTGGACTATCTAATCAGCTCTTGTTGGTGCACTATCCTTGGGGAAAGGTGCACTACCCTTTGTTTGGCTATCTAGCCTAGGGTTTGCTTCCGGAGTGATTCTCTGTCAAGGTTAAGGTGCTCGGAGGATGGCTTCGGCCTATGGTTGGGTGACAATAGTGATATTGTCAATGGAAAAACGAGCACATCCATTATATTCTAACATCCCTCAGGGTACCTCTGCTCACAGGTATGGGCTCGGCCCTTTCCAAACCTTAGGGGATAGAGTTCAGCCTCCTTCAGGGGGCTGGAACAGTTCGCTGCAGCCTCAATTGCCTTCAGCCTCCACCAGGACTCCTCTGCCAGCCTTCTCCAGGTCGCAAACCTTCCCAACAGCAGTTCAGTTTCCTCCAGATGTGGGATTCATCCTCTAGAAAATGGTTGCTGAAACCCCATCAGCCTCTCCAGCAAAACTGTCCTCCAAATGATAGACGCCTAGTGCAGATTCAGGGTTGAGCTAGGGTCAGCAGCATGCCTCACCGAAACTCAACAGAGCACAAGGGTTTACAACCCTCCAAAGAACTGAGGCAACCACCTCCAAAGACAGGAGTAAGGTATTCAAAACGATTCCATGATTATGTCAATTGTATCTCCCTTCCCCTTATATACTTTCTGTCCTTCACTTGACCCTTTCTCACTTTTTGCCACTTGGCACTTAAAGTGACTTGTGACTTGTCCCTTGAGTTTGGTAACATAAAGTCACTTTATCCTCTTTTATTCTCCTTTTTGCCCAATGTCACCTCAAATTCAAAACGTTGCCTTCCTTCAATGACTAGACTCAACCCCACCACTCCCTTTCTTTGGGGTTATAGCCTACGGGGAGCCCCTTCTAGACTACAATGCCCTCCCTCCAGCAAGGTCAAAATGGAGGGGACATGACACCATACATCACTTACATGTCTGAACATTAAAATGCTGGAGGAGATGCTCAGATCTGCTGCTGTCAGTAATTCTGTTCCATACTCTCCTGCCCTGTATATCAGATTTCAACATAGGCAAACAGGAAATCCAGTACAGAAAATGCATCTTGCACTGTAATCTCAAAGAGACAACAACATGCTGCCACATCTGATTTAGAATACTGCCATAGGTTTTCCCCTTGTGAAGCTCTTCTAGGATCATGAAAACAACCTCAGGTCCCGTAGAAAATCTCCAGTAATTCATATTGGTGAGGCAGAATTCTGGATCAGGACATTTGAGTCTTCGACAAGTGATAAGATGAGTTTTTTTTTCTCGGCCAACACAACAATGCTAGAATAGCCTCACCAACTATGGATTTGCCAAGGATTAGCACAATTCATTTGGCCGCTTCAAATTCTCATATCATAGGTAAGAACTGTAACACAAGTGTTATGTCTGTCATGTGAAAGCAAATAAGTCCCCCCATATCAGTTTCTTTACTCTCAAGGCATTTCTGGGGGACATTCCTTTCCTACTCACAATCTAAAAGCTGTCTTCCAACTTCCTCAAATACAATAGCCAATGATTCAAGATCCCTCGTTCTTTGGCCCAATGCTTGCTTATGCTTTACCTGCATTTCCAGCCAACTTTCCTCTTGCTGGCTTAACCTGTTCAGGGCCCTTTTTTTTTTTAAGATGCGTGACTTGTTCTTTGAGCTCCTCTATCTTTTTTGTGTCCCTGACTTTTATAACATCAAGAAGAGCTTCTTTGTGAGCTTTGCCTTTTTCTTCTAAAAGAGAGAATGCATGATTGGTTTCTTGCTGCAGTATAGGAGCAGCACTCATGCCAGATGAAGAGGTAGCACAGAGTATGCTCAACATCTTGACTCAATGCCCTTGAAGGTCCAACAGCAATCTCCATATCCTCTGAAGGTGTAAGTGGCTGCAAGTCATCCAAGATAATTCCATCCACGATAGAAGGGAGGCATCATTTAATAGATCAAAATTAGGTTTTAAGATAATTGCAGGGGTTTTTTTCAAATTTGGATATTTTTGGTTTTATGGGAAAAGGTATCACACCAGTAAAAAAAAGGATCAAATCAGACGCTTTTAATCAGTTTTGTTTTGAACCGATTGATTCTGACCAATTTTGACTAGTTCAAAACAAAACCGGTCAATTCCAGTTTGAGAGGCTGATTTTGAATGGAAATCCCCCAAAACCAGTTCTACTGACCAGCTCTACTGGTCCGATAACATTGATACACACACACACACACCTATTGATGCAGCACTAATATAATCTCATTGTTGCCTTCTTTCATATATATGTTGTTTTGCATGTGTTTCATTCTTCTTGTCATAGCTAGGATGGATGTCATACTCTAAAAATTGTAGACAATTATGGATGTTCAGTAGGCAATGTGCTTCTCATACTCATATATTCTAGATTAACAACCAAGAAATAAAGCAGATACAAAGTAAACATGCATCAATGAAAGCAATTCATTTCCTCCCTCTTCTCGTAAATAACTCTCTTGTATAAAATATAGAACAAAGAGCATGTATATAATCATTGTTTTTGAACCACACCCAAAATTAGGCAAAACAATGTAAATACTTTGAAAATACCTTTTGGGCCCATATACACAAAGCGATAATCTGAGCACGACACATCACATTCACCACCTTCATCAACACCTTGAATGTCATGGATGTGGTAAGTGTCAAGGTATAAGTTAAGCCAATCATCTAAGAAAAACGTTGGAGTAGTGTATGCATTGTAATCAGGATATTCCTGAGCCAACAAAATAAAATAGAGTTAGAAATAGTATATATATTGAAATCCACATGGGACAAAGGCCTGATTTTTAAGGAAGAGCAATGATAATGTATGATGCAGGTCTAAGCAATTATTACTAGATGGGATAAAAACCACAAGATATGCCAATGGAGATGCTTAGCAAAACAAAATATGGAAGAACAACTAACATGCTAACCATCGTCATCTACACTGACCCTATTTTGCTCATTTTTAGGGACAACTCCATCTATTATTAATGCCAAACTTAGCAGCAGAAGGGTGCCTTCACTTGAAGATGATTTAGCTGTCCGATCTTCCTGATTATCAACTCTAATTTCAGAATACATGAAGCACTCCACATGGTGATTTATTTGTTGATTTCAAGGGATAAATCTATTCAATTTTTATACCAAATTATCAGAAAGAACAGCGCACTTCTTGCAGCAATATTGTGGGTGTATGTTCATCAATTCAGAATAAGAAGGGCACCTTCTTTAGGAGCTATTGAGACTCCAATTCGGATTTTGGATGAAGATACAGTTAGTTCCAGATGTGCATGAGTAGGGCACTCCAGCTAAGTATATAAAGGGCTTATCTTCATGCCAAATCAGCCCCAAATGGAAGCACTATTTTTCAAATGAGTTTGGTTATAAAAGCAAGGAAAACGAAAGGAGATGGATTCACTTGATTGTTTTTGGGTCCTCTTTCTCTCACTTTCTCACCTTCTTACTCAATCCCATTTCCATTCTTCCTTTCAGATCAGACTTCTTGCCACTTGGAGCGACATTCAAGCTGTTGCATTGATTTAATCTATAGGACACTGTTATCGCAGATCCAATCTATTGGAATTGTGTAGTGTGTCAAGATAGAGGACATTGAGTGTGACTCTTCAATATCCTCATGATCTTTTGATTGAGTGTGTTTTCAGATCGTATGTAATTCAGAAATTTGTACCATCAACTCTGATTGCTGAAGATCAAACCATGCTTTTTCAATGACCAGTTCCATTGTTTTGAGAATTCTTTCATTAGTTTGCACTCATTTGCTTAGAAAACCTGATCTGAAATTCTAAATCAGTGAGATTCGGATCTATGCCTTGCCAATTTTCTTCTCCTTCACTTCATGCACATCAGGACTATGGCACCAATCTGACAAAAATCAGCTTAAATTCAAGTAATTTATCCCCAGTTTGAAAGTTTTGTCTGCAGCTAGAAAACATTTGTTTCACATCTGCCAATGCCAGTTGCAGATTTGAACTTAAGATTGCTGGTCACATGTATTTAGCATGCATATTTGAAGTTTTTGTTGCAGATTAGCGAGGATTAATTACAGATCTGAGGAGGTTTATTGCTGATTTCTAAGAAATTAGAATCAGATCTGCAATGTATTTCATTGATTCAGAAGGTTTTATTGTAAATTTTGAAGGTTGAATCAACTAATCACCTCAGGGACACCCCCTTGGAACTAGCATGCACTACTTCTGAAGCAAGAGACTTGCTGTTGGTAACAGGGATAGCAAATCTAAATTGTCCACTCAGACCCCTTGGGATCAATTCCCCAAGGGACGAATCTGATTGATAACAAATAGCCATGTGAAGAAGACATTGTTATGATGCTCCTGCTTATAAGCTTACTTACTGATAAAGAGGGGCATGTATTTGTATATAATGATAAATAGGCAAGCCAAGCCCACTCAATGAAACAGCAATATGTGCAACCCTCATCAAAATGGCTCACATACTCTTATTTATTAGAAACAAAGAGGGTTATGCATGTCATATTGACGCAATTACTGAATTATTTATGGATAAATAGGTAAGTTGTGTCTGTTGATGTTTTGTAGCAGCGGGAGGTATTCCCTCCTAGACAACTTTTCTTAGAGAGGAAGATTCCAAGAAGTCAAAGGAAGACCTTTGAACAGTTGAAGAATACCCCAGAAGAGAAGTCGACCCCACAGGAAAATAATAAAGGAAAAATAGAATTCCAGGAAGAGAAGTCGGCCCCAGTAAAGTGACTTGAAGGCTATAAATATTAAATAAAGGAAGACGCCTTGCCATTTGACACACACACACAGCTCTCTCACTCAAGAAAAGAAGGTGCAAGTTTGAGGCAAGCAAAAAGACGCAGCTATTGCAGTTTCTAGGGTTTCTATCTTGGGAAGTTTGTTGGAACAGTCCGAGTACTCTAGCACTCTCGCTAGGATTACTACACATCATATTTCAGGGTTTTGCTCAGTTGTCTACACTCGCTGGGGTTTGACAAGAAGAAGAGATAAGTACTAGTTATCAGGGTTTCTTCATTGTTGGTTTTTGCTCTTCTGAATAGAGCTTGTTCATGGTTGTATTGTGTTTTCAGAAACATTTTCTCTAAGAAAAGTTGGCTGGGTTTTTCCCTGAGTTTGGGGTTTTCCCAGGATAAATCTTTATGTCTTCTTGTGCTTGTCTATCTGCTTATAGATCCTACTTATATTTTCAGTATATGGTTGTTGAATGTTAAAAGAAGATCAAAATACTCTAGTAAATCTATTGCTACTGAAAACATAAGAAAATCTAACGTGGTATTAGAGCTTGAGGGTTGAAGCCAGATTTGACCTAGCACAAGACACCAGCAAGATCAAAGATTGTCAGTCATTGGGGTTTTTCTAGTGCCAGCGTTGAGGAGAAAATTGCACTAGGCAACTCACCTAACCCTTGAAGATTTTCCAGGTCCTATCAGTTGCCAACTGGGTCTGTCTTTGACCACAGATTGGCTCTAAGTTTCAACTGTTATGAAAAGGTTTTGATGCTGTTTTAAGACAGCCAACAGTTCAGGAACTTCTTGCTGATTTGTTACGGTTGTACTTGCCATTTTAGGTGCTCTAGCATGTAGTTTTAGTAACCAGAAGTTAGCATATGCATACTACAATAAATACAACACACCTAGTGATCTTTACAACTGAAAATAAGCAGATCTAAAAGACTAATACACATCATTTTGTACACATGTATTTTTGGTCAACATGACCCTGGATAAAACCCCCCCGGGAAAAACCAGTTTGGGATATATGTCTATATATGAGGAAAGTAGATGGTGGAATACAGCAAGTACAAAATATAGATGAACCTGATACAATAGTAGCTTGATCCAAGCTGAAATACAAGTCCAAAAGAACCAGGTGCGCCCTAGGAAGGTGCGCCCCCCATAAATGCTCTCAAAACCACCATAACTGCTCCAGATGCAAGTTGTGAGCTCAGAATGGAAGACCCCTCTACAGGAATGAAGCTTTGTTGTGTGGCCTTCCTCTGCAACTGATCCCATTGCAATCCGACGGGTGAAAGACCTCCCCACTACTGATGCTCCCTCCTCAACAAGTGTGCCCTCCACAGTAATGAATGCTCCTCAGTAAATAAACCAAGCCATAAGCTAGATGCCTCCCTCCATGAAAGCATGCGCCCAAGCTCAAGCTATCTCATGCAACAAACCTCGTACCAAAGCTCCCTCTCTTCCTCTCCAAGTGAGCAAATGAAGTTATGAGCTCTCCTTCACCCTTTGCGCCCCTCTTGAACCTCCATAAGGAAACCTAAGAAATCAATGGATGAGATCATCCCATCTCCCATCTAATCAAAGGTTGAGATCACCCAAAAAGAATCTCACTCAATAACCCACTTTGGGTTAAGTTCCCTAAGTTCGCTTTATGTCTCTAATTCACCCACAAAGTGAATTAATAGTCATTTTAGGCATAAATGACAAAATTTCACTTTTGACTTAAAACTCCTAAGTCAAAGTGAAATTAGACACAAAGTACAAGGCACAAAGTGTATAGTACATCCCACACATGTCTAGGAGAGCAGAAACACATGGGGAACACCTCCCAAGGTACAAAACTCAACACTCCCTCTTACAGAGGAAGGTGTTCCTCACCAAGCCCATCTTGTCTCTGAAGTAGACATGTTTGCCCCTTGGCAAGGCCTTGGTGAGAATATCTGCAACCTGGTCGTCTGTCGATACATACTGCAACTGAACTGCCCCTTTCTTAACCCAATCACGAATGAAATGGTACCTGATCTCAATATGCTTCGACCGGTCATGAAACACTGGATTCTCATAGAATTTTATGCAACTCTGATTATCACAGTGAATGACGGTCGGTGGCATCTCCTGACCAAACAAACCAACCAGCATCTTACGAAGCCAAATGGCCTCGCAATTGGCCTAACTGGCCGCCATATACTGCCTCGGTCGAACTCAAAGCAATTGACTTCTGCTTCTGGCTAAACCAGGAAACAAGTCCTAACCCCAAACCAAAGCAGCACCCTGAGGTGCTTTTTCTGTCAACAGCACATCCTGCCCAATCTGAATCTGTGTAGCCAACCAAACTGACTCCATCTCCTCTGACATAGTCTAGGCCATAGTCAATTGTCCCAGCAATGTACCTCAAAACATGTTTTGCCCCAACCATGTGAACACTCCTCGGCTCAACCATATACTGACTGAGAGTGTTCACGGCAAAACAAATATCTAGTCTGGTGTTAACCAGATACATGAGTGAACCAATCAACTGCCTGTAAACTGTGGAATCTACCAACTGGCTATATGAAGCACTAAGCTTCTTCTAGTTGGTAATCATAGGTGTAGACATAGGTCTGCAATCCTTTATCTGAAATCTACTCAAAATATCTGCTGCATACTTCCCCTGCCTGAGAAATATGTGACCCTCCTCCTGCCATACCTCCATACCCAGAAAGTAGTGCATCAATCCAATATCACTCATCTCAAACTCTGATGCAAGTCCCAGCTTGCACTCAGCTATGAGATCCTCAGCTCCAGTGATGGACAATTCATCCACATATAATATGAGAATAAGTGTGTCCTCACCTCTAATGATGAAATAGAGGTTAGGACCAACATCGCTCTTCTCGAAGCCAGCAAGTATGTGTCTATGCGTGAATACCAAGCTCGGGGAGCTTGCTTCAAACCATAAAGTGTCTTTCTCAAAAGACACACGTGAGTCTCCCTCTCACAAACCTCAAACCCATGTGGCTGCTCTATGTACACCTCCTCATCAATAAAGCCATTCAGAAATGCAGTCTTCACATCCATCTAGTGAATTCTCCAAACCATCTCTGCTACTATGGCAATGATACTCCTGATGGAGGTGTATCTCGCAACTGGTGAGAATGTCTCGTCATAATCGACTCCCTCAATCTAAGAGAAGCCTCGAGCCACAAAACGGGCCCTGTGTTTCTCAATGCTGCCATCTGCAGCAATCTTGGTCTTGTACAACCACCTGGAAGTCACAACTGACTTCCCCACTGGCCTCGGAACCACCTCCTAGACAATATTGTGCACAATGGAGTCATACTCCTCTACCATGGCCTCTCTCCAGACCTGCTGGTCCACTGCCCGCGCAAATGTTTGTGGCTCAGTATCCCTGACACTCGTCACTAGTACCAAATATGCTCCCAATCTGACTGGAGATCTGCTCTCTCTGATCTGGCTCTTAGGCTCCCCTACATTCTCTTTGGCCTCCTTCAGGGTCTCCCGAAACCATCTAGGTCTCCTCTTCCCTAAAGTGGTCAACGGAGAAGTAAGGTCTCTCTGCCCAAGAGTGACTGCCTCAAGACTCGTCTCAACACTCTGAGATCCTGAAGTCTGCGCCCCCTCTGACTAAACATGCTCCGACTGTGACCCTGAAGCTGTGCATGGTGACCCTGTCACCCCTGATACTGGTGTACCTGAAACCTAAGGTTGTGCTCCCTCTGAGACTGCAATAGGTGTCTCTGCATCATCCTCAACTCTGACTCTTGACTCAAGAGATCTCTGAAAAGCCCTATCCTCCTCAAATCTGACATCTCTACTCACCACCACTCTCCTAAGTGGCGGAATGTAGATGCAATAGGCTTTGGACACCTCTGAGTATCCAACTAGAATCTCTTGTTGGGCTGTGGGGTCTAGCTTTGTCCTCCTCTCCGAGGGGATATGAGAAAAGGTCAAGCACCCAAAGATCCTGATGTGCTCGACATCGGGCCTCCTACCAGTGAAGGCCTCCTTAGGAGTCATCTTCCCCAATATCATGTGGGGGCTCCTGTTCTGCAGGTAAACTGCAGTAGCACATGCCTATGCCCATAAGTACAAAAGCAAACTCTGATCATGCAGCATGGATCTCCCTGCACCGATAATGGTTCGGTTCTTCCTCTCGGCAACCCCGTTCTGTTGGGGGTTGTATGGTACGGTCATTTGTTTTCTAATGCCATGCTGGGCACAGAAGTCTACAAATTGTTTCAAGGAATACTCTCCCCCATTATCCGATCGCAAGACTTTGATCCTCTTTCCCGATTGGTTCTACACAAGAGCTCTAAACTCTTGGAACCGTGTGAAGACCTCACTCTTGGCCTTCAGAAAATAGATCCAAGTCTTCCTTGAGTAGTCATCAATAAATGTGAGATAATACTCAACCACTCAATGACTTCTGAGTCACGGGCCCACACACGTCCGTGTGTACTAAATCCAGTATCCCAGCTGACCTGGTGTCACTACTGGGGAACGAGGCCTTGGTAAACTTACCAAGCGCACACCCTCTACAAACATCTTGTTGCTCTATACTGATTTGTGGCACTCCAGTCACAACCTCTCTCAGTCCTCCGAGAGCTCCATGATGTAGGTGGGCCTTCCTACGATGCCATAACTCACATATCTATCTGTTGTTGTCGTTGCTCGCTGCCAATGCATAAAGAGGCTGAAAAAGCAATCTGAACAGTTTCCCATCTCTCACTCCAATCACCTGTCCTAAGGCAATTGAAGACCCCCGAGGATGAATGAGTACCTTGGTGCCTCTGAATGTCACCTCAAGACCTCCATCCTGGAGGGTGGACACTGAAATCAAATTCTCCTTCAGCCCAGGAACATAGAGAACGTCCCCGAACGATATAGGTGGCATGCTATCTCTCCGAAAGGTAATTGTGCCAATCCTAGCAACTCTGACCAATGTGTCATCTCCAAGAGCCATCTCAATCCTGACCTCGGTGTCTCTGAGATCAGTAAAGTGCTCTCAAACTCAAGTCATATGGCTCGAAGCCCTGTTGTCAATATACAAGATACTGGGTGTCGTCTCAACTGAAGTGTAGCATATGAGGAAAGCACACTCTCTCTGAAACTGTGTCTGAAAATCTGCCTCCTCTGTTGTAGTTGTGGTACCACCCTTCTTCTTCCTGTTAGGGCACTATCCAGCATAGTGCCCGAACTTCTTACAAACAAAGCACTTCACTTTGCTCATATCTCTCCTCTGACCACTACTCTACTGTTGCTCTCTCCTCCACTCCCTTGTGGTGGGGCGCCAAACTTGGGACCCTACAAACCCCCACGGTCGGCCTTCTTCTTGCCCTTTGTCCAAAGAGCAAGATCCTCATCACCCTAACCAGGCTGTTGTTGTTGCTGCTGCCACTGTCCAGAAGCCTCGGCTACAAGCCTAATCTCCTCCTGGACGAAGTCATCCTACATCCTCTCCCATGTAGGCATGACCTCCCTGGCAACAATGCCACGAACAAATGGACCCCACGGTTCGGTGAAGCTATTCATAGCTTACCTCACCAAAGAGTTAGGGTCCACCACCTCTCCGACGGCTCCAAGCTCGTCTCTGATCTAAGTGTAGCGACCAAGGAATGAAGTTACCGACTCATCCTTGAGCATGTGAATGCCCCTAAGTCAGTCATGAAGAACCATCTTTCGGTTCTCATTGGAGCTTGTTGACCGCCTCTTCAACTAGGCGTCAACTCCATGTGCCATGAAATAATGCATCATCAGATGCTAGTATGTCAAAGACAGTTTGGTTCTACTGGGCATTTTATGCCTCCAGCACAAAATTTTGTAAGCAGGATTACCGCACCCCTGCGCGGGTTTATAATGTAATAGGACTACATGGATCATGTTAGGTCAGTTGCTTTAGGGTTTCTTCATTAGGAGAGTTCCTTTTGCTGAGTGTTTTTTATCCTCAGGAGGTTAATGTGGCCTAACCAGCTGGGTTAATCTCCCTTGAGTTTTTCACTCCCACCCAATAAATCCTCCAAAGTGGTGAAAGGCGTTCTAATGAAGTCATTCCTAGGTAGCTAGTGTTTAGGAATGTTGTAAATGACCATGTAACACAGCACGCAAAATTTTGCGGAATTCCGTCAAGTATAACTAGGTTTTTTTTAAGGTTCCGAATTAATTAATTGATTAATTAATTAATTATGGGTAATTAATGTAAACTTAGGTCCCGAGATTTTTGATAGGGGTATTTGTACTCAAAAGAAAGCTAATGAGATCTCCTACACCCGTGGACCAAGTTTCAACTCAGTCGGACAAGTTTGGCTAGGTCTTTTGTCCACTTAGGAGTTTTTCGGAAAAACGACGGTTTTAATTGCCAAACCCAAGACATGGGCAAATGTCAATTTTGTAATAATGGTCCAAATCAAGTGAAGTAAGGGGCAAATAATGATGAGAAATACCCCACCTACCTATCCTAACCTTCACCTACACTTTTAAACCCATGTTTAATTATTAATTAATTTTTAAAATTCATTCCCTTAAAGTTCACGTCCCCTTTTCCAACGTGAGAATGTATTAGTTCAATAATTGATATAATAATACATGTTGAGTGTGTTATGGGCCCCTCCTCATGAGGTGCGCCCTTCCACACACATTCACACTTGGGAGTGTGGCTACCACACTCCTCCCTCACACTTCACCTCACGTCCCTCACTTAGCTCACGCTTCCTCTTTCCTATACGTCCAAAATCCCACGTAGCTTTTAGAATCTCTCTAATCTTGGAGCGTGGGTCCCTTCTCCTCCACCTACTCCTTTGCCTTCCACCAATCGATTGCTTTTAAGGAGTGTGGACTCCACACTCCTTCTACATGCCATCCCATACCTCACGGCCTTCCTTTTGGACTCATGCCTTTCCCTTCTAAAACGTGGAAACATCCAGTTGCAAGTTGGAGTTTGCTTGGAAGCTTGCGTGGGTCTTTCCCTCCACACTCACGCTTTTTCCTTGCTACCTCATGCTTTCCCCTTGAAAGCTCACGCTTCTCTTGGCAACTTACCTCCTCACTCTTGAAGAAGGATGGAAATACCTCACCTGGATGGAAACTCACCTTTAAACCAATTCGTGGATCTCTCCCTTAATCATGTACGACTCCCTCACTTGCCAAATACGCCTCTCCTCTTAGCTCATATGTTTCCTATTCCCTTGCTTTCTCCCTATCCAACTCTTTTACTTACCTTTTCCCCTCA
>JZKD02S1794611.1:56323-78973 GCA_000966675.3 Picea glauca | reverse complement strand
AGACTCGAAAACATGTTGTTGAGATGGCCACAATGAATTAGTGGATTCTAGAGGCTCGACTTGTAAAATATCATGTTTTATCAATGTGTCAGGTTGTTGGTAATGTTAAATATGAATTTTCTGATGTTGATGAGGTCATTATTGAGGCCGAAGTTGTTGCAAAAGAAGAGAAAACCATGTCAAATCCTAATGGTAGAGGAAATTTTGAGACATTTCCCATGAATACAAGGATGTCGATTACTTAAGAATGGGTGAACGTCAACATAGAAGTGGAAAAGGAAGTGGAGAGAGCTGCCAAAAAATACAAGAAGAGTGTGGTTGTCATCCATTGAGATTTTGTCATAGTGGTCAGTCCGCTAGAAAATGATGGTGGAGACCCATGGTTCTATTAATACTTGCRTAATTTAACTCTCRATGGAGGTGGAAACCTTGTTTTTCATGTACCTATTGGATTAGATAACATATTGAATAGGGAGGCACACTCTTTAGAAATGACAATTTGTTGTTGCAACTTCTAGAGGAGGCACCACCAGAAAAGATTCAACGGTCCAAGCTATTAATATTGGTGTTGTTTGATTGTTCTTGTAAAAGAGGTGTGAAGAAAACCTGGGTGGAGGAGTTGGCACTTCCAGCCTAACAAGATTAGCTATGAAATGTTTGTGTAGCCAACCAACAATAGATGTGAGTGCAAAATTGGTTGGAGTCATTGTGTGGAGAAGAATGGACCGTTATTGAAGGTGACATTGGTTGAAGAAGGCATATGCGAGGCTGACATCAGATTATGATGCCTTGGACGTAACTATGAATCGTGAGCATATTGTGGTCTGGAGAAGAGGAGTGATGGCAAAGGTTGTTGGGTCCATCATGGTGATTGACAAGGAGCCAAGGAAGTGAGGTAAGTTTGCCTACAATTAGGTTACACAGTTTTGATTGCAATTTGGCAGTATGAATTCTTTTTAGTTAAACAAAGTTGATATAATGTTTGGAGATGGAAAGGAAACTTAGATGCTAATAGAGAACCTATAAATGTAATAGTGAGAAATATTTGACCAAGGTTAAAATAAATGTATTTTAAATTTATTTGGAGTTTGTGTTGAGAAACATGTTGAGATTAGTCAACTCAGTATGTGGATGCTTTGTTAGAATTGACTACTCTAACAATTGTATGTTTGGAAACCCCATAGAATTGTGAGTAAATGTTTTTTTTGGAATCGGAAGAATTTTTTTTATTGATCCTAGACAACTCAATAGAAAGTGTAATGGTTTTGTTAAGAGCTAGATACTCTGAAAAATCACAGATGGATGTGAAAAATAAAAGACAACAATATGACACTAACATTGAAGGTTCAAAGGTAAAATATGCAAATGAAGACTCCAAACATGTGAAAAATTGCAAAGGGAGAAGATGATATTATCTCTTGTTGATGAGTCGAAGTCTTTCTTGAAAAAAAATGGTGATATAAAATCATTCCTTAGTCTACTTTGTAAAAGGAAGTCATTGGAATGGTAAGCAGGAAGAACACAGATGTTGTTCTGGAACAACAGAGATATGTAAGAGAGAATAGTCCAAGGAAAGCTGGTGATAATGGCAATTGTGTGGAAGCAGCAGGATGATTGCATACAAACAAGGTAAATTGTGTGAATTGTTACAAGGGAAAAACTCTCTATGGCCAAGGGTAAACCACAACAGACAGGTATGACTGCAGAAATCAACTCAATTCCAACATATGCTATATAAACTAATGTGCAATATAAGAAAGAGGCCTACCTCGATCTAGCGTTTGATGATGTTCTATCGTTGAGCACTTTGACCCAAAGCTTTATACCTGCGATAAGTTCTCAACAAACAAGCAAAGCAAGTATATAGTGATTATATAAAAGGGGTTATCACATCAGATAGAATAATCCATTAATAAACATTACAAATACACCCATGGATAATAATCGTATATTTGCAAGATACCAATAGGACGGGAAAGGAGTATTTCTATTAATAATTGATCAGCAGAAGTGTCAACATTATAGACTTCTGTGTCGACACAATTCGAAACCAAGAAACCAAGTTCCTTCCAACTGGGTCTCCACCACTTCAATCCTCCACCAAAGGAAAGCTCATGAGAAAGAGGCAAAGAGGTCCTCTCAATAATAAGGGAAGAGCTTGGGGGTTGAAAATTGTGTTCAGACTTGAGGGACAAAGGGATGCAGACTCAATATGAAGTAATTTCTCCAGAGTAACTTTGCTCTCAAAGTTGAATGCTTTCTCCTCCTTTTCCATAGTTCGAAATTATGCTCTTATAGCCTCCAGAATGAAACTGAAGGGATGAGTCGGAATGTTTCTAGTACATGGAAGACCAAGGATCAGAGATATTTTGTTGTGACATGGAAACCCGACCTCATTTTGTATTTTTTGGCACAAATCCTGATATACGCGAGTTGTAGTGGAGCAGCAAGCGTATACGCATTTTGTATAACTGATAGGGAGTGTATATGTGGAAAAATATATGTTTTTTAGCTCTAGATTCATCAAAAAGGGATGAAAATTCTGCATAGGGAAATGGAAAAAGACCCTTTGTGCAAGATAGCAATGGTGAGGAAAATCTTGCTATAAGAGATGCCCCCTAATGTGTGATATCAGAGGAGTATCTGCAATGACCGAAATACATTATAAATAACCCAGAAGTGGATTGGTAGAGAACCAGCTGGACGAAATCAATTGCTCATTACATTATGTACTGACTTTGCATACATGGATGCCAAGAATACAATGCAGATCCATGTGAAAAATATACCAAACAAGTGTTTGTGGCCATGAATAGGCGAATACAAATGCGGTTATATGCCAAAAGTTGTCATAGTCACGAACAAGGCCTAGTGAAACCAATCTCAAAAATCAATATGAAGATATCTGTATACCATGTAGTACAATCTAATCTCCCATGATCACTGAAGTCAAAAAGGTACTGGTCCAATGAAATGGAAGCAACATCTCAGGAAAGCTGCAACCACATAGTGATGTCTTCAAGTCTTCTACACTATCCCCCAATGGTGCAAGTCTACATCATGTGAATAAATGAGTTGAGTTCGAACACGATGAGACATCGTTTGATTACCAGTCATTGAAGTATACCATTAACAAACACGAGACAGCCTACCGATAATGGAAGCAGGTATCAAGGCACTGAGTACATCCCTACAAATGTGAATAAAGGAGTTGGTTTTGAACACTTGAGAGATCCATTGATCAGGATTCATTGATGTATTCCCATCTGTCAATGGCGAGAGTCCCTGCCACTAATGATTGCAAGCCTCAAGATACTCATAAAACTCTAGGTCCCATATCCAGAATAAATGAATTGAAGTCGATGGAAGGAGACTCGCTGAAAGGAGAGCATTGAGGCATCTCTCATCAGTCAGCATGAGGAACAAAGTAGGAGCTTCATGATTTGGTGGAGATCAGACAAAGAACATGTTCACGAACCAACGACCCTATGTGTCTTTCGTGTGTGCCAAATGCAAGCGATACAGGAAAAGGACCTTGTGAATAGCAGTCAATGATGAAAAAATGTTGAAAAAGGTGAGGAAACCACCAATAAGGCTAATGGAATCCAAGACACTACACAAATCCCAAATATTGAATAGATGTCTTGCCATCGAACACAAGGGAAACCACCCAGTCAAGGACCAATGATGAAATGTCAATTGTTGGGTTCAAGGTGACCTACCAATGATGAAAGTAGGGCCAAGGTGCATGATAAGACCAAAGTATCATGTGATTCTGAGACAAACTGAGGGTATGGCCGACATGCAAAGTCAATATTTCTGAGGAGTGGTCGACACAGGTTGATAGATATCCTTTGAACAAGAGAATGAGACATATGGTGAACTCCGACAGCATGGACTCAATGATGTGACAATTGGATGTAGGAGGCATCAATATAATTCTCTATAGGGACTAGAGGAGTAACCAGTCAGTAGAGAATACTCTGTAGCGAGATCAACTTCCTAAGGCCATGCTAAACCCAAAATTATGATGACACATGAACTCAATAACTTTGTGCTATGTTCAAAGGTGACACGACTGCTACCAATTACAATATAGTATTCCCTTCCCACCCATCCTTTTTTTTTTCATAACAAATGAATGTTATGATACAGAGGAGGGAATGAGTGTCGCAAATAAACAAAACTAGTTCTAGCAGTGGAATGTACCTATGCTCAATGCAAGGAAATGCATGCGGGAGATGGACACTTAGGGTGATGTTCCCTCCAAGGTATGGGGTGTCAAATTGCGAAGGATAAAAAACAAGGCTCTGCTTGGTTGAGGATGCAAACTGCTTAGGCAATGGTTTATAACGCAAAGCGAGAACCAGCTAAAGACTCAATACAACAAGCAAGGGCATGAGATGCAATCACAACTTAACGCCAAAAAATGTCCTTTTTATATCTTTTAGTCTACTTGGTGTGAAAAAGGGGTAAACTTGTGCCAAATAGACGTCTTTTCAAATCCAATTTATGAGTGTGAAAAAGACAAGTTCACTCGGCAATCTTTTCTATTTTTGATAGCGAGTCGGAAAAGAGCTTAACTAGGACTCATGATCTTTCACATCCAATTTTAACGAGTGTGAAAGAGACAAATCACTTGGCGATATTTTCATTTTTTGGATGAATCGAAAAAGAGCTTAACTGAGACTCATTATTGGGAGTCTAATCAACGTGTAAAGGGGGAGTCCAAGGCTCCCGTCTTGGCCTTCTGCCGAAAGTTAGTATCCTATGGATAGCTGACAATAGCTTGGGAAATCCCAAGGATTTCCACGTCAAGGAGGAGAAGGTGCTAACGAAGGATATAGTCTCTGTGATGGTTTGAATAAAGTCTCTTAATGGAAAATACATAGGTGGGGGAATGGGATGTCCCATCAGGTCGTCCCAATCAAAAGGAACCTCGTCAGGACTTGGAGGGAGATCATTCGGGGGAAGAATAAATCTCTCTTGTTCAGAAGGTGGAGGGTGTGGAATGTTGATAACATGGCTGAAAGGTGTGTCATTCTCTTCAGGGAGAGTATAGTTGACCAGAGATTGCACTGGTGTGGCCACTTCTTCAATTATAGGTTGAAGAGGATGCATAGTAATGGAGGAAAGAGATGATTCACCCTTAACAAAGGGGGTGAGGTCGGGAGAACATTGTGTCAGTGGAACCACCGAGACGATCAAGGGAGGAGTGGTGTAAAGAGAAACCATGGATGTCTCAAAATTCAAAGGGCTCTTGGGTGAGCCCCACACTTATGGTATCTCGCTAGTAACAGGACATAAACAAGTAAGGTGACTTCCTTCACAAGTACTACAAATGAATCTAGGCTTACGTCTAAGACATCTAGGCTTCTCAATCATATGAATGCCCCCAACATGAATTGCAATGGATGGTGACATGCTCCCAGCATGACTTGCAAAGGCTAGTAGAAAATATCCAACATGACTAGCAGATGTTGGTGATGAATCCCCAACATGACTAGCAGAGATTGGTGATGGATCCCCAACATGACTAGCAGAGGCTGGTGATGGATGTGCAGTGAGACTAGCAGTGACCAAACATGTGCCCCCAGCATGACTTGCAGTGGTTGATTGCAGGTCTTCAACATGACTCGCAAAGGTTGTCGACCAATATGCAACATGACTAGCAGAGGTTGGTAATATAATGCCAGTATGACATGCAGTGACTGGACTTGTGCCCCCAGCATGACTTGCAGCGGCTGTTTGCAGGTATTCAACATGAATCACAGAGGTTGTCAACCAATATCCAACATGACTAGCAACGGTTGGTGATATAATGCCAGGATGACATACAATGACTGGACTTGTGGCGGGAGTGAATTGTGGCATGTGATTGTAAGGTCCATGCAATGATTGATTATGAGAAATTGTAGGCCGGGAAGGATCCTGGTTTACACCCTCTCCCTGTCCGACAAGACAGTATCCTCCTCCATACTGATTCATAAAGGGTTGTAAGGGCATCGACACTGAGGAAGCCACTTGCGAAGAGAAAGCGACATGACAAGGGTTACTCACGTGAGGATATATGTTTCCCCCAGGCGAAGGAACTTCATGAGGGGCATTTCCCATACTATAAAAATAACTCCCCCCAGATGAAACACTGGAGGACATACATAGGTCCGCCATGGGAAAAGTGTTCGTAGGAACTGACATAGCAAAAGAAGGATAAGTGGACAAAGTGTGATAAGTAGACTGATTGCTTAATTGGCCACTTACTTCTCGCATAGTGGATTCATAGGAAGGAATATTCCAACCTCCTACCGTAAGAGGTGTTTGAAGGATATGACTCCCACCAAATGAAGAGGGATAAGAAGGAGGCATCACACCCCCAGACCCAAAACTTGTATTCACATAAGGAGGTGAGATAGAGGATGGTAAGTGCGAAGACATATCAGACATACCATGAGAAAAATAATTAGGGACCCAAGGCATAGACTGAGTACCATAATTCTGCATACCATAATGCAAAGTGGAAGGATCTGTCCCCATGAAATGAGTGAACATCATTGGGGGGGGTAGCAGTAAACTAGGGAGCAAAAGGAACTCCATTGTTCATGATAATGAAGACTCAGTACAAAATCCTAAGGCCAACTAGTAGTCAAAGAGCACTCCAAAAGTCAAATGGCCAATATGCATGCAAACGGGCTAAAGTGGCTAAGTGGCCTCCCTCGCTAAAGAAGGTATGTCTCGTCCAAGAGGGACCTTAGACTCCTCGCTAAAGTTTGGAGGTAACAGAATCAGTTATAAGGGCCCTCATAGGCTTAAACACCAGTCGATCAGATCCCCCCAGAGAGGTAATCCTCCATAAAGGTTGTGTGTTTTCCGACCCTTATCTGACTTAGGGTACAAGTAGAATAACCCCTGGAAGTAACCTATGAGATACCTAAGTCAAGCAACTAATAAACCATTGTATAACCGATGCACAAGCGAGAAGTCGTAAGTCCGGATCACCGTACGGGCAGGGTAGCAAATCCTAAAACCTTGAAAGCACCACCTCTCATAGAGGTATGGGCACTAGCAAGATCTCCAAATATGAATAAATCCACGGAAATATCTCTGACGCTAGGTGAGTATTCAGGGGTTATCCCTTCATCTAACTTTGCACGACCTCGTGATTAACTCTAGTGTGAGCGAAGCCTCCTGATATTACCAATTATACAATGGACTTCTCAACTCCCTGTCTCAGACACATATGTTGATTTAATTGCCTTGGAGAAGTTTACTCACAAAATCCTATTCCAAGGAACTAAATCCTAAGCTAGTTTGTGCACCCCAAAAATAAAATCGTGACTAATCAATTTTAGTTTAAAGCGTAAATTTTATTGGCCGTGGTTACTCAAAAAGGTATGGAAGTGAAACTCATGGTGTTATGACTCTGCCAGAAAATAAATATGGATACAATGCAAATTCTATCTTTAACTTTTCAATGAATGATATGCTAATAAAAATAGTGCAGTCTTCAATTTCAAATCTACAATCCAGAAGTAGAATACGATCTTTCGCTAAATGTGTTAAGCTAATGATGAAAATTCAAAGACAAAAATGCCAACCAATGCAAAATGCCTATTTTTTTTGTATTTTCAATATTCTAAAAGGAAAATGCATGGACTGATAAGGAACTTGACAGATGAATTCTAAAAGCAGTAACTCAAGCAGAATACCAGGCAGCCAAGCAAACAACCCAGAAACCAAGGACAAATTAAAAATAGAAAACAAAGAGAAAGACTACGCCCAAAAATTCAACTCCAAACAGACTTCCTGTCATCCCAGATAATCTCAACATGCACTACAGATACCTAAAAAGGCTCAGCAATCTTTAAATCCTACTCAGCAGTCACTCAACCAAGCAAACAAGCAAGGGGAAGTGGTATACGTGATTGTTTAGGAGAACAAAGAGTATATACGCTTATTGCAGTGAGACAGCAGGCGTGTATACGTGACTGTCAAGGGAAAAAGGGCGTATATGCTTTAAAACAAGGCCAGACAAGGGTAAAAGGATGAAAACTCAGACTCAGAGTGAACAGGATCTGTCAAGAAGTGATACGATAAGAAACACAAAGGAAAAAGAGAAATGTAAGAAGAAAAAGTACTTCAACCCTTAGAAGGAAGATCTCTCCCCAGTGGAGTCACCATTTCTGTTACAAGGGAAAAAATCTCAATGGACAAGGGTAAACCACAACAGACAGGTATGACTGCAGAAATCAACTCAATTCCAACATATGCTATATAAACTAATGTGCAATATAAGAAAGAGGCCTACCTTGATCCAGCGTTTGATGATGTTCCACCATTGAGCACTTTGACCCAAAGTTGTATACCTGCGAGAAGTTCTCAACAAACAAGAAAAGCAAGTATATAGTGATGATATAAAAAGGGTTAGCACATCAGATAGCATAATCCATTAATAAACATTACAAACACGTCCATGGATCATAATCGTATATTTGCAAGATACCAATAGGACAGGAAAGGAGTATTTCTATTAATAATTGATCAGCAGAAGTGTCAACATTACAAACTTCTGTGTCGGCATGGTTTGAAACCAAGAAACCAAGTTTCTTCCAATTGGGTCTCCACCACTTCAATCCTCCACCAAAGGAAAGCTCGTGAGAAAGAGGCAAAGAGGTCCTCTCAATAATAAGGGAAGAGCTTGGGGGTTGAACACTGTGTTCAGACTTGAGGGACAAAGGGATGCAGACTCAATATGAAGTAATTTCTCCAGAGTAACTTTGCTCTTAAAGTTGAATGTTTTCTCCTCCTTTTCCATAGTTTGAAATTGTGCTCTTATAGCTTCCAGAATGCAACTGAAGGTCTGATTCGGAACGTTTCTAGTACATGGAAGGCCAAGGATTAGAGATATTTTGTCGTGACATGGAAACCCGACCTCATTTTGTATTTTTTGGCACAAATCCCAATATACGTGAGTTGTAGTGGAGCATCAAGTGTATACGCATCTTGTATAACTGATAGGGAGCGTATATGTGGAAAAATATATGTTTTTTAGCTCTGGATTCATCAAAAAGGGATGAAAAGTCTGCATACGGAAATGGAAAAAGTCCCTCTAAGCAAGATAGCAATGGTGAGGCAAATCTTGCTACTTAGTCTACTTTGTAAAAGGAAGTCATTGGAACGATAAGCAGGAAGAACACAGATGTTGTTCTGGAACAACAAAGATATGCAAGAGAGAATAGTCCAAGGGAAGCTGGTGATAATGGTAGTTGTGTGGAAGCAGCAGGATGATTGCATACAAACAAGGTAAATTGTGTGAATTAAGTTGAATAAAATAGAATCATGACAATATGTTAATGTGAGTCACACATTGTTGTAGCAAGTCTATGATGAAATGTTTATTGATATGATGTATCAGTCCTTGAAATTTTTTATTATGTACCTAGTATCTCCATGAGATGGAGTATGTAATGTATGTACCTTTATCTAAGTAACATGTAAAGAGAATATCATTGTAAGACATGACTAGGCATGCATACCCCTTTATCATGTATCCCTATTGATTTGTAGTGAAGAAACCTCTTTTATAGAGTTCTATAACACCTAGAGTGAGCCATGTCACCGGTAGGCTCAATTCTCTATGGGTGGACTCTAGGAGGTGCCTAGAAACCATGAGTTTTACATTCAATGGGATTTCATCAAGAGGATGAATGAACCACATACCTGAAGGACATCTTATTAAACCATCGGTTGCAGCAGTTGATGACCCATTCATTCTGGTGGATGGTTGTCTCTTTATATGTACTTTTGCAGTTTGGTGATACATGATCGAGGTATGAAGAGAAAGTACCAGGCTGGACCAGACATAGACTTTGTTGATCAAGAGGTGATTTGATTCAGTGAAGTGGTAATGATGAAGACTTAACCTAACAATGGTAAAGAAAAGTAGTCGTTAAGGGGGAGTGTTGGGATATGTAACTCCCACTTATCTTTGGTGTGATCATATTTAATTATTGAGTTTATTTGTCATTATTAGGTATATTTCTAGTCTCTAAGAGAAGGAGTTTGTTCCTAGATTTTAGGAGGTTGTTGAGGCCTAGTTGGTTTGAGAGATTCTCTCCAACTATATGCTTCTTATTTTGGTGTGAGGCTGAGATATTTCCTCAACCAATGGATCAAGGTAGTTGTCTATCTTGAGACAATTTTCTTGTATTTATATGTACTCTATTTTGTTGTTTAATAGAGAGCTCACGCACAATTTTGGATTTGTGTAATTATCTCTACTCTCCCTCTCACATTTCCCAATATATTTGAAGTACACATCAGATCAAGTTTCAAATTAAAATTGAAAATGAGTTCTTAATATCACCCAAAATACAATCTACTTTGTCAAAAGCATCTCTGAAGCCCAAGTTCTAAATTATGTTCAAAGTGTTATATATTTTCATTTATGCAGAAAATTTGTCATATGATCTTATTGGTAAAAATAAATTATTCACACTCATGATTATTTGAAGCACCAATTTAAAACTTTGAGTCTTTGCCAGTATTTACATATTCATTGAAATACTCAATACCTAAAGTAGAGACAACTTCACCAAGATTAGAAATAAATCACTACCAGTTTGCTAAGGAATTTGGAGTTAACAATTTGATTCAAAGTGAATTATTCAGTAGTAAGTCCTAATTCACTATTTCTTCACTTATACTTAGGGATTACATGCTTGTAACTTTGTAATCTACACTATCTTTGTAAGGTTTAGATTATCAACCTGAAGAGGATCTAAAACCTAATTAAGAAGCAATGCAATTAAAATTTTGAGATAATGGAAGAGAATAAAAATGCTTGGAGCAATGTAATTCTCATTAAACAATAGAAATAAAAATGATCATCCAAACATGAAATAATACAATTCAATAGAATAGAATCAAATTAGTGGTCATGCAACTATATTATTCTTAACTACATGTAAAGCATTCAAGAACATGCCTTAATTAGCCAAGTGTGCTTTCATGAGGGATTTAACTCGGCTTTTACTAGCCAAGTGGAGTAAATTAGCTCATAATAGAGAATAAAGGTGAACTGACTCCTAGAAAATAGGATATGCTCCTCAAGTGTGCATGTATTCCTAGAAAGTAGGATATAACCCTACAATGTAGGAGAGAATCACTCCTACCCCTTGAAAAGTGGAATTTATCTAAAATAAATCCCTAGAATTAAGGGATGAAGCTCAGGTGTGCTCTAGGAGAGAGAAAATTATGCATGTGAAGGAAAATGATGCATGTATACCAACACCCCCCTTAAGAATAACTTGGGTGAGTATGATGCATGAAAAAATTAGGTCCCAACAATATGAAGTCATGTTAGGTACCCAATTACCAAAAATATCCCTGAAATGTTAGGAAAGAGGGAGAACCCAGTGGAAAGAAACCCCCTTAAAAAGAGAGGATAATGCAGAGTAGACTAAGAAACCTAATGTCTCCTACACTCCAAAGTGAGCTCGTAACTCTGTGAACTTCTTCTCAGTGAAGGATTTGGTAAAATGTCTATAATTTTTTATGTGGATGGATAGTATTGAAGATCAATGAGTTGATCATGAATTAGACCATAGAAGTAATGCATGTGAATCTCATTCTATTTGTCCCCTTTCCATTAAACCAAATCTATAGACATATGGATGGTACTCTGATTATAAAAAAATATGATTGTAGGATGGTGATATTGAATAACAAACTCAACTATAAAATTCCTAAAATAAATCAACAGAAAAAATACTCTTCCAAGGCTCAACCCAAGTTGGTTAAGTCCTAAGTCTAGATTAATGAAGAGATGATCAAGGTACCTTCAAGAGATTTATATGGGTTTATTAAGTCCCAAGAATGATCAATTAAGGAGTGAGAAAAAATCATAGTAACCTTCTCGTGACAATCACCTAAGGTGAAAGTACCCTCAAGAATATGAGCACCCTCTAAAGGAATCAAAACAGGGATTAGGTGTCTGCCTTAGGCACCAAATTCTCTTCCCACTCACAATCACCCATGTCAAATCCATGTAAAATTCACTAAGTTTAAGTTGATAAGGCATAATTCTCTTGACAACAGTAAGGGGTACTCCCCGCTACATGGTCCCAACTATACTATGCACCGTTTGGTTTAGGAAACCCAAACAACAATGGAAGTTGGGCCAAATTTTGGATGGGTCTCCTAAAAAAATGGTGCATATTCTAGATGGGACCTTACCAATGAGTACCCCTTACTGTTGCCTAGTGTTAACTCCTTTGATTATGGACAACGCCCCCCTGACTGTTGTTTGTATTTTTTCCATAACTTTTGACTTGGATGTCCATTTCGTGCATCCTTTATACTGTTGGAAAGGTATTGCTGATATCTATGACTTCCTAGTTATAAAATTTAATAAATTACTAAAAAATTGTCTTAATTTTTTAGTATTAATATATAACACCTTGTTAACATCCCCAAAAGAACACAACACCTCAACCGTGAGCAGAGGAACCAAGAATCGTACTCGGGGAAGTTTATGTGAAATTTAAATTACTTAATGATTCAATTTGATGGGTTTGGATGATTGTTTTTAATAGCTTTCCTATAACATCACTCATCATCACATGTTGAATGGTTTCAGGTACCAATTATGATGGGAGGTCATACTCATCATCCTCGTGATGCAATCTATAGCCAAGGATGACAAAGAAGAAATAACAACAGTTGTAGCAGTGGAATAGGAGTAGAAAATGGAATCTAATTCAATTAGCCGAAGAGGAGATATGAAACCCACAATGATCAACCGCCAAACTTGAACGATCATATTCCCCAATGTCTGAGTGATTCATTACGTTAGACAAGATGCACTACAGCCAAAATATATGATGGCCCACCAGTGCTAGAAGACAAATTTGAATTGTAACTACTATATTTGTTATCTCATCATTACAAACTGAATAAAGACAAAATATGGTAAATGAAAGGTCATGGGGTAGGCAGAAGGCCAAGGGTCACATTGACCTCCAATAAATACCAAAACTATATCCAAGTGAGGGGATTTTGGCTCTTCAAACATTGTACATTTTTTAACTATTTGGGGAAGACAGTGTAAAGGAAAATTGAGAAGCCATTCCTTGGAGTTTTCATGTACTATTGTTGAAACTGTTAATGCAGAGAAGCCTTCAGGGCCGAATTTTTATAGAAATAAATATTTGCATGTGTTGTTGTTTTATTGCGAGCTATTTCAAGAGGAATGTATGTTGTTCACATGGGTTGTAAGAATGCATTTGCTAATAGACTATTATGATGCAATATATGTTGTTCTTGCAGTTTTGTTATTCTTTCTTATATTATATGGCTCGAGCACATGAGTTGTTGATGTATGTATAGATATGACCTAGAATTTTCTGGTTATGTGTTTGTGTGCATGTATGTCTAACTTTGCACCTTCATGACAGCTATTTGATTGGGTTTTAAGTGGGGTTTAGTTTCATTACAACTCATTCGGTTACGATAATTCGCTCCCACCTAGGATATGATAGATTAGAAGTAAATTGGACCTACATTTTCATAGTCTTCATCTTCATTTTTCATCTACATACCCATCCATCATTCATCCTCATCGGTGGGTCAGGTCCTAACCGGTAAAACCCTCATAATCAGTAATGGCAGTTGAGCCATATTCTGAATGGGTTCCCTATTCCAAACAATGAAATGTCTAATTGGGACTTCTTACCGAGGGTAATCGATGTTGTTGACAAAGGGTGATTTCAGACCCATCAACAAGTTACCAATTCTCAATTGGAAACTGGGAAAAATAGTTGTGGGTTGGGATCACACATATGGGTAAGGAAAAAAATCTCAAACCTTCCAAAAGTGTTTTCAATTAGAGGACCTCACACTTTGAAAACCATCATACACATAGTAATCCAAAGGATACTAAAGTAAGCGAAGGAGGGGATATCGCCTCCACTTACCCTAATGTGACCTCATGCTTAAAACTTGAGTTAGAGGTGCTTTCACAGTAAACACTCTTTGCTACTACTAGGTTTCACACTCTTTAATAAACTCTAGTTTCATTTCACAACCTTAGAGAATTTACTATCCAACCTTATTCCAAGGCTTTAAATCCTAGACTAATGTTTGTTTTTCTAGAAAGAAAAGAGTCTAGTTATTTTTAGGTTAAGTGTTCATTTTAAATGTCTATTAGACACTCAAAGGTTACAAAAGCACAATTTATGGTGTTTCAAAGACTCAAAAAAAATAACTAATAAGAACAGTGGCATCTGAATTGCACTAATTCCTCAATGAAATAAGTTATAACATGAACAAATTTGAAAAGTAAATCCAATGCAATATGCAAACTCCTAATGTAATTTTTTTCATTTCTTGCAAAGACTAACAACTATCAAACCCTACTCAATCAAACAAGCAAATAAAAAATGCAACTAAACAACCTAACATAAACTCAAACACACAAACACACAAACAATAGCAAAAGGAAAAGAACCTAGAATATATTTTTTTCTTTTTAATGATACTAAAAGATAAAATGCAATCAAGAAAGCACTTTTCAACTTCAAAACTACTTCATACAGGCACATGAAGGAAAACACGCAATGATGCAGCAACCAAGTAGGGGGGAAGGTTTAGAAATGAGAAAAAAAACTCCCAAGAGGCACTCATACCTGCTATAAAGGAAGAAAGCAAGTAATCACACTTATCCTTAGGGAAACCTACAAGTTCTCTCTCTATCCCTGAAGGAAAAGAAGGAGTGTGTATTTTAAGAGGCTAAAATCCTTAGAAGACCCTCAAAAACCTCTACAGACTGACCTATGGAATTACAAGAAGACAATACATATTGAAAACTAATAGAAACAACCTAAACATAAGCCAATAAAGTAACTAAGAAAACCCTATTGAGAGTAACTCTAACAGTTATCACTAGTGGAGTCACCAATTATTTTGTGGAAATAAAATTTCCTATAGCTAGGGAAAACTGTAATAGAGAAAATTCAAGAAACAATGCTAATCTTTCCCAAAAATAGTCTAAGATATCCTTTTGATAACCACTAGGAAGTTATAAGAGGTTTTACCTGGTTTCCAATGACTAATTGGAGACCATCCTCGTTGGTTGTCCTCACTCCAATTATCCTTACTCCTTCTTCAGATCGCAATCATGCACACACAAAAACAAGAAACCTTCCTCGAGACTATTAGCATAAATGAAAATGAATAAAAAATAACTACTTTAACTAACTTAATCAAGAAAATTAGTTCCTTGGATAAATATTGAAAGGAGATTGAATTCAACATGAACAAATCGAAATTTAWGGGAGGGAAAGAAGAGAGATCTTCATTTATTATTTAAAACAACAATGCAAACTCTTGTACAAGATTATGTTACTATCACCATTCGTAACCAATATCTGGATTCCTCCAATCATGGGTCGCTTAGGACAACAACACCTCCAACATTCTCCTCCTTTTGAATATGAGTAATATTAAGGGATCTTAGGCCTCATTGATGCAAATGGGAAATGAACTTTGAGAAATAAGGGTTTCACGAGAAATATAGGTCATAAAAACCTCAAGAATAAAATGGCTTGGATTCTTGGGGCTAGATGATTAATATGGCATAATAAAAATGTGTGTACCTTCCTCCTTCCTTTAGGTCTCTTTTATACCATTTCAAGATGGTTGAGACCTTTTTTCTATAGGTTTTAAAGAGTTATTGAGTTAGTTTTCTTGTAAACCCTACTTAGGAGCATGTAATTATTACATTTTTTTATATTTTTTTGGTACATTAAGATGAACTTGTGCATTTCCTGAAGGGAAAGAGAAACTACTCACACATTTCCTGAGCAAAAGTAACAAGAGGATTGTTAAGAAGGAATTTTTGCAGATTTCTAGGAAATCCCATGCAACATAAAATAGGATATGAAGGGATAATGGCCAATCACATGCATATCATCTATTGAGGTGGGAAAATACTCTATAATAGCTACAAGTGGAGGATACAAACAAACAAGTAGCAACAACACTCATCAAGATGGAGACACCTAAAAACAATCCCTTAAAAATCAGAGATAAGAGTAATTCCACAATAAAAGTGGGACAAACCTCTACAAGGAGGTCTAGATCTCAAATAGATACAAATATGTTGATCACTCCTCTCTCCACTACACTGGTAAATATGCAAGAATATCCTATCCCCATCAAGGACCTAACAAAACTATAGGAGGATAAGTACCTCCAAAAGGAAACTAGCCAGCAAGAGTGAAAGGGGTGAAATCATGGAGGCACCCATAGACAAAATGGTAGATTTGTTAGTAGAAATATCAGTTTCTTACCTCTAGATAAGGTTTATACCCTCTTCCTCAAGGAGCAGTGTCACAAGTTCTAGATCAATAGAGTGGCCAAACAACTTCCTTACAGAGTGGATACCCTCAAATAATTCACAGAAACCTGCCAAGAGGGCAATGAGGAAAAGAGGTTGAACTTGCATACCATAGTATATTACATATGCACTAAACTCCCTCGTTTCTTACCTTCATGGCCTAAATAAAATTTATGTCAATCAACTACTTCAACTAATTATTTGAGTTGGATACATCATGTCACATTTTGTGCCTCCTAAATGACCATTTTACACAAGCACCCACACCATCATGTTCACTCTTTCCATGCCTGATTTCAAAAAAGCTCCAGGTATTTCAAATTCCTATCTCCGTATGAATCCAATTCAACCAATAAAAAAATCATGCCAATTCACACTACACCACAAACCCATTGGACCATATCCAATGTTCTATAAATTTTATCATGTTCATTCTGAATGATTCATAGATTAAACCAAAGTAATGTTGAACAAAGAACATGTTGTATTCATAATCACAATTGACATGAAAATGGTACTCCTTAACCATCGCATGATTCTAGAGTGCCATCCCTACCATAAACATCCATATGTGCATGTCTATAGAAGACATGCACAAATATAGAAACTTGATCAGACAATTCAACCATCAAGAAAATAAAACATAAAATACTAGAAAAAATAATACCTTCTCACGCTACAAAAAACATGTGTCATTAATGTCCTTTTAACATCATGTTTGCTTCCATCTACCTTTTTACTGGATATTATGTAGTTTTGATGAAAACTAGGCACTATTTCATGGGATGACGCTAAACTCAGCATTGTTTCATGAGCCGACACTAAAATCAGAACTAATTGCACTGAATTTAGCATTTGATTTAACATTGAGTTTAACATCAGATTTAGCATCAAGTTTAGTGCCTAGTTTAATTCCAGGTTTCCTAAGTAACTAACTAAAAGCATGGGAAATTTTTCAAAAAGTAATTTTAAAAATATCAAGGGATAAAAACAAGTCAATTGTATCAATCATCATGTCAAAGTATGAGGGTATTTCTATTATTTTAATTAAAATGTCTTATTTTCCCTAACGAAAACCCCTCAAAACCTATTCTCTCATTATTTTCTCGTTTGCTCTCTTTCTCTCTTCTCTTCTCCTCCCTTCTCCTTTCTCCCTTAAGTTTTCCTCTCTATGGGTTTCATCCTTATGGATGCTAGGGTTTTAGTTTCATGGAGGAACCTCTGTGTGGAAGATAATGGATTCTCCCTTCCATTATCCTTTGTTATTCCTCTTTTACTATGCTTTTCTTTTATTGATTTTATAATTTTTATTATTGTTTTGTTACTGAAAATTTAGGGCTTCATCCATGGAGGCTAAGGTTTAATGTAAGAAACTTCATGATGAAGGTAATGGCTTCTCCCTTCCCTTCTCCTACTTCCTTCCTCTATAGTTTTTTTTAACATTATTGATTTGCTAACATGTATTATTCGTTTGTTCTTTTACGTCTAAGGTTTCATTTATGGTGGCTAGGGTTTCATAGAGGATTCTAATGGCTTCTCCCTTCTGTTACAACAATTTTTTCCTCACCCCATGCAACTTGCTTGGATGGCCTTTCCATTTTCTTATGCAGACTTGAAGTCCCCTTTTGTACCTTCCAGAACCAAAAAGGTACATTTTTCCACATATACACGCCCTATCAGTTAGACAGCAAGTGTATACGCAGGTTGCTCCACTATAGCCCGTGTACATCCGGTTTGGTGCTCAAAATTAAAAATTATGTCGGGTTTACATGCCATGTCACAAGATCGATTATCCTTGACCTTCGATATACTTGAAATGCTCTGAATCGGCCCTTCAAATCCATTTGAAGGATATAAATTGAGTCATATCCAAGCCTTGAGGGATTGAACAATTTGACTTTGAGAGAAAAGACACTCTGGAGAAATTTCACTTCATATTGAGTCTGCATCCCTTTGTCCTTGAAAGTATGAAACCCTTGTTCATCCCCCAAGCTCTTCCTTCTTTGTGATGGTGAACCTCATTGTCTCATTTATATGATCTTGCCTTTGGTGGAGGATTGAAGTGGTGGAGGCCCAACTGGAGGGACTTAGTTTCTCGGTTTTGATATGTGTCGTTACAGAAGTTTGTCACCTATATACTTCTGTTGATTATTTTGATAGAAATACTCTTTTCTCATCCAATTGATATCTTGCAAATATTTGAATTATTATTCCATGGGCATATTTGTCGTGTATGTTAATGGATTATGCTAATCCATATGCTAACATTATATAATATCACCATATGCTTGCGCATCTTGGTTGTTGAGGACAAGTTGTAGGTATAAATGTTTAAGTTGCCTGCTCAACGGTGGCCTTCATCGAACATCCGGACGAGGTAGGCTCTTGGCCTTGTCTTGTTAGCATTTCATTTATATAGGGTGAAATCATGAAGATGGGTTACACTTTTGCTTGTTTTATAAGAAAACAAATTATATTTTCACAAGTTCTTCAACTTCCGGCATACAAAAGTATTTGTTTTATTTAGAATTTCACTTTATAGTAAAAACAAAACCTGTGAAGAATTTTGTTAGCTTTCCAATGACTATTTTTCAATTTTTTTTATCACGATTTGATATGTCAATTTGACAATTGTTTAACAGTATGTTCCTTAAACATGAAAGGAATGATAATGAGTTACTTTTTCCTACAACAATGTATCTATTATTAAACTTGTGTTTTTAAGAAATGAAATATACTGCAACAATCTATAGAGACTCTATTTTATTATGACTATAATTTTGAATCTAACGGATGAATATTATAATTTATAGAATTTTTTTAAGTTGACCAAGCTGAAAACGTTGCAAATTTTAAAAACATGTTTTTCTACACCTTGTATCTATCTTAATTTTTACTTAAAACTAAACTCTAAATATACCCTTTTGAAAAGACAGTTTAAGGATTATGAATATATTTTTTTCTAAGTTTTTCACTATATATTTTTAGAGATACTGGTATTTCATTTCACCGAATCATAATGTCTGCTGAAAATATTATGTAGTGTTTTTGTTTTTTTTTTAAATTAAATAAAAATAGATAAAAATAAAGAAAATGAAAAAAAATTATAGGAATTGAAAGTAGATTCAATTTTGGAAATTCTGGTGCCATTTTCGAAACCAAATTCTTAGTATTTACAGGAGTCCACAACCTATGAAGTTCAGGTAAGCTTGGGGTAATTATTTGGTTTTTGTTTTCAGTCCTAATTTCATGTTTTCGGCCGAAAAACTATTATTTCGGCCAAAAGACTAAAATCTAACGGAAACCGTCAAAACTGAACGGTTTCCAAGGTTTTCGGCCGAAAAACCCTTCTTTTGGCCGAAAGGTTGTTGAGCGAATTCCGTCAATCGAAAAAAATGAAAAGACACGTTGTATCATTTCGTTTTGCGCCAAATTGTATAAATAGCCTTTCGGTCGAACACATTTAACACAATTCATCGGATGGACAAACAGATATGAGATCGGGGATAGGGATTTCAAAGCATTTCTATTACTGATTCTAGTTGTATTCTTTTCTTTCTTTATTTCTCCCCTCTGTTCCATAGGCTTAATCAGAGGATCGATATCAATACATGATGGTTTTCTAGAGAACCTAAACAAATTTTCAAATCATCTTTTTGGTTTTTATTGAATAAGGTAATTGATGTTTGTTCAAGTGTTTATTGGAATAACAATTTATATGTTGAAAAATAAATGTTGAGCATCTTTTCAAGGTGAAGTCTTTGTTGAACATATCTTTTACAGATAACTATAAAAGTCATGGGAAACAAAAGTTTGCACAAGAGAAAATATGATCGCACTCGAGATGATACTTGCCAAATCGAACAAAGGAAAGAGCTTTATTGGAGAAAGAAACAAGAACATGCAAATATTGAAGAAAGAAAGGATGATAATGTCAATAGATATTTTCGACAAGAAGAAGTTCAACCAAGTATGCATGCACATATGATGATCGAGCACACAACACACATTCGAACTGTATTCAGAAAGTACATAATTCAAAGTATAGAATTCAAATTTAAAATATTGTAAATAATATAATTGATTGTAATTACAATTTGATGTTTTTCAAAAAAAAAAAATAGATTTGTCTCATAATTTCAAAGAAGACGTTGAAACTGAAATTGAAGCAGAAGGTGTTGAAACCGAAATTGAAGCAGAAGACGTTGAAATCGAAATTGAAGCAGAAGACGAATCACCTATAGGTATGTACATAAATTTAGATAATACAAGATGAACAATCAAGTATATATAATTTAGTGAATTTGTGTTCGGGTTATTTTTTTTAATATAAACTTTAAATTGAAATATGCAGGAGAATCTATAAACATTGATGATGAAATATTAGAAAATGTTGATACTGACAAATTTGGGAAGAAAAAAGCTAAGCATTATATAAGATATCGATCTAAGAATATGTATAATACCTTTTATAAAGATGAATCAGTAACAGTACAATCTCAAGTTTGACTTTGTCTAATGAAGTCAAGAAATTTAAAAGAAGCTACATCATTATTGGGTATTCAAAAATCGACAAAGGATACAAAGGTGAAACAGAATGTCTTTAACAATATAACTAGTGTATTAAAATCTTTTGGAAAATCTTGAAAAGAAGATGTTCATGTTGCACGTAGAGTGATACAAACAACAGTTGTTTCATCTAGCAATATAAAGATCATTTAACACGACATATGAAAAAAACGATGGGAACGTCAAGAAAACCATTGCACAAACATAGAAAATTTCGATTGCAAATAGATGTAAATGATGAATTGGCTTGTTGGACAGTGATTTCTAGACAACCCTACAAACATAGACTTGCAGAAAATATTAAATAATTGACCCGTAATTGTTGGTTGGAAGAATCTCGTGTTTCACCACATACAAGGGATGTGTTGCAACGAAGAATAGCACGAAATAAATATGAAGAACATACAAAACATATATTGCCAATGACAAAAATAGAGTTGTTCAATAAGTTCAAAGAAGAGCACAAAGAAGTTAAAATTTTCATCAATACATTTGTGCAACAAAAACCATAGTTTGTTAGACCCATCATTGTTCGTGACACTTGTTGTTGTCGTTATCACGTGGAATTTGAGTTGTATTACGACACTTTTTTGGATTTTGGTAAAAATTTATGTCCAAGTTCACCTCCTCCTTCCACATTCCGTGTTTTTATATCTGAAATTCTATGTGAAAGAGAAGATGATGATTTATTTTACAAAAAAAATGTGTTGGTGGAAAGAAATGTGATTATTGTGGAAATCTAAGATTGTTTCATTCAAAGTATCATATTGATATGAATGATCAATCATTTTCTAATATAAGAGTCAATTGGAAGAGATATGAATATATGAGCAGCACGGCTCAACAATCTTCAAATTTTATTTCCAAAAGAATTGATTTGAAGGTAGATAAAATCTGTGTGATAGATTTTTTGAAGAAGTTTGAAGAAGAAATCTATAAATACACCATGCATTCACATAGAGCTCGATGGAAAGATCTACAATTCAAACAATCCCGTGAAGTGTTTCCACCAGGGACAATTTTGTCTATAGTTGATTTTTCAAAGAACTACACATTCGCTGCACAAAAATAAATACAGAGAGAATATTATCATTATGATCAAGTCATGATATTTTTCCACGTTCTATATAGACATGCTCAACGGAGGCTTGATAGCATATAAATAACCAACAACAATCGACATGTTATTAAAGAATATCACTTTTATATAAGTGATGATCGAGCACACAACACACATTATGTACAACGTTGTTTTGATAAATTTTATGATTCATTGAAAGAATGCGAAATCAGATTCGATCGACATTGGATATGGTCAGATGGGTGTGCGGGTCAGTTCAAATATTCACGATCATTCTATTGGTTATGTCGTCTTCATAAAAAATTAAACATTACACATTGTTGGAAATTTTTTGAGACTGGTCATGGAAAAGGAGAGCACGACGGTGCAGGGGCATGTATAAAATGAGCACTTCGAAGGTATCAGTTGAACCCTCATGCCGATCGATTTGAATTCACTGAACAAGTTGTTGAATGGTGCAAAATGGATTTAAGCCATGAATATAATCCGTCAAGGGATGTGCGCAGGTGTGTCTATATATAAATGTTGCATGTATGTACACAGGATATATAAATTTGAACGTGTTCAAATTTATATTCAATCTTCAATCATTTTCTTGAGAGAT
>JZKD02S1794611.1:26510-37342 GCA_000966675.3 Picea glauca | reverse complement strand
GTTAGCCACCCACTAAGAGTGTGTCCCTTATGTCTCATCTCCTGTCCCCTTCGCTTATTTCCTTCCGCCATGTGTCTCCCCCTGTAACCTCTCTCACACCTCATCACTTCTCACCTCACCCTCACAATGTTGGCGCCACCACTCTTATTATGCACCCTATCCTTCACGCTGGCCAGCACACCTTTTCATCAGGTAGTTCAGTTAATCTAGGTGGCAGCGCGAGGGGTCGTCCATGTCCCAAAGGTGTCGAGTTGGCCAGACCATCCTCAATCCCAATGAATCAGTTATTCAGGTAGTTGGTGGTGGTTACACATTGCCTCCGCCATAATGGGAAAGTCCAGCAACGAATTAAAGGCACGTTGGTTCACCCACGGAACTATCAGGAATTCGATTGTGTCTGCCATAAGTTGCACGATCATTCAGAAACAGCAGCTACAGATTGTCAGAAGCCATGCAGACGCAATGTGTTTAATGCAGCGTCTCGATCTTGTTGATGTTATTGTTTTGAGTATATTTAGGCATTTTCACCATTTTTGTATCTATGGATGGTTGAGCAGAGCTCACGGTTGTAAAGTTCTAACAAAGCATTGTTAATCTGGTTATGTATGGACTTTTGAGAGTTCTTGCCTTATGAATGCCAGTTTCTTTCACGCCTTTGTTTACACTGTGTTAGAGCAGCTCGGAATTGGAGGATCCAGTCAAGCTGTAGCTATTATAGGATGATGTTGTAATGGATCACTGTAATAGTTGTGCCGTCTCTAATCAGTTCTTGTGTTTTTCCCAGTGCTAAGCGACTTGGAATTGGAGGATCCAGTCAAGTCCACTTTCAGTTTCTTGAGACCCTGAACCAAGCGGATCTTGCATTCAGAGTCTTTCTTCTGCAAACTGTCGAAAGCCTGTTGCCTAAAGTTGTTTGTTCACCTTTCTTACTAAGTCTTCCACTTGTTCATCTTTTAATCAACCCACTGGCTAAAGTTAGGTCAAGACCTCCTTTGTTACTTACGTACCAGACCCAGTCCCTAAGTTAGAGTGTTATCTTCATGAGTCTCTACCCATCTGATCATCCATTAAAACTATCATGACATAAACTGATGGGTGTCAGGCTCTGCTCCTGCAAGCAATCTAGGAGTGACTTCCGACGCTAACAGAAACCTTTGGCAATACACTTTCCATTGAAGAAATCAATGAGCCCCACTTTATTCTTATAGACAAGCTGCAAATGGATCCTGAAAAACATCATCAATACTTGCCCCTGCAACATTACTTTGTGTAAAAAGGAAAATTATTGCATTAGGACCTTCCTTCACTGTTCTTGGTTGTTGTATGGCTTGTTGACTTTCTGATTCATCCTCAATGCATATGGCCTTGGTCCATTCCTGGTCATGAGGTGTATTAGGAAAAAGGCTTCGTGATGCTTGTCTCTCTTTAATTTCAACCTTTCTTATCCGATCACATGGCATTTGATCTTGGATGCTTGATGAAACTGAGCTTTTGTCTTTAAGAGGAATAAGGGGTTGATAGGGCAGGTCATCACAAATAGAAGTGCTTGGGAAACTAAATTCTTCTATCTTATCTTCTAATTGTGAGGGATATTCATCATAGCTTGGCTTATGGTCTCAATTTCTCAGTTTTTCACCCTCTAAAATTAGATTATCATCTTTTTCTTCTTTTTCAGCAACAAAAATATGACATGAGGGTTGAAACAAGCTATTGTTGCTTTGATCGGAAGGGTAATTTTCTGATATAAGGTCTTCAACAGATTGTTCATGGAAATCATCTTCATAATCACCATACAAAGGTGAATCAATGACCATTTGACTATTAATGGCTGAGGGTATTAGTACAATAGTTGGGACAACTGGTTTCTCAGGGAAAACATCCTCATAGTCATCAAAACTTGGCAAATCATGGCACATTGGTTCATTAACAATAGGAGGGACTGATAATCTATGAATTCAGTCATGACAAGCTGCAATACTATTCTCATGATGAAATAAATATGAATCTAATATGACCTCTTGACTTAAAGAATCAAGAAAAGGAGGAGATAAGGAAATAATGGATTGTCCATATTGATCTTTCTCTTGGGGACCTAGATTTTGACATGAATGATGCATTTGTTTTTCAAATTTAGGAAAATCACTATGAAACTCATCATCTAAGTCTTGCTCTCTACAATCATCCCCTTCATCATCACTGCTATAGGAATCACTTGTTGAATCTTGAATATATGATGCATACCCCTCACAACAATTCTCAAAAAGTCTTTCAGTTGGATCAATTTTCTTGCAATGAGAATAAAAAACATCATGAAATTCCTTCAAAGAGGAAATACTAGAAGTAGGGAGTGTTCTATACCATTGCCTCGCATCGCCTTCCAATGAATACATGAACATTTTCATCAATATATATTCATGATGAATGTCAAGTTGTTGCATCAAAACATGAAATTCATGAACATGCTCAACAGGGTTGTCATTCTCACCTTCATAAAATCTGGGCAAAAGATCTTGACATTCATCAATTTGAGGCACATGATTTGGATAACCATCTATGGCTGAGAAATTGAGTGGGGCAAACCTCCTAGCCAAGATATCCTTCATAGACATTTGATTTGCCTCATCCCCAGTGGAGTCATCAACAAATTTTGAACAATGGAGTCGCCGTGGTGAATGTGCAGTCTTGAAGGTGTCCAACTTCAGTCACCATGTAAAGCTGGATTTGTGTAGTGTCGTTCTTCCCAAGGAGCTTTTCAATCTGCTCAAATCCGTCCCTGGCAACGGTGTCAATTATGTTATTAATCCAAGAGTCACTCCCAGACTGAAAATGAGAGTAAGTTTGGTTACATATAAATGTAAAAGATAATTTTGGTTTTGAATAGGTGGATCAGCAAGATGGATAAAGAAAGAGAGAGGGCTGCAAACTATAGATCAGTAGGCTACAACAATGGGCAATGGAGTCACAAACATCCTACTCAGCGAAGGCACACAAGCTGCTCAATAGAAAACAAGATTATATGTTGATAAGTGGAAGAATGAAGAAGGAAAACATAAGGTAAAATGTTCACTAAACAAATATCCTCTCCATTTAATGAATCAAAAAATACTTGAATATAAGTAATGACTGATGGGCAAAATACAGCAGATCCTATATTGCTTAGGGATCCATAAATCATTGATAGCCTTTGATCCTCAAATCTGCAATATATTCAAATAAGAAGAAACATAAATAGAATAAGTACAATCTGAAATCACATCTCTCATGAGTCTCCAATAGCTATATTGCTTACAATCATAAAATTCCCACAGGCTTACAAATGAACATACACGGAAAAACTGCCTACTCCTACTCTCTCTAGCCTCTCTTGGCTCATGAATCCTCCTTCTCCAAGAGATATTTCCTTCTTTAAATAGACAATAGCATACAAATGAAATAAGGAGTTTTAATCCCATATCCTCCATTGGATTCTAAGCCTTGGAGATAGGTGGCAACAATCAAAGAGACAAAAATCCAACAAACTGTTAATTTTCAGGAATTTGTTGGAAGTCATTAATGAAATGTCTCCACCTCATTGTATGAGGCCTTTGCTAGAGATAAATATTAGGTTTAGGTGTCCCTTGACATATAACTAATCCTTGAGAAGTCATTTGAACTCTCCTTGACATGTGTCAACCTCCCAACAAGGCGAATATCAAAATTGTGACCACTACAAGAAATTAGTACGCGGCGCCACTGTGCAAAGTACGTAGCGCCTACTTATATATCCAATATCTATCAAACCAAAACACATTTTGAAAAACTAAGAGATGTTTTTTTTATTTGGAATGTTATGAATAAAAACCTCCTCCAGTTTTAAAAAATACATCCTCAATTGCTCATAACCCAAGTTTTAAATTAGTGACTCAAAACTGGCAGAATAACTCTACGCAATTTAGTCTCTGCCAGAATATTACACAGCGCTTGTAGGTAGCACCCAACTGTGTTTCTGCATGCAATTCGGTAGCATAAATCCATAGGTGATTTGATGCTTGAACTTGGATATTGGGAATAACTCAAAATAATTTCAATTTTCCCCAAAACAAATAAAAATCCCATAACAATTGTATTCATTTTCCAAAATGAATAATGAAATGCAGATTTTGTTCTCTGTGAAATATTAGGTAGTGCCACTTATGCAACGCTAAGGCATAAACCAATATTGTGCTAACAGACCCCATGGAATTAATTCCTCTTTTATGGTCAAGTTAGGTGGAAAGATAGTGGAGGTTGATGTCGAGGTGGTTGATGTGCCCCTTGACTATAATTTAATACTAGAGCGTAATTGGACTTATTCCATGACAGCATTTGTATCGTCCGTTTTCCGCACTTTATGTTTTCCTCACGAAGGTAAAATAGTGACAATGTATCAATTGTAATTTTTTGCATGCTAGTCCTAATGCATCAGTTGGACCTTCGGTCCCTATGATCGACAATTCTCAGTAGGAAACTGAGGATGTTGATGTCATAATGTATTCCTCTCTCATGGGAAGCTTTGATTTTGTGGCACCAATTCATCACATTCATGTCATTTCCAGTGAGTTTTCGTTGTCGATGAGGTCCATTCCTTTTTGTACTTCTTATTTAAATGACCCTTGGACCCTACCTTCCTCGACTATGTCGTATGAAGGTCAGTCACACATTGGGATGGAAATGTCGCTGTGAGTGGAAGAAATTGTGTATCAGTCTTGTTGACGATTAAAATCGCAACGAGGATTTTTTCCCGCAAAGTATTGCTAAAGCCTATTATTATAAGCTAACAAGATATATAATACTAGTAGGTGGGACCCCCTTGTAGATTGGGAGATCAGATCTGGTTCTTATTTCATGTTTATGTTGTTGTTCGACACTACTTACAGAGTTCTACATGATTGATGAAATATTGGTTTTATTGGCGATGGATAAGGCCTATTATGTGTTGGTTCTAATTGTGACAAATGAATGATGGATAAGGCATGTTATGTGTTGTTTATGTTGCTCTAGGCTCTAATTTCATGTTATGATGGCCTATGTTATCCATTGTTACCCTTTCTATATGTTCCTAGATTCATTACAGTGGCAACTGCACAATAGACATGTTAGTAACAACACATAAGAGTAGTTGAAAAGGGATAAAAGCAAGGTAAAAAAAATACAAAAGGAAGAAACTAGATTATACTAATATGCTACACTATATCTATTGGAATTAAAAGGATTGTTTTTAGTCCTAGCTAATGGGGTTAGTGGCTATGCAATTTATTGAGTTATTTGGAAACACATGTGATATGCGTTATAGTATGGTTGGCAGTGGTTAATGTGACATAGGGTGGCGCTTTTGGCAAACAGCGGATGTTGGTTTTGATGCATGGTTTAATTGAATGAATTAATGGAAGGTTGGTTGGAATGTACTAAGGAATCGAATGACTAGGGGTGGAGGCGACATGCATTTACTGCACATCACTCATACTCCTTCCACTGGTTGTCACCCTAGCTTGGCTATTGTTCAACTATGTTTTGTTGTGGTTAAGCTCTGAGTTTCAAGCAGAGGAAGAACCGCTCGGCCAAGATCATGTTTTTAAGGTTTTCTTGGTTATAGGTATGTCTTATCTCCATCCATGAAACCGCTCTTGTTATGAAATAGATATTGGCTCAGTGATGTATGGGTTTGTGCTTTCCTTAAGACTGGCAACTGTGTAAAATTGTGTTATTTTTCTAGAACGAATGGTTGGTGTGGTTTTCATTGCAATAATGTTTGAAGTCACAATTTCATTGATCATTCTGAGTATTAGAAACCATGAAGTCTCTTTTTCATCCTTATTGGTTTTGATTAAAGGGTTTCATTCGGTCTAGATTGGTTGGTTGGACCCATGCATTCTTATCACCATACTCAGTCATTTTGCTATTATGGGGTTGTTGGGTTTGAAACACCTTGTGTCACTGCGTATCGTTTCACTTGGGTATGGGTTTGTTAATGTTACTGATGTTTTCACGGTGGGTTGTGATGGTTGTTATGCCAAAGGGCTTGCTTAAGGTTGACTACTATTTCTCGAATCTGATTTATCTCAGCATGGTTAATGGGTTGATTGGGAAAACCATGAGGGTTATACCCTCCGTGTTCTCGGTGTTATTACAAGACCAAAATGAAGACTTGCTCCTCTGTTCATAGTCTTTCCTATCTCGTGAACTGTCACCCTGTCTATGAAGTTATTGGTGGGATACCCTGTGGGTGCACCATTGGTCTCGAAGGTTCTCACCCGATGTTGGGGGTCAACTCTAGTCTCTCTGTGTTGGTCCACAGAGAGAACCCTTGATTTCGCAAGCCCAGTTTTTGATAGAGGGAATCGTTATGTCATATCGGGTATATTTTTTATTGTTGTGAGTTGGTGGTGTATTGTCAACAGTGTTCAATTATTGACTCATCTCTATTGATTATGTTGACAGTGGTGTTGGTTTTGGTATTTAGTCACGGCATTGGTTATTATGGAAATCGAATTGATAATCTCAGCATGGTTAATTGGTTGATTGGAGAAATGGGATTGAATACACGGTCGATGTCTCTTACATCGTAATTATTGAATTGTTAAATGAGCATTATTTTATAATTTACTCAGTCATAGCGATGCTTTGTGTGTGAGGCATTAGAATGTGTGGGTTTCCTACAACATGTTAAGTTGAGTTGATGGTTGTTGTGACTATGTGTTTTAAATTGACAAATGGGAGTATTGCTATTGTAATAGTTGTGGCATGGCCATCCACTGTGTATGTTATGGATATTGTTTGATTACGCCTTCAAAGATGGACATGGGTTTTATAACAGTATAGTTTTTTTGCAGTCTGATTGAATTGAGAAATGGTTTTAGGCATATTGTCGATGTTTCCTTGTATTGGATTGATAGCTCAACATCGTTGATGTTTGGTTTTGGGGTAATTATACATGTCAGTCACAGAAATGATATCGCGTTTTGTTGAGTGGTTTGTGTATCCCACACAATCATATGAGTTGAAATGGTGATTGTTGTTAGTGTGTGTTTAAATGGAAAGCCGGGATTATTGTAAATTGAAATATTGATCATTGTGTTTGACTGTCCACAATGTATGTTTAATGAATATCATACATCTTAACAGAGATAAGCACGGGTGCTATGACAATATGGTCTCATTACAATTAATTGTTAGATGGAATTGAGGGATGAAATCGGGCATGCTTTTTGTGTCTGTGATTGATTAAAGAAATAATTCATGGAAGGTGGTTTATTTTTTATGTTGAACGGAGTGGAAATAAGTGGTTGTGTGTTCATTTGGAAATTGTTTTAAAACAGTACGTGGGAAAATGAGAAGAAACATAACTCTTTTACAGGTTGTTATGGAAGGCATATTATCTTGTTTTAATGACACTATGTTAAAGATTTAATTATGAACAGTGAGCAAGTTAATACAGAGAGTTGACTGAATTTTACACATTAGTTGTTTAAATTGATCATAGTGATCATTTGGTTGGTATTGGATCTCTTGCACTTGATATAGAATGGTTTTATGGATTACTTAATTAATTTAATGAACAATATCCACTCTCTTTCCCTACCATTATTTCACTTTTTGCTAATTACAATCCCCTCACCTTCCCATATCCATTTTTCACTCCTTGTTCCTAAAATTTAATTCCAGTAAGAGAATTTTGTATTGTAACAGTTTGAAATCACATTTTCTTAGATGGATTACAGTAACATGCTTTTTGTTTTACGTTACAATTGATTGCTTTTGTCTGTGGGCAGTAACCACGATTCTTTCCCCCCCCCTCATTTTAACATTTTTCGCTCAATACAAGTGTCAGACAGTTGGCTTAGGATGATGGATAGTTGGTATGGATTGTTGGTTTTCATTGATGTCAACCATTGGAGAGTGATATTTTATATTGATTTCAACCCTTAGTGATTTATGTCAACCCTTGGAGAAAGTCCGGTAACGAATCCTGATAGCACAAAGGTTTGGGTAATGGACCCAAGGTTGTTTCATGTATAATGGTATGAGTTTTAATATATTTTAAGGTAAGTCTATTCTATATGGATAGTACATTTCATTCCATTTTTTATGGTATGTGGAACGTCACATAAATCCTCAAGGTTAGAGAGTTATGGCCATGAGAAATTGGAGAACCCGGGTTTGGGTAATGGACCCAAGTTTGTTTGATGGATAATGGTATGAGTTTTTATATATATTCAGGTAATACTATTATGGATGGGTAGTACATGTCATTCCATTTATGGTGGTATGTGGAACGTCACATAACTCCTCACAGTTTGAGAGTTATGGCCTTACGAAGTTGGAGGACCCTCATATGTTGGCTTGAAGCCCCAAAAGGTCAAAGAAGTCAAAGAGATTGCAAAGAAGAAATTATTATTTTAATGATAAAGTAAAGTGACAAAGTCAAGAAGGATTATTTAAATAATAAAGTGAAGTTAAAAAATCAAAGAAGATTATTTAAATGATAAAGTGAGGTGATAAAGTCAAGGAAGAATATTTAAATGATAAAGTAATGGAGAAATTTCTAATTATGGAAAGTGGTTAACCCTGAAAATGAGGAAAATAGGTTAAGTGACCTATAAATGGCTTAAGTGACCTATAAATGGGTTAAGTGACCTAGAAATGGGTTAAGTGACCTAGAAGATGCTTCTAAGCAAGATATTTAGAGAGTATAAATAAGAGGCAAGGCTCTCTCATTTTATATCACACTTGAGTATATTGAATGTATGTAGGTGACTGAGGTAACCAAAGGATATCTAAGCCGAATTTCAGAGGGAAGGTGAAGAAAAGAAGGTCGGAATTCAAGGGAGGATAAATTCTTTTGATGATGTTTTCTAAGGTATGTTATTTATAGGTAATCTCACCATTTTCGAAACAAATTTTTTTCTAGAATGATTCAGACTGTGAAATTGATAGGCCATTGAGGAAAAATATCCAAGTATCTGTGGTAAAAATTTCAGCTTTTGGGTCGTTTTATTTTTGGAGTTACACTCCGTGGAAAATAGGGTTTTTGGTTAGTCTTGAAACTAGTCTAAAACAGGTGTTTCGGGTAAAAACGCCATAACTTCTTCATAACAGATCCAAATTCAGTAAGACAAAATGTGTTGGTTAGAGTACAGTCTGTAGTATTCTTTGTAACATTTTTAGACCCATTCAACAAAAATTTTGTGCAGGGTACGCTCTACAAGGTCTCTCTTTAGAATAAGCCATAATTCAGCAAGGTATGCCATTTTTGCTATAACTCCTTTTCTGAGAGGTTCCAAGTTGTGACACCTGGAGGAATTGCATTAAACACACTAAAGAACATTGTGTAATTTTTTCAGATGTTTATTAATTACAGGTACATAGTTGTTAAGCCCTAAATAGTGGCTCCTTACCCCTTAATTGGGGCATATTACATTAGTAATGTTATTTTATTTATGTTGGCTTTATTCCATTAGTTGTAATTATACCTCCTAGTCTACTATATATACCAAGGAGACATTTTCATTTGGAATCATCTTGGAATTGTACATTTATGTGGGCATAAGGAGGTTGCCCCCTCGAAGAGGCTTATTATCTGAATTTCTCTCTTTTTCAAGGCATTGAGTACTTATTCTGAGGTTTTTCTATGCTATATTGATATTTGGTTCTTAACATATGGTATCAGAGCTTAAGGTCTTGGGGTTTCGCTGCTACATCTGAGACACCTTGGAATTTTCGCTATAATTTTTTTTTCTACAACGTTTCAAAAGGAACAGCTTGGAGGATATTTATTAGACAGATAAAGGTACGTTGGGTTAAAATTTCAGCTCCTAAGGCCTTATAATTTCGGAGATACATCCTGTGAAAGATAGGGTTCTGGAATCATCCTGAACTGAGCCATTGTGGAATTTTAGCTATAAAAAATTTTCTATAACATTTCAAACCTTGAAATCCAGAGGATATTTACAAAAATTAGTAAGGTATCTATGGTAAAAATTTCAACTTCAGGGTCATTGTACATTTTTAGATACACCCTATGGAAGATAGGGTATCTGATTAGTCCTGTTGACTAGTCTCAAGAAGGTGATCCAGGTAAAACAATCATAACTTCTTCCTAGAGTATCGAAATTGAGTGAGACTGGTTGCATTGGATATTTAATAGTCTGTAGTATTTTTGGTATGAGTTTCAGAATTTTATATCAATTATTTTGTGCGGCGCACGCTATATAAGTTAGAACTCCTGGAAAGGCCAAAAATCAGCTAGTTGTGGGGAAGTTACTGTAAATTCCATTTGGCACATACAATTTTGATCAGACCTGTGGCATTGCAGAGAAGAAATATCAAAGAACTACAAAAAAGAAAGTTTCATACCCAGAAGGGCCAAAACTTTGGAGATAGAGCAGAAGAAAGATTGTCTAGCAGAACCACCTCAAAATCAAGGTTCAAAAGTGATACCTGGCCAACATGCCACCCATAAAGGGAACTTCTACACCAAATAAGCCTCCAAAAAATCCTACATGGACTCTTGATGAAGGTGAAGAAATGCGTAGGGACATAAATGATTTACAAAAGAAGATAGTAACAAAATATGAACTACAAGAGATGATGGATTCAACGAAAGCTAAGTATGAGGCAATAAATATTAAGATAGATGGTTTAAAAGGGGATATCATGGAAGGATTTAAAAACTTCCTAATAGAGAGGACACCTGAAAGTAAAAATGTATCCCATGAAATTCATGATGAGGACACAAGGAAGGTGAATCTAGAATGGAGAAACTCCAACTTTGGGTTGAAGACCAACCACGTTCCTAAGATCGATATGAGGAAGTT
>JZKD02S1794611.1:0-23778 GCA_000966675.3 Picea glauca | reverse complement strand
TCCCTCAAGCAAGCCAAGAAGGATAATAAATTATCACCAAAGTACTATGGCCCTTATAAGGTGTTGCAAAATATTGGTACTATGGCATACAAATTGGAGTTACCTGCATCTTCACAAGTACATCTAGTTTTCCATGTTTCATGCTTAAAGAAGTTTATAGGTGACAAGATCCAAGTTCAAACTATATTGCCAAAATTTGATGAGGAAGAAAAAATCATATTGGAGCTGGAAGCCAACTGAGGAACAGATCCATTTCAGATTATCTCATTAAATGGAGGAAACTACCTACTGAAGATTCCACTTGGGAAGATGAGTCTTTTATACAGAAGCATCCAGATTTACTCAAGCGTTGCAGACAAAACTTGTCTCAAGGGGAGGGGCATGTTAAGCCATAAATAGTGGCTCATTACCCCTTAATTGGGGCATATTACATTAGTAATGGTATTTTATTTATGTCGACTTTATTCCATTAGTTGTAATTATACCTCCTAGTCTCCTATATATACCAAGGAGACATTTTCATTTGGGATCATCTTGGAATTGTACATTTATGTGGGAATAAGGAGGTTTCCCCCTCGAAGATGCTTATCATCTGAATTTCTCTCTTTTTCAAGGCGTTGAGTACTTATTCTGAGGTTTTTCTATGCTATATTGATATTTGGTTCTTAACAATAGTTATGATTATTTCAAGTTAGGGTTGTTGACTAATCCAAAACTAGTCATGTAAGACTAAAGAAAAGTTTGATGAAAATGCTAGTCTCTTGTTGTTAAAGCTAAGGAAGGTTTGTAGGTATGTGATCATATACACCAGGTCTATTACAAAGTTACAAATCAGATTTAGATTATGAAATTGATGAGGGTATTTGGTTGAGTTACATGGTTGAGACAAGTAGTTGATGATTTGGCACATACATGAGGTGTATAGTTGAAGATATTGGTACATCTTGATGAGTCATAGTTGATGAATAGTTGATACATGATTGGTACATACTTGGTACATGGTTGGAGGCACTTGTTAGTAGTATTGTTGACACATGGTTTATGGATGATGTAGCATACTTGTATTATTAAAAGAACAAATTGATCTTGGTGATGATTATGAGTTGTTGTGTTATGCTTTGTTGATACACATCTTTGAGAGTTGTCTTGGTGATTGATATTGGTGAGTAGATCTGATTTGGTTGATAAGATTGATGAGACAGGTTGTTGTGATAGGTTTTTTGGACAATTTTTTGTGACAGGTTATTTATACAGGTTTGGTGCATGGTTGATGCACTTGTTCATGGTACAGGTTGAGGTACAGGTTGGTGCATGGTTGATGCACTTGTTTATGGTACAGGTTGATTACAGGTTGTTTGGTATAGGTTGGTGCATTGTTGATGCACTTGTTTATGGTACAATTTGATTACAAGTTGTGGTACAGGTTGATGCATGGTTGATGCATGGTTCAGGTTGATGGTACAGGTTATTTGGTGCAGGTTGATTGGTACAAGTTTACAGCAGTATATCTCACAGTGATAGTGTTACAGTGGTTCCATCATTCTACTTATATGTCAGGGCGGTTGGATAGGGAAAGGACAATTGGTTGTAGCCACCTTTCGGTTGTAGTCAGAGAACATAGGGGGTTGTAGCCTTCTTCTAGTTGTAGCCAGAGAATTGGGGATTTGGAGCTTCCCTCAGGTTGTAGCCTGAGAAACTAAGGGGGTGGAGCCTCCTTCCAATTGCAGTTGGAAAACAAAGGAAGTTGGTGCTTCCAATGAATGTAATTCTTCAAGACATATAAGAAAAAGAATTATGTGGTTTTCTCCCTCTTTGGGTTTCCACGTAAAACAATGGTGTACTGTGTATGTGTATGATTGTTCTTTTTTTCATTGCTTATTTAATCTGCAGTTATTGGATGATAATGATACATTGATATAACACTTGGATCATATGGTTAAAAATGATTAAATTGCTCTATTACTGATTCACCCCCCCCCTCTCAATAATCCAACAAAAATCCCCTCACATATCTCAGAACCTTTGTTCACCCCCCTTATCATTGACAACAGTTAAACAATTTGTATGGATTGGATTGCATGAGTCTGATATGTTGTTGAGCCAAAATTTATTTCATATTTTGAAAAATTTGTCATGTATGGTTGTTAAAGGAACTATTTGATAATCAATTATGCATACAAGAATGAGTTCTTAAAAAAAAAGGCTGAAAATTGAGGCCCATCATGCCCTTGTCAAAGGGAAAACCACTATTTCCCCTTCCTCGCTTTCAAATGATTCTGATAAATTTGTGTCCTCCCGCATGGATTGTAGGGATGATTGTTCTCATGTGATCGATGAGATTAGGCCTAAAGGATCAGCGCAGCCAAAGGCAAATTCAGAGGAATCAAAGGGTGACAGCAGCAACCAAGATTGCATCTCAGAGTGGAAAATATGGTTTTTGAGTTTTATTTTATTTATTGTTTATAACAGTTAACTTCAGAAGTTTTGGACAGCATGTTTTCTTTGGATATATGAGTAATGTATTTTTGAAAATAATTTCAAATATCAATGAGATAAATTGTCAAATATGAATGTGATGATGGGAGTCACAAGGAGGGTTGTTTTGTTTAATTAACTAGTTATGTTATGATTGTTAAGAACTAAAGGGAGTCACAAGGGGTCCCACCTACTAGTTATTATTTATTTAAAACCCTTATTATGGTTTATTACTTTTCCCCTTTAACTAAAAAGTTGGTTGAGTTTTTAGTTAACTTAACTAATGAAGTAGTTCAACTACTTCAACCAATTCTAATTTGATTAAAGGCAGAAGGAAAGGGAGGAACGAGAGGAGGATAGGAGGAGAAGCATACTAAGGTTTTCTCTTTGAGTTTATGTTGAGATAGTTCAGTTTTCATTCATTCCTTAATTTATCACAAGCCTAATTATTTTTTATGATAGAAAGGTCTTATTGTAGACAGCGAGATTCAGGGTTGAATTACATCATTCAGACACTTGTTTTTCAGAGGTGTTGATCTATCTTTGATAGTTTGTGTAGACTTGTCTGTTTGTGAATTAGTTTTCATGAATAACAAAGGCTATTGTGCAGAGTCGAGTGGGAAGTAATATGTGGCAAGTTGATCCAGCTTTTAGAGTTCAATTTTTTTATTTTCTGTCAGAGGTCATGTTGTATGTTTCATCGAGGACGTCTAAGTTTGACTTTGGTCCAAAACTTCTTCATGAAATTTTGTAAAGAGAATGACTCTTTGATGAATTGGAATGAAATAAAGGATTGCTTTATGTCTCATTTGTCTTGATTATCTTTTTGGTGTCTTTACTTATGTATCTACATTTATTTTAGCAATTGTTATATTCAGAAAATCATATAAATAATGAATTTTCCGGCAAGATTTTATTTATAAAAAGACTAGCCTAAACACTTGTAATCAATACTTGTGAGTTAGGATATTAATTTTCATGGCTATAAACATAGGGTGACATTCTTGTCTATTTTTCTTTAGCCAAGCAAAATCTAAAAATGTTTGAGTAAGATCATTTCATATATTTTCCTCAACATTTATTTGGCGACCATACTGGGGAGATCTTCAATATCTCTCTGGTTAATTTTTATACTCGATTATCATCAAATACATATATTTTTCTGATATTGATTCTTTGATTGTTTTATTTCTTAATGGTTGTGTATGTTGCAAGGTATCCCAATATTGAGCTCAGTCTTCAAGATCAGACCAACATTGCTTTGAAAATGTTTAACACCATTTTAGACACTGCCAATACTCATGCTAAACTTAATCATTCATGGGCAGCAATTGAGCGAGATATTAGTGCCCAATAATGTTGGGAAGCTAGACATAGACAGCCTAAAAATCAGCAATAACCTTCTTGTTCCTTTAGTTTTGGCCTTTATTTCATGTCCTTGGACTCTTGTGTTTCTAGAAGAAGAAGAGGCTTATCACCTGAAATTAATCCTATTTCTGAAATAGGAAGAAGGAACTTTGTGTTATTTACCCAACAAAGTGCTCTAAGGAGAACTTTGTCTGATTCATCTAGTTCGTCTTTCTTTCCCTCATCTATCATCCACAAGATGGCATCTAGTGGTGGCTCCGGTGGCACTGGAAGTGCTTCCTCTTCTCAGTCTTCATCTTCGTCAGTGATTGGTAGCTTATATAGCCACCATATCTCTTTCTAATCTACCAAAAATCCCACCAAAGTCATTAAAAGGTATGGACTTTTTCAGTTTGAAGAAGACGCCACAACCACAACATGGCATGTGTCCTCTCCTCTTAACCTAGAACCTGCTACTCATTCACTTCCTAAATTCAAAGAACATCTTCCTAGGTTTTCAGGAAATAACATTGTCACTACAAATGAACACCTGGTGGCATTTTCTAATGCTTGTCACAACATAGCATCCAATGACAACGATACTTTCATGCGCTTATTCGTCAATTCCTTGGAAGGAAAGGTTGCAGCCGATTTCTTTGACCTTCCTCCTAAGATTTTGTCTACTTGGGAGGAGTTAATATATTGGTTCAGATCCACTTATGGGAAATCTAAAAGCCCAGCCAAGAAGTTAAGGGAATACAATAACATCGTCTATAAAGATGGTGAAACCATCAAGTCCTTCAACTTGCGTTTCACTAAGTTATACAATCAAATCCTTGAACTTATTCGACCTCAGAACCAAGTCACTTTCATGCATTACTACAATGCATTACCTTCCCCCTATCGTCATAAGATTGAGGAAAAAGCCATTGATAATCTTGGTTCCTCTATGCATACTTTTTTAGAGTATGAAGAACAACTTGAAAGAACAAGTCTTCCTCAAGCAAAATCGGTTAAATTGACAGACATGTCTGCCCTCTTACAACTAGTACAAGATATAAAAAAATCATATGATAGCGTATGAGAGAAAAGGGACTGTCTCCCCTCTCACCCCTAGAGCTTCATCCTCTTCTTCACCTCCCTTTAGAAACCCAATTGAAAATAATTTTCAGCCTAAAGCCATATTGCCTCAAATTTGGTGTAACTTTTGTGAGGAACACCATGAGGAAGCCACATGTGAAGTAAGGAAGAGTGCAAGAGAAAATATCTTTGGTAAAAGACCAGAAACTACTATCGTTGTCCTAGATTTTACAAAGCCAGAAGATGTCATGGTCATCAATACTAGGAACAAATCCTATGCTCCCAACAGCAAATTTGATCCTCCCTGCAATTCTTCTATCCCAAGATCATCCTCACCTACTTCTATTGTTTAGGTTCCTAAGGTTCTTGATAGTCAAGGAACAACTCCCCCTCTCCCCTCTTCCAAATACAATATCTTGAATCATTTGGCCAACATCAAAGAATATGCAACCCTTCTGGACATGGTTGTCATCCCTGAACAATAGATGCATCTAAAACAATTCATGGAAGGAAAATCTTTTGTTGTAGTCATTCTCTCTGAAGAGGTGAATGAAGAGGAGCCGTTTGTAAATAAAGTAGGTGTACATAACTTTAGATACCTTGTAAAAAATCCCCCTTTTTATATTTCTGTAAAGATTATGGATAAGATCCCATTGTTACCTCATTGATGGCGGTTCAGGCCCAAGTGTGATGTCGAAGATTATTATGGAAGAGCTAGGCTTTTATTGTACAAATGAAAAAGCCAGAAGCATGCTCTCCTATAATAGTCTACAACAAATGACCATAGGTGAGATTAAAGATGTGACTTTAGTTTGTACGCACACCCTGAAATAAGGACAACCCTTAGTATTCAAGTAATTGATATGCCAGTAAGAAATTACTCAATCATCTTGGGAAGATATTGGCAAGCCTTAACAGGTGGATACCTCTCGCTCGACGGGACACATTTATCCGTTCCTCTGAATGGTAAAAGCATTATAGTCCTTATAGAGGGAAGGATTTCACCTTACATAGAGAGTGTCCCACATCCTAACGTAAACTATATCGAAGAACACCTAGGGGTGTATTCCATATTTTTTGAGGAGGATAATATTCCCTTCGAACAAATTGATTTAGATGATGGTATGTGGCACATGCACTTTGATGGCTCGTTCTCTAACAAAGGTAACAGAGCTGGTATCATCTTGATTTCTCCTATAGGGAAAATCCACAGTTTTTCTTATAGGTTGGAGTTTGCTTGCACAAACATTGTCACTGAATTCGAAGCTCTGTTATTGGGCATTGAGAGCGCCTATAATCTTGGTTGTGGTCACCTTTCAGTTTTTGGGGATTTCGAGCTTGTTGTGAACCTTGTATGTAAAATTCACTCTCCTAGAAACAAGTTGATGAAATGATACACCCAAACTGTTTGGGCGCTTATCTCGAACCTTTTATATTTCAACATCACTCATATTAAGAGGGATCTAAACTCAATGGTTAATCAGTTAGTTGTTTTCACAGCCTCTCCTAATCGAAAACTTTTGCCTCACATACCTAATTGTACCTTTCAATCTCTATATCGTCCACATATCCCCGACAGTATAGAATCTTGGCAGGTCTTCCCTAGCGATGAGAGCATTTGTGTTTTCATTCAAAATGAACCTTTTAAGCCTAAGGAAATTATATCCATAGAAAATAAGAAGGTTCCTAAGGGCTTGATGCCTCTAGAGAGTTCGTTTTCATTGAGTGATGTAGGCAATAAAGAGAAACAAAAAGAAGAGGAGTCAAGAAGGAATGTGGGTGAAATCATTTCCTTGAACATTGGGGCACCCGAATACTCAAATGATGTTAAAATAGGTGCCAAATGTTTTGATAAAGAAGAAATGAATTTTTCTAAGCTACTTGGTGGATTTCAAGATGTTTTTGCTTAGTCTTATGAGGATATTCGTGGTTTTGATCCTGGTATTATACAGCATGATATCCCCATCAAGGAGGGCATGAAACCAGTTAGGCAGAAAAAAGGATCTATTAACTCTGCATTTAAAGCAACTTTTCAAAGGGATTTGGAAAATTTCTTAAGGGTTGGGATCATTTTTCTGGTCAAGTACCCTGAATGGGTTTCCAATTGGGGACTTGTTTCAAAGGTCACTGATCATATTAGAACCTACATGAATTTTCGCACATTCAGTCAAGCTATTATGAAAAACCCTTTCCTTCTTATTAATATGGAAATGATTTTGCAGCAGGTTGTGAGGTCAAGGATGAGGCCCTTACTTGACAGCTTTTTGGGTTACAGTCGAATCAAGGGAAAGGGGGAAGATGCTCATAAAACCACTCTTATCACTAATTGGGGTACCATGACTTATAAATGCCTGCTTTCTGGATTACCTGATGCAACTATCGCTTTTAAAAGACCTATACAAACAACTCTGGATGAATTGATCAGTATCCATATATATCTTGATGATCTAATTGTACATGTTAAAGGGCTAATTATTACCTCAGAGTTTCAAGTGTTATTTCTGGGTCTGTTCAAAATTGATTTTGTCTTGGATACTAACTCTTACATTCTAAAGGATTTATAGTAGCAATTGTTTTCCTATAGTGCTAACGGCTCTCACTTGAAACATTACATGGGACCAACGTGAAAAACGCTGACGTTGTTTGGATTTTATGTATACTAGTAACCTAGCTCTGCTTTCAATTTTGCACTATTTTCTTTTCTGATTTTACAGTAGTTTGACTTCTTCTTTCTGTTTTAAAAACATTTCCTACTTCTTTTACATTCGTTCATTTTATTGTTGTTGTTTTAATTTTTGCATTTTTACTTCTAACATGATTTTGTTGCTTACCATCTTTTAGTTGATTTGGTCAAAAATAAGGTGTTGGATCAGTTCTGCCACAGTGTCACTCCTGCGGGATTTTGTTGGTCAATAGAAATCAAGCTTACACAGTTGTCACAATGTTTTCCCTTAAAAGAACACTTGAATTTGTTATCTTCTTCCACTACTGTCTAAAAAAAAAAAATTGGGATATCTCCTGCTTATGCTTTTCTTTTCTTCATCCATTTGAGAATTTAATAGAGCAAGTCCATAAATTTTCTCCTTGAAGTTAAGAGCCAATCTCGGTTGAACAATTATGAAGACGGTGATAAAACCCCTCATACTTAACAATTTTCATGAGTTATTCCTGAATTCCCAGTCATTTTTTCATTAAATCCGCTCACTTCCCCATGTTGCATAATCTTCCTGGTTATATCTGCTTGACCTGCAAAATCATGAGTTATGAGTTCTAATCTTTTGAAAACAAATTTCCCTATGGAATCGTCAGTTTGTTGACGATTAAAATCGCAACGAGGATTTTTCCCACAAAGTATTGCTAAAGCCTATTATTATAAGCTAACAAGATATATAATACTAGTAGGTGGGACCCCCTTGTAGATTGGGAGATCAGATTTGGTTCTTATTTCATGTTTATGTTGTTGTTCGACACTACTTACATAGTTCTACATGATTGATGAAATATTGGTTTTATTGGTGATGGATAAGGCCTATTATATGTTGGTTCTAATTGCGACAAATGAATGATGGATAAGGTATGTTATGTGTTTTTCCTATTGCTCTAGGCACTAATTTCATGTTACGATGGCCTATGCTATCCATTGTTACCCTTGCTATATGTTCTTGGATTCATTACTGTGACACCTGCACAATAGACATGTTAGTAACAACACATAAGAGAAGTTGAAAAGGGATAAAAGCAAGGTAAACAAAACACAAAAGGAAGAAACTAGATTATACTAATATGCTACACTATATGTATTGGAATTAAAAGGATTGTTCTTAGTCCTAGCTAACGGGTTTAGTGGCTATGCGATTTATTGAGTTATTTGGAAACACATGTGATATGTGTTATAGTATGGTTGGAAGTGGTTAATGTGACATAGGGTGGTGCTTTTGGAAAACAGTGGATGTTGGTTTCGATGCATGGTTTAATTGAATTAATTAATGGAAGGTTGGCTAGCGTGTGCTAAGGAATTGAATGAGTGGGGGTGGAGGTGACATGCATTTATTGCACGTCACTAATACTCCTTCAACTAGTCATCACCCTAGCTTGTCTATTGTTCAACTAGGTTTTTTTGTGGCTAAGCTATGAGTTTCAAGCAGAGGAAGAACCGCTCGGCCAAGCTTGCATTTTTAAGGTTTTCTTGGTTACAGGTATGTCTTTTCTCCATCCATGAACCTGTTCTGGTTATGAAATAGATATTGGCTCAGTGATGTATGGGTCTATGCTTTCTTTAAGACTGGAAACTGTGTAAAATTGTGTTATTTTTCTGGAATGAATGGTTGGTGTGGTTTTCATTGCAATAATGTTTGAAGTCACAGTTTCATTGATCATTCTAAGTATTAGAAACCATGAAGGTTCTATGTCATCCTTATTGGTTTTGATTGAAGAGTTTCATTCGGTCCAGATTGGTTGGTTGTCCCCATGCATTCTTATCACCATACCCAGTCATTTTGTTGTTATGGGGTTGATGGGTTTGACACACCTTGTGTCACTGCATATCGTTTCACTTGGGTATGGGTTTGTTCATGTTACTGATATTTGCACGGTGGTTTGTGATGATTGTTATGCTAAAGGGATTGCTTAAGGTTGACTGTTATTTCTTGGCTCTGTTTTATCTTAGCATGGTTAATGGGTTGATTGGGAAAACCATGAGGGTTATATCCTATGTGTTCTTAGTGTTATTACAAGACCAAAATGAAGCCTTGCTCCTTTGTTCATAGTCTTTCCTATCTCGTGAACTATCACCCTGTCTGCGAAGTTATTGGTGGGATACCATGTTGGTTCATTGTTGGTCTCAGAGGTTCTCACCTGATGTTGGGGGTTGACTCTAGTCTCCCTGTGTTGGTCCACAGAGTGAACCCTTGATTTCTCAAGCCCGGTTTTTGATAGAGGGAACCATTATGTAATGTCGGGTATATTGTTGATTGTTATGAGTTAGTGGTGTATTGTCAACATTGTTTGATTAATGGCTCATCTTTGTTGATTATGTTGACAGTGGTGTTGGTTTTGGTATTTAGTCACTGAATTGGTTATTATGGCAATTGAATTGATAATCTCGGCATGGTTAATTGGTTGATTGGAGAAATGGGATTGAATACACAGTCGTTGTCTCTTACATCGTAATTATTGAATTTTTAACCCAGCATTAGTTTATAATTGACTAAGTCACAGCGATGCTTCGTGTGTGAGGCATTGGTATGTGTGGGTTTCCTACAACATGTTATGTTGAGTTGATGGTTGTTGTGACTGTGTGTTTTAAATTGACAAATGGGAGTATTGCAATCGTAATAGTTGTGGTGTGGTCGTCCACTGTGTATGTTATGGATATTGTTTGATTACGCCTTCATAGATGGACATGGGTTTTATAACAGTGTGGTTTTGTTGCAGTCTAATTGAATGCAGAAATGGTTTCAGCATATTGTCGTTGTTTCCTTGTATTGGATTTATAGCTCATCATCGTTGATGTTTGGCTTTAGGGTAATTAGACATGTCAGTCACAAAAATGATCTCGCGTTTTGTTGAGTGGTATGTGTATCCCACAGCATCATATGAGTTGAAATGGTGATTGTTGTTACTGTGTGTTTAAATGGCAAGTCAGGATTATTGTAAATTGAAATATTGATCATTGTGTTTGACTGCCCACTATGTATGTTTAATGAATATCATACATCTTAACAGAGATAGGCACAGGTTTTGTGACAATATGGTATCATTACAATTTAATTGTTAGATGGAATTGAAGAATGAAATCGGTCATTCTTTTTGTGTTTGTGTTTGATTAAGGAAATAATTCATGGAAGGTGGTTGATTTTTTATAGTGAATAGAGTGGAAATAAGTGATTGTGTGTTAATTTGGAAATTGTTTTAAAACAGTAAGTGGACAAATGGGAAGAAACATAACTCTTTTACAGGTTGTTATGGAAGGAATATTATCTTGTTTTAATGGAATTTTGTCAAATATTTAATTACGAACATTGAGCAATTTAATACACAGAGTTGACTAAATTTTACACAGTAGTTGTTTAAATTGATCATAGCGATCATTTGGTTGGTATTGGATCTTTTGTGCTTGATATAGAAGGGTTTTATGGATTACATAATTAATTTTATGAACAATATCTGCTCTCTTTCCCTACCATTATTTCACTTTTCGCTAATTACAATCCCCTCGCCTTCTCAAATCCATTTTTCACTCCATGTTCCTAAAATTTAATTACAGTAAGAGAATTTTGTATTGTAATAGTTTGAAATCACAGTTTCTTAGATGGATTACAATAACATGTTTTTTGGTTTACGTTACAGTTGATTGTTGTTTTATGTGAGCAGTAACCATGATTATTTTACCCCCTCATTTTAACACTTTTCTCTCAATACAAGCCCCTCACATATCCCAGAACCTTTGTTCACCCCCCTGCTCATTGATAACAGTTAAACAATTTGTATGGATTGGATTGCATGAGTTTGATATGTAGTTGAGCCAAAATTTATTTCATATTTTGAAAGAGTTGTCATGTATGGTTGTTAAAGTAACTATTTGCTAATCAATTATGCATACAGGAATGGGCTCTTCAAACAAAAGGCTGAAAATTAAGGCCCGCCATGCCCCTGTCAAAGGGAAAGCCACTACTGCCCCTTCCTCGCCTTCAAATGATTCTGATAAATCAGTGTCCTTCCGCATGCATTGGAGTGATGATTGTTCTCATGTGATCAATAAGATTAGGCCTAAAGGCTCAGTGCAGCCAAAGGAAAATTCAGATCAATCAAAGGGTGACAGCAGCAACCAAGGAAAGATTGCATCTCAGAGTGGAAAATATGGTTTTTGGGTTTTATTTTATTTATTGTTGATAACAGTGGACTTCAGAAGTTTTGGACAACATGTTTTCTTTGGATATATGAGTAATATATTTTTGAAAATAATTTCAAATATCAATGAGATAAATTGTTAAATATGAATGTGATGATGGGAGTCACAAGGAGGGGTGTTTTGTTTAATTAACTAGTTATGTTATGATTGTTAATAACTAAAGGGAGTCACAAGGGGTCCCACCTACTAGTTATTATTTATTTAAAACCCTTATTATGGCTTATTACTTTTCCCCCTTAACTAAAAAGTTGGTTGAGTTTTTAGTTAACTTAACTAATGAAGTAGTTCAACTACTTCAACCAATTATAATTTTCTTAAAGGTAGAAGGAAAGGGAGGAACAAGAGGAGGATAGAAGGAGAAGCATACTAAGGTTTTCTCTTTGAGTTTATGTTGAGATAGTTCAGTTTTCATTCATTCCTTAATTTATCACAAGCCTAATTATTTTTTATGATAGCATGGTCTTATTGTAGACAGCAAGATTCAGGGTTGAATTACATCATTCAGACACTTGTTTTTCAGAGGTGTTGATCTATCTTGATATTCTGTGTAGAATTGTATGTTTTTGAATTAGTTTTCGTGACCTACAAAGGCTATTGTGCAGAGTCGAGTGGGCAGCAATCTGTGGCAATCTAATCTAGATTTTAGAGTTTTATTTTTCATTTTCTTTCAAAGGTCCTTTTGTATTTTTCATCGAGGATGTTGGCACAAGGGCAGACTCGAGGTTCAATGCTACAATAGTGCACCAACAAAACCCTAACTACCGACCCTTTCGGCAACACCTGCGAAGCAGATGAAGTCTCACCCGAGATAGAGGCAGGGGTGGTTGCAGGACTCAAGTTTATGTAACCTTAGCTAGGACACAGATCTGTGATTATGTCGCTTACAGAGCACTTAGAATTAATCATTCATCAATATTCAACCCTTATTATACCTCACAGAGAGCACAGAGCATCACAGTATTCACTTAGATCTAAGGTAATTTAGCACTTAGCAACAGTAAAACAGATCAGATACAGTAGATCAGCACTAAGAATATTCATACATATCATATCTACTATTCATACACATATAATGAAGCACAAAGCATAAGTATATCTATCTAAGTATATCAAAGCACTTAGCAAAGCAAAGATAAACACATCAGGTCAAAGAACAAAGCGTAACACATAGATTTACGTGGTTCACCCCCACCCTGGGGCTACGTCGACCAACTCTTCTTCTTTATTAGCGTCTTCAATCGGCTATAAGCACAAAGCATCCCAAACCCTACTACACACAGGATAGAAGATATGCTTAGCTCTCTAGATCTTTCTTCCTTGCCTTACAGCACAAAGTCGTCCATATATTCACACAGGGGCATTCACTAGGCTCTGCAAGTCTTACAAGATGCACAACACCTCGATCACACAGATCCCACTTGGCACATAGCCTATATCACATAGATACAATACATAGATAGTTTACTAGATTCCTAGATGTATATTTATACATTTACAAAAGTGGGCCTAAGCGTGGGTGAACGCACGGGCCAACATCTCTTCCCCATTACATATTCCCAAAACCCAAAAAGGGACCTGAAAGTGGGCCAAGATCCCTTGATCTCTGCTTCATCTGGCGCTCCATCTTTGACAGGCTGTCGAAGTCCCAAAAATGTTCAAACGTGACCAAGTAACTTCAAAACTTGGTCAAGGGCCAACAAGCCCCCAACACTCACCTGTGACTCATCCCGAGCCACTCTAGTCTGAGAAATTCTACTTTGAATCCCTTGAGCTTGGCTTGAGCTTCTTCGACCTGTTGCAGTGTGATGGCCTCCTGTTTAGTGAACTCCTGGATTAGTGTGTCATTGATTGGTCCCTCTAGGCGTTGTTCTATTGTACTCACAACCTGTTCAAGTTCTAATCCTTGATTTTCAACTTCATTGAATAGTTGACATGCCTTCTCTTGCACTGGTTGAAGTCATTGAGAGACTTCCATCACTTTACTCTGAATCATGTGGATCTGTTGTTGGGTCGTGAGCTGCTCTGGAAACCTCTTCATTCTTTTGACTACTGACAAGGCCTTCAGTTGTGCTTGTAACATATTTCCTTGTTTCTTTGCTTCTTGGAGTTGTGACTCCAATGCCTACAACTATGGATTCTCTGTGAGGGTCTCATATGTATGAACGCTCCTGGAAGTCAGTTTCTTACATTCCAATTCAAGGGATTTCAATCTACCAACTGCATTGTGGGCAGTTTCCTCTCTTAGGTCTCTTATATCTTGAGGGGTCTCAGGCACAGTACGAAGTTCCAGATCTGCAATTCGTTGCTAAAGATGTTGGATCACTCCTTCCAGTTGTGCCACCTGATGTGGAACCCATTCTTTTGTTTGGACTTCGATGATTGTCACAGAGCGAAGTGCTCTATTGACCAGTTCCTTTATCTCGAGTTTCTCTGTGAGAAACTGCTCCTTGATTTGTTGTAGCGATGCTTTCTCTTCCTCCCACTTTGTTTGCAAGGCTAGTTTTTCTCATTCTACATTACTGCATTGTTCTAGCAGATCTTCCTAGGCCTACACCAAAGCCTGGGTGGCTTGAGTTGTCTCTTCATGAGCTTGTATGAGGCAAGGTTCAACTTTATCGGTGATCTAGTGCAATTGGGTTGGCTCATCTCCTGGTTCTTCTATTCCAATTTTCAAGGGCACAGTAGGAACAATGCGGCTGGACTGTAGTGCCTGTTGCACTTCTTGAAGTTCACCCTTGATCCGGTTTAATACCTCCTCCTTCTTCGCTTATTTATTTTTTGTGATCTCCAATGAAGCATCATTCAGCACAGGGACGAAGAAGTCGAAGTTGTCTAGGGTGAGGTAGTCTTAAACATACTCCTGGTGGCTTTAGATTTCTTTTGGGATGAAGTATTTAGTGGGGTAACCTTCCTTTTCTTGGATGGATCCTAATCCTCTCTAGGCAGAGTAACTTTGCCTTTGTTCTGCTCGACTTCTATTCCACCTAGCTCTCCACCATCATCTCCCTACTCAGGTGAGATCGAAGAGGTCTTCATAGAAGTATTGTTGGTATATTGAACTTCTTCATCTCTCTTCATCTTGCTTGGTCCATGTGTGTCCGACATAGTTTCAGGGCTATCCACATCGGACATCTCTGTGGGGTCAGCTAGAACAAGGAGGTTCACCGACCATTCCTTGGTAATCTCCTCCAAGTCATCTTCGGTCAGCTTGTAGTATGACTGGAGATATTGTTTATGCTCATCAGCGTGCGCTATAATATAGGTGAAGTGGAGGTCCGTGTTGAATTTCATCAAGGGTCTAAACCTGTAAAGTTTGTTCGGAGTGATGTGTGGTGTAGACTGGATTGTGATCTTCAACTGGTTGTAATAGGCATGGAAGACGGCATTGGACTACCACTGCTTGTTCATGTCATTGGAGTACCACAGCGTACAGAACTTTGTGGCTAGTGGTTCGAAGGGTTCAATATCCGAGAAAGTGACGCCTTCTGGTAGCTCCCAGACGATGAAAGCAATCAGTATAAGAAGCCAACTAAAGTGGAACTCATACCCTTGGTCCTGTGCTTATTTGTAGTCCAATTCCAACTGGTTCATGAGGTATTGTGCCAAATTCATCTGTAGTCCCTCTGCGCACTTCCGTGCGAGGTCAACTGTGAATCCAGTCACTTGGGTTGGTCTATTCTTGTAAACTATATTTCTTGCGATCAGCTGACAGGTAAGGCGCACTACGTCACTCTAGATAGAGGTCAGCTTGTAACCTCACATGCCCTTCTTGACATCGTTGTAAGTCTCTTTAATCCTCTGCGCTAATGCTCGGTCTGAAGTCTTTCTAGGGTAAAACTCCTGTGGTTCAGGGCCCTTCATGCTCATCCTTGTGATCCGATTGATCAAGGTTGGATCCACAGTGATGTGATGGTTCAACCATAAGTATACTCTGTGGTAGCAAGACAACAGTAATTTTACACATGCATTCACCTCCTGGTGCATGCCGAAGTGCGGGATCTTCATCACATTGAGTAGTGTGGACTGCGCGAGGCTCTAGTTCCATGACTGTGGGATAATCTTGGAATTATTGCCTTTGGTCCTGCCACCTGGTTAAGTACTTATGTGGGGCTAGAATGTTGTAAGCTTTCCGGTCTCCAAGGTTTAAGTCACTAAACTTTAGTGCTGTGAGCTTATCCTGGTCAGCACGAACTGCACGCACCACTTTCGGAAGGTACGCGGTGATCAAAGTATACTCGAAGTCGCGGGGTACATTGTCACGATTGATGGCACCACTCAGAGGTGGTAGGTAAGCCGGTAGAATGGGTAAAATAAGCTTGGCATTCACGATGTCGTCTATGTTCTTTGTTCTTGTCTCTTTCATGGTTTTGGAAGTTCCTGCTCCGTGAGTAGTTGAGGGAGAATCTTGGACTCCTCCTGTTGATGATGCTTGCACACCTGTAGACATCCTTCTTTCCGACATAAATTTATCGGTCTTGAGATCAACAAGTACTTCCTTCGCATATTCTTCAAGTGCGTTAAGCTCCTCAGACATACGCGCTCGGGGTTAATAAGATCGGGGTCACAATGATCTTAGACACTGCATAGTAATGAACAACAAGGGTGTGATGATCACTGTATACACTTTCTAGTCTACAGGCTTCAAATTCTCAGTTGGAAAAAGTGTTCTTCGTTCATGGCGCGATGAGATAAATAGGAAATATTGGCAACGGTTCTCTTTGCAACGGGTATGAGCCTCATTAATTCTTGTTATGTCCATTATGGCGCGGTCCAACAGTCTAGTGGCGAACCATCAATGCTTTCTGACCCGTTCGGAGCAGCATTCGAATGATTATATCGGCTTCCAACGGCTATATTGCTTTGCCTCGCCGAAGTGGCCTATGTCATTGGTCTGATATCTCAGCGAAGTTCAAATTCTGCAAGTTTTCCTTCTGTGAGGTTCCCTCTGGAATATGTTGTAGCCTATCGATCTTAGATCTCTTTTTACTTAGCTTCCTAGCCTTCTTTCCAGTGAGCTTCATTTAGATGATTCTTTTTCCATTCTGATTCTTATTTTCCTTGGACGCAGTCACTTCGTGTTGTTGATATTCTCTCCTAAGACTCAGGGGTAATACTTCTTCTATATCTGAGACATATACTTCAATCTTCTGTAAGTCCTCTAATGCTCTTGCAGCTTTGACATCTGGGATTCTAGTGTCAAATAGCTTCGATTTGTTCTCATGTTCTTCAATCAACTGCGCGATCCTTCTGGTCATGAAATCTTGTAACTCTTGTCTCTGTTGTTCTAAAACCTTTTCTTCTTCCTTATTTCTCGCTTGATCCCTTTCAATCCAAGGTTTTCAAGTAACATAGTAAATGGGGCGTTGCCCTCAATAAATTTAATAATCTCAAAATCTTCCTCTATCAAAGTTCCATTGGCATTCATAGATATTTGAGTGAGCTTTCCACATAGGTTCACCAGCTTTCCTCTGAATATCCCTATTTCTCCTAATGAAGGACTCATAGCAGGCCTTCCTATAGCTTCCCAATTTCTTTCAGGCATAATGTTCACTTGAGTTTCCTCATCTAGAACACAGTCAATGTTGAAGTCCCCTATTCTTACTTCAATGCATTCATTTTCTTTAAAGATCTCTGATAACCTAACATGTCGGTGATCATTCAAGGTTTCTTTCATCTGTAGCAATACCTTCTCTGATTCCTTCTGGGGTTCTACTATTTCTGGATCTGTCTTAGGGTTTCCTTGACTTAGATTCATTCTTTCAAGCTTAGCAATCATTCTAGGGAAATCCAATACTTCATGGTCCGAAGATTTGCAACAGAGACAACTAGGTGTTCCACCAGGGCATTCCTTAGCTCGATGGCTTGGTTTCTTGCAACTGTAACATAGGGTTAATCCTCGTTTTCTTTTAAATGATCCCTAGCCTCTTCTATACTGCACACTGGAATCATGGTAGCTAGCCTGCAAAAAATTCTTTCTAGGATCCGTCATCCATGTGTTAGTCCAAGCATTATTTCTATGCATAGGTATAACATATCTATCATTATGCTTATCAGATCTATTCGCATCAAACTTTCTTTCATCTATTATTGGCCTATTTTTTAAGCTAGGACAGAATCTCTCAAACATACCTAGATCCATACTCTAGAAACAAAAATTTTAACTTATCTTACTTTTGCAGAGCACAAATAAAAACTTTTAACTATTCTTACCTTTATCAGAGCACTGAGCTTACAGATCTGACCTCTTTTCTTCAGAAACTTCCACTTTTACTTTTCTTAAAGCACAAAGCATTCAGATCTTGCTTATTTTCTTCAGATTTGGCCTTCTTTCATAGACCTTTTCAGATCAAGTGGAATATTGCGCACTAGGGCACAGATCCATGCACAGAGCTTCCACAGTTTCCAATTGAATATTCACACAAGGCTTCTTTTCCCTTAGTTCCCAGCAATCACAGTTCTAGGTCCCAGCAATGGAACCATTTGTTGGCTACAGGGGCAAACCCGGGGTTCAACGCTACAACAGCGCACCAACAAAACCCTAACGAACAGCCCTTTCGGCAACACCTGTGAAGCAGATGAAGTCTCACCCGAGGTAGAGGCAGGGGTGGTTGCAGGACTCAAGTGTCTGTAACCTTAGTTGGGACACAAATCTGTGATTATGTCGCTTACAGAGCACTTAGCATTAATCATTCATCAATATTCAACCCTTATTATACCTCGCAGAGAGCACAGAGAATCGTAGTATTCACTTAGATCTAAGGTAATTTAGCACTTAGCAATAGTAAAACAGATCAAATATAGTAGATCAGCACTAAGCATCTTCATACATATCAGATCTACTATTCATACACATATAATGAAGCACAAAGCATAAGTAGATCTATCTAAGTATATCAAAGCACTTAGCAAAGCAGAGATAAACACATCAGGTCAAAGCACAAATCATAACACACAGATTTACGTGGTTCACCCCCACCCTGGGGCTACGTCCACCAACTCTTCTTCTTTATTAGCGTCTTTAATCGGTTACAAGAACAAATCCTCCCAAACCCTACTGCGCATAGGACAAAAGATCTGTGCAACTTGCTAGATCCTTCTTCCTTGCCTTACAGCACAAAGACTTCCATATCTTCACACAGGGACTTGCTTTAGGCTCTGCAAGTCTTACAATATTCACAACACCTCGATCACACAAATCCCACTTGTCACATAGCCTATATCACATAGATACAATACATAGATATTTTACTAGATGCCTAGATGTCTATTTATACATTTACAAAAGTGGACCTAAGCGTGGGTGAACCCACGGGCCGACATCCCTTCCCCATTACATATTCCCAAAACCCAAAAAGGGACCCAAAAGTGGGCCGAGGTCCCTTGATCTCTACTTCGTCTGGTGCTCCATCTTCGACAGGCTGTCAAAGTCCCAAAAAAGGTCAAACATGACCAAGTAACTCCAAAACTTGGTCAAGGGCCAACAGAGGACATCTAAGTTTGACTTTGGTCCAAAACTTCTTCATGAAATTTTGTAAAGAGAATGATTCTTTGATGAATTGGAATGAAATAAAGGATTGCTTTATGTCTCATCTATCTTGATTATCATCTTGGCGTCTTTACTTCTGTCTCTACATTTATTTCAGTAACTGTTATATTCAGAAAATCATATAAATAATGAATTTTCCAGCAAGATTTTATTTATAAAAAGACTAGCCTAAGAACTTGTAATCAATACTTGTGAGTTAGGATATTAATTTTGATGGCTATAAACATAGGGTGGCATTCCCATCTATTTTTCTTTATCCAAGCAAAATCTAAAAATTCTTGAGTAAGATCATTTCATATCTTTTCCTCAACGAGTCTATTTTTTACGCTACCGCTGACCCAGATCCTTTCTCCTTGTAGACGGACGAGGAGGATCCTATTCTAGAGCTCGTATGGGTTGTCCAATCTTCTTATTTTCATGAATTCCTCAATGAAACTTTACCCTAGGATGAATCCATCTTAGAGGCCATGTATGGTCCTCATAGGCCTTGGGACGATATGCATCATCGCTCCTATTTCCTCCCAAAGATTGTTAGGGTCGAATAGGATGACTTTAGATCTACCTTGAGTGAGATGGTCGGTCACAATGCGGTTCCATTAGACACGCATGGAATTTATGTCGAAGGAAACATGGAGAATACTTCTCCTAATGTCACGATCGACATCTCTCGAGTTCCTGGCAAAAATGAGAACGTATATATCGGTGCGTATTGTTCACCAGGAGAAATTCATATCTGAATCGATCTCTTCAAAGAATTATGTGATGTATTTTCTTGGTCGTATGAAGAGATTCCAGGTATCGACCCCAGCATTATCGAACATGATATTAATACCTATCCATCATTATCGACAACGTCTTAGAGTTGTTAATCCTAGGAAGGCCCCTACTATTAAGGTAGAGGTAGAGAAGCTACTTAATGTTGGTTTCATCTACCTGGTTCCCTTGACTGAATGGGTGTCCAACCTTGTTCCCATGAATAAAAAACAAGGAACCATACGCGTACGTATGGATTTTCGTGACCTAAACAAGGCTTGTCCTAAAGATAACTTCCTGACTCCTTTCATTGACCATATTATTGACAAGTGCACGGGAATCGAAGTCTTTTATTTTATGGACGGATTTTCAGGGTATAATCAAATTCAAATCAAACCTGAGGATCAACATAAGACGGCGTTTATTTGTCCTTGGGGTACTTTTGCATATCATAAAATGCCTTTCGGCCTTCAAACGCCAGAGAAACCTTCCAACGTGCCATGACCTTTTATTTTCACAATCTCAAACATTTTGTCGTAGCTTACCTAGATGATCTTGCTACTCACAATCACAAGAGATTAGATCACTCCACTCACCTTCGATTAGTATTTGACAGATGTCATTATTGTCGCATTCAGTTGAACCCTCACAAGTGCATATTCTATGTTAGGTCCGGTTGTCTTTTAGGATTCTTAGTATCTGAGCATGGGATCATAGTATACCCTATGAAGGTTGAGGCAATACTTCGATTGCCTCCCCCACACAACATTTGACAACTTCAAGGTTTATAAGGGAAGGTTAATTTCCTGCGTCGGTTCATAGTGAAATATTCCAACTTAACTAAGGGTTTTGTGTGTCTTTTGAATAAGGATACCTAGTTTATATGGGATGAGCGAGCCTAATAATCTTTCAATGCTCTCAAGAAATCTTTGGTATCGGCACCTCTGTTGAAGCCTCCAAACTACAATAGAGACTATTTGTTTTATATCATCACGTCTGAAAGGACTGTTGTTATGGTTCTGGTTTAGGAGGATGATGAGCTCCATGATCACATTGTCTACTATCTCATTTGAAACCTAGTCGGTCCTGAACTTAAATACTCTCACATAGATAAACTAGCCTTGGCCACCGTACATGCAGTTCAAAGGTTACGGCATTATGTGTTAATTTGCAAAACTACCGTAGTTGCAGATAACAATCCATTTCAATACATCCTCACAAGGTGTATCATAGGGGGGAAACACAATAAGTGGATTTTTATTTTGCAATAATTTGATCTCTATTTCTCTTCGGGAAGTCTAAGAAATCGCTATTTTTTTCTGAGTTGATATTGGACTTCCCTCGACTAGATAAGGACATTTTTCATGATGATTTGTTCATGGATAAAAATATCTTCCTTATATCATCTTCATACCCCTGGTATGGAGACATTCTAATTTATCTTCAAACCTTGAAGCTAGCCCAGCATCTGTCGAGAGACAATCGATGACATATATGTCATCAGGCTAAAATATACCTTATCATCGGTGACACTTTGTATCGTTGAGGAGTAGATAATATTTTATGCCATTGCTTGACTCATGAGGAGGCTGAGTTTGTTCTCAATGACGTTCATAGTGGATCTTGTGGTGGTCATTTATCTGGGCTTGCGACATCCCAAAAAATATTTCGACCCGATTATTTTTGGCTGTCAATTTTTAAAGATTGTGTTGAAGCAGTCAAGAAATGTCACCCCTGCTAGGTGTTCGCTCGAAAAATGTGCTCGCACCCAGCCCCTATTCACCCAATCGTCATTGTCATTCCCTTCACCAAGTGGGGGGTATATTTTATGGACTGTAACCCAGCTTCGGCTAGGGGGCATCATCATATCATTTTGGTTGTGGATTACTTCACTAAATGGGCATAGGCCATGCCTACCATTAAATTTGATGGTAAGACTGCAACATTCTTCATATTCAACCAAATTATATCCCGATTCAAATTCCCAAGAGATGTTATCAATGATCATGGAAGTCACTTTCAAAATGAAATGATGAAAGAGTTAGCATTAAAACTGGGGTTTAAGCATGGTCATTATTCCCCTTACTATCCCAAGGCAAATGGACAAGTAGAGGCAGTGAATAAATATCTCAAGACCATCTTGCAAAAACCTGTCAGCCAGAGTAAATATAATTGGCATCTGATGCTTTACCCTGAACTTTGGGCATATCTAACCTTAGTAAAGACTTCCATTAGTTTTTAACCTTTTCAGTTAGTACATGGTGTGGAGTTGATTCTTCCAATTGAATATGAAATCCCTTCCCTCAAGTTGTCAATTGAGCTCCTACCTGACACCTCTGATCTTGAAGAACGCCTTGTACACCGAGAGCATCTTGATGAGCAGCATTGAGATTCCTCTATGGCTATCGAAGCAAATAAATGACGTGTTAAGTTTCAGTATGATAGGTTTGTCTATCCTTGGCAGTATGTTGAGGGTGACTTAGTTCTCATGTATGACCAAGCCAAAGAACCATTGGGGGTAGGCAAGTTCAACCCCATGTGGCACGGTCCTTATATTGTGTGATGTGTCTTAGAGAAAGGATCCTATGAATTGGAATATTATGAAGGGAACATGTTGGATGAGCCTAGAAATGGGCTCTAACTTAAAAGGTATTATGCTTAATCCCTCAAATATTGGGTGTGACCTTTTGTATGCTAGTGTATCTTAGTGTATATACATCTTTTCATTTGTGTCATCGGCTTGCTTATTAAGTTTTCCCTTGGTTGGTAGATTTCAATGGAGTCTTCAGTTTACTTAGAATTCATGGACGGTGCCAGTCGTCATACGTAGAACATGGCTTCCGTTGCTTGGGTCATTTACTCACCCGAGGGCCAACTAGTGTCTTCAGGTGGTGTTTGTCTGGAGCCATCAATGAATAATGTGGCTGAGTATAGTGGTGTTATATAATTATTACGTGACGCCATTTCACATGGTGTTTGTTCTTTATAGGTTTTCCTGGACTCTGAATTAGTTGTATGTCATTTAAACTGCATTTACCATGTGCGAGACCCTACTCTACTCCGATGATTCCTACGGGTACGACTTTTGGAACGATATTTTGATTTTCTTACCTATAATCACATACCTAGAAGTTCTAATAATGTATCTGATGCATATGCTAATTATATTTTAGATTGGTATTTGTCACATAACTAAGAAAAGAAAACACATTCATGCATATACACATTGTAACATATATAAGTAAAGTCGAAGACCAAAATTTTTTATATTTCATCCTTTCAAAAAATATGGTGTCATAGTACAAATGGGGCTCACACCCTCAAAATACATATATATTTTGTATATAATATGAACATGGCATCTACACCTATGGTGTTGGATGCTTATCATGATATCACACTATGGAGTTTGTGATACGCCGGAAGAGTCGCACCCACGCATGAAGTAAACCCATCACCTACCATTGCATAGCCTCTGGCAGATCCTCCACTTGAACCATAGGAATCTTGTACATCAATCGAGATAGGTTCCCCTGCACATTTGTTAATGTCTTATGCTGATATTATAGTTCTTTGCATTTCATAAAGACAAGAGCATAATAACCACAAGATCACTGAGAAATACACATCCACAATAGACACAGCATTTATCCTGGGAAACCCTCTA